>VZSR01001299.1:8802346-8911992 GCA_013398615.1 Brachypodius melanocephalos | reverse complement strand
AACAGATTAGGCTAATTCAGCAAACAGAGAGCAGTGAGTCTGTAGTATTGCCTGTTTCTGAACCAAACTATCTATACCTTGTGATTTTTTGTGGTTTTTCACTCTTGTTCAGCATGTTGGTTTTTCTCCCTCCTTCAGCTCCCTCTCCCTGAAGCTGCTGCTTCCCATCCACCTTTTCAACAGTGACTCTTTTTCCTGACCCACTTATCTTAATTCTTTAGACATAATGTGTGTTGTACAGAACCATGGATAATTGCATCTTTCCAAAGTGTTTATAATTGTGTCTTTCCTTCTTTTGTAGCATTTTTCTGCTTGCATCTTGAAACATCTCAATGATTTCATAAAGGGGTTTTGGGTTGGTTTGTTTTTTTTACTTTTTATTTATACTTGTGATCAATATAGAATATGAGATAAAGGAATAAAGGATGTATGTAATACTTATTTGTATGCCCTCAGAGAGCTTTGCTTTCTCTCTTCTCCAGTGCCTTTACCAATCCCAGCTTTATTTCAAGCAGGCTTCCCTGAAGTGCCATAAAGAGAGTGGCTTTTTAAAGCTGGATAGATAAAACACATAAATCATGAATGCTTCTGAGGCTTCCCTGCAGACATTCACCCAAGGAGCAGGGAGTTTTGCATGGGGAAGTAATTTGAATGGAGAGCTGGCCAGGTCAAGTTGAGAGATTCTTTCTGAGCCTCTGATGACATCACCACATTAATATAGGGGACCTTGGAGAGATCCTGGCTTGAGTTTAAAGTCTGGGGGTCTTGTAAGGTTTTGAGAGAGAAGACAATGATGAAGTCATCAGACAAGCTCTAGTTTCAAAACTTTAGGTGGAAATTTGTTTTTAAGAGTCCAGCTTATTTATCAAGGTGGAATCCTCCTGTGCATGGCGTTAGATCCCTTGAAACACAACAGCAACAAAATAAATCACTAGAGAAATTATCCAGCCTTATTGGCGGGACAGTACATACCTATAGTGTCAGCTTTGAGCAAATTAGTGGGTTATCCAAGATTTCAGAAAAAGAGGAAAGGAAAACCTGTTCACAGCCCTCTCTCCTGACACCATCTGACTCCTCTGCCCCTTTCCCATTCTCAAGAAAGAGGAGAGATTTTCCTCTGTTCCTGAATGAGTCCCTAAGCATCCTTCTCTGTCTGCATCACCAGCACAGTGTGTGCTGTGACCCTGGGGCTGGTGAGGCAGCTCTGACCTGGCAACAGCACATTTATGTTGTGCAGCATCCTGACAGAGGAGACGGATCCCAGCCTAGGGAGAAATGTAAGGTATAGGAATACGCTTATATTTCCATATGTCTGCTGACAGCAAGACTTTTTGTTTCATTCTTGTGTGAAATCATCACATTCATAAGCATGAAAATGAAATGCCAATATGTTTATAATTTTTAACTCTGTTCATGATATTAGACAATGTCTAGACACACAAAAAAAAAATGCAAGGCAAAACTCTCTCTTTTGCAGTGGCTATTTCTGAAAGTTCAGTAATAGCTTTAACAAAAGGTAAGATCTAATAGCGTTTTCGAGGGCAGCACTGTTAAACATCCACTAGCTGATGGCAAGTAAAGCTGTGCTACTGCAGCTTCTAAAGGCATTAATTTCCAAATCAATTTTAGTGATTTTTACTCAGCAAGTTTAAAATTAGACACATAAATATACTGTTACAAATGCCATGTGTTTAAATTGGTAGGAGAGTTAAAAAAGAAGAACAGCTGAGTGAAGAAATTACAAAGGATTTTCTAAACTGAGAGAGGATGAAGAGATGGGATGATAAAAAAGTATTTGAAATTTAATATTAGAGGGGAAATATATCTAAAACTATCTATATATATGTGCATATATGTAGATAGATGTAGATATATGTGCATATATGTGCATAGATATAAATATGGATTTAGATATAGATGATCTAGATACAGACAGATATAGATTACATTTTAATATAGCTCACATAATAATGCACACGTACCAGTGTTGGAAAAACAAAGACTAAACTGAAAATCAGTCTCTAATACATAAATGTTCTGTATTGGTGTTATGAGCTTGAGAAATCTTGGATTCAAAGGTGATGTTTAATAAAGAAGCAAATTCGGTATATACTCAACATGTATTGGTTTAGATGTTATTGATGTTTAATTACTGATGAGCCCAGTGAAAAAAAAATCTCAATTTCCTGGTAATCCTTTGAGGAAAGGGAAAATCTTTAACAGAACAAGAGCATTATGAAATTAGTCAGGCTTGTTTTAATAGAAGGGTGCTCCCACCTGCAACTGCAACATTTGTATCCACGCTACAATGATTCAAGATCTCAGGGTTTTACATTAAACCCAAAGTAATGTAACAGAGTTATTAAAAAAAAAAAAAAAAAAAAAGGTAAATAAAGGAGGCATTTTGGGCTTTTCCTTCTGCAAAATTCAGTATCTGATGAAGCATCTGATGTATGTGCATGAGTGAATGGGATGTCAGAGAATGAACAAATGTCACATCCAAAATTTAAAATATTTGCTCTTTTTTTTCCAAAAGCATTGAGATTTTTGAAAGAGTCTGGGATCAGGGGCTCCTTAGGGCCATCTGCTTTGCTGTATCAGAGTCCAGAAATGCAGGGCTGCTGCAGTCCTACCCAGCTCTGTTCTCTGAGGAATCATGCATCAGCTGGCAGGTGACAAACAGGGCCATGTACACTTTCATTTGTCCCAATATAAATAATGGGGAACTGGCTGACTGCCTAGAATGTCTTCATAGAGAAAAGAAGAATTAAGAAAATGGAGAAATTTTGTTTGTAGATGTGACCACAGTAAATAACTGGAAGAAGACAGGAGCAGAACTCATCACATGACACTGAGGTTTTGACAAGACAGACTAAACAGTGTTCATTGGAATGTCCCAAAATAGCCATAAATACTTACTTTGGAAAAACACATTAAATAATAAATTGCAAACTAATTAATAAATAATACAATAATGAAGCCTGCATAGCCTACACCTAATTCAATACCACTTTTGCTTTGAATTTGTTGATATTTGCAAAGATTTAGGATAAAAAGTAAAATCATCTACAAGTGATTTTGAAAATGCCTTGGGTTCACATACCATTGGCTACTGGAAAGTTTCATAGAGAGAAAATCTCATAGACTAGGGATGGCATTGGTCTTCATCATTTCTTCAAACTAAAGATGATTCTAAAACATTTACTTGTGTTATTATTTTTTTCCCCAGGAATGGTTCCTTTAAGCAATTATATTTCTTTAGCCTTCCCTGAGCACAGTACTACATGTAGCCATGTATAATGCAGCACTGTTTGCCTAACCTCTCCCAGTCTGCTTCTGTTGCATTTTTATTGGAAAGCTTCCAAAAATCTTTGTTAAAAACTGTGCACAACGAGATCAAGAGAACACTTGGGCTTTGTTGGATTACTGGTTGGGAGGCATGCACGAACTGCATTCCCTGTATAAAAACATGTTAAATATGAAACTCAGTAAAACAGAATTCACAATGACAGTATACAGTCATCTGAAATCCCAAAGGTTACAAAATCACAGGACCAGAGAAACTGCTAATGCCACAAGTGCAAAACAAAGCAGAGAGTGCTGTCAGTGAGTAATTCTTGGTTCATACTTTTCTGAAGAACATTAAAGACAAAAAGATAGAAAGACAGAGAGAAATTGTGCACGGACAAACATACCAAAGAAGTAAAAGTCAATGTTTTAGGAAAATAGGAAAATTTAAAATTGATTAGCTAAATGTATGCAATGGATCCTGATGGATCATTCAACTAAATGCTAGAGAACAAGATATTGAAATAAAGATTGGGCTAGAGTTATTGAATGTTGTAATAACTTCCATCTTTCATTAAGCTTAATCTGTTATTAAAAAGAATAGATGATGGGTTATTAACCATTAATGAAAAGCTCAGCCACTCTGAAAATATCCAAATCTACCATTCCATGGACAGTCACCGCAATTCTTAGGCATCCTTGACAAATTACAAGGTATCCATCAGAAAGGAGAGAGGATTCCTCTGATCTAATTCAGCTGTCTAAAAGCTAAGCATCTATTCTAGTCTTGTTCAGGATCAGAGGTCCCTCAGCACACTGAAACAGGCTTCCTAAAAGGGCTGGCAGGCATCTAAGATATAAATAATTATCTGGAGCTACTCATGGAGATGATATGGTTAATTTAGCTAGGAGAGTTAACTTAAATATGTCCAGAATAAAGGAATGAATGAAACCCAGCTGAATATTTGACCTCTCTGTCTCTACTGAGTCACTGAATGCAGGGTGTCCTCATCTTTCATCAGAGTGCAATAAATAGGGAATTCAGAGGCCAGTGCTGCAAGCTTGCCATTATCTATTGTAATCTACTAGCTCACCAAATCAATTCCTGTTTTTTCATATAATCACAATTCAAATATAAATACAGGATTGATTCCTCACCAGGGGTATAGTTTCCTAATATGATGTGAGAAGAAAACAAAACCATCACCTTCCTGAGGGCTTTGAAAAGGAAGAAAAAAGCTATAGAGTTTTGTACATTTCACTTTGAAACAACAATGGAAAAAAGTTGGAAATCTGTCCAAAAGACCAATATAGTAGTCTAGACAGGAAATATTTAGGGCATGAACCACTATTTTGGCCCTTGATAAAGTAAAAAAACTTGAATTGTTGCTTTACTCAGTTTATTTAATGTGAATGATTTGGCAACTGCACCAGCAAGAGTAGCAACATTTAGCCAAAAGTGAAATCGCAGATTCTTAAAGATGAAACATGAATTAGGTGTGAAGAAATGAGTTTGAGAAACCCTCTTTGACATTGTTGGAGCCAGGATTTCCCCTGTGAGTGGAAGCAATACCACATTCTTACAGAAGCATTATACATCTGCTTACACTCATTCTACATAGGTGTGAACTGATTAGAGTTGGATTCATTAGCATTTTCTAGGAAAAAAATGTACACTCAGCATTGCAGAATTGCTTTGTAAATTTGGATTCATCTTGTTAAGAAATAAATTGTTATTTCATTACTCTAAAATAAATCTCTTTGAAGCAGTTTTTAGCCGAGTTTCTTAGAAGTTTGAGATGCTTTTAAAAGCTAGAAGTTGAAACAAAACATTTGTTCTTCACAAAACAGAATGTCTTAACATATTTTAAATTAATCCTTCATTCTTTTGCTTTGTTAGAAATCTCAAACCACCTGGGTTTTTTTCAGGAAAAGAAAAAGTTTATAGAGCTTGAAATTTACTATGAACCTCCTAAAAAGTTTTTGTTTTTTTCTTTTTACAGGAGTTATACCAGATATAAGGTATCAGAAATATCTGGCTTATAATATAGACCTAAAATTTTCTTAACATTTTTTATTTTTATTTTATGAACTAAATGAAGTTGCAGCTAGAAATATATATATATATTTTTCCATACGTGGAACTGAAACAGAATGTGCAGAAAGTACCAAAATAAACTTTTGAAAGTAGTTTAATTTAATATCATGAGCACTATTATATGTAATTTATTTTACATTTAAAGTATCCTACTTACACAGGACCAAAATACATTTTCTGAGGAAAGGTCACAGTGAAAGCAGTTTCTAAATAGAGGTTTTGTAGTTAAAGATTAATTGGATATTGGCCAGAAAGTTCTAAGAAAACACTCCTGTGAATGTGCATACATCTGTGCAAATAAGAGCCTTGCTACAGCTACTGAAAGAGCTTTGAGTAAAGGCCCAGGAAGTGTCTGGTTCTCGAGGTGGCAGATGTGTGACCGTGGCACAGAGGAGCTGTCCCTCAGCCAAGCCCCGTCCAGCACAGGAGATGCCCGTCGGTGACTGCAGGGACAGCAACCCCAGCCACATCTGTGATAGGAAAGGAGGGCTCCCATCATCTCCCACCCTTAAGGCCAATCCTTGCTATTAATAGTGGAATATTTCTCTTAAAACCACGGCAATTAAAAGCAGCTCCATGTTCATTGATACTCGATCTCTGCAGTAAAGGCAGCAGCTATTCGCTCTTGGTGTGGTGTGAGAGTGTGGTCGAGTTTCAGCTGTGGCATGTGAGCTGTGCCAGAGCCCACCGTGTGGTGCTGGGGCTGCTTTTGTGTGGCTGCAGGAGAGCAGATGATACTTGATCTGATCCTGAGTCTGCCAGGACACAATTACCCTATTTTGAACAAATTTGAAGCAGCACTATGAACTTGCACCAGTTCTGCACATGGTGATGTGTGGCTTCAGCTCCTTCGGTTGATAACTGGAAGCTGAAAACCATCTTAACGTTCTTTGAGGGGCTATTTAATTATTTGGAAAAGCAGACTCTCTGATGCCAAGTTTCATGTGTAAAAACACAGAATATGATGTTTTCATTGTAGAACTGGAAAAGGAGAGAATACTCTTGATCTAGCTAAGCTACACTTTCATACAAGAAAAATCAAATGAGGACTTCCCTCTAGACACATATCCAAAGTGAGAAATTTGGATTTGAAACACAGAGCTCATTTCTTAAATGACGTGGCTTTCAGAATGGTATCAGATCTCCCAGAGATTGGAGAGGGATTTAGATTTGTTCTTGGGTCTATCTCCTTGTAGAGAGTTTAGGGAAAAGAATTAAATTGGTATTTTCTTCTTTGCCTGCTGTTTCTTCTTTTTGCTTCTCTGCTTCAGTAAGGACCACCGAATGAGAATGTGGAAGCATGGAACTACACCTGCAGCTCATGGATGCAATCTCCTCATCTGGGACTTCCAGATCAAAGAGAAATTCTGATTTATTTTGTCTGACACCTCAAACACATTGAACTTTCATTTAATTTCAAAACAGTTCAATCAGTGCTCAATAGAGAATGGGAAATAATGTTGGATTTCAGATATGACATTCCTGAAAAACTCAGGGACAGATCATACCCAGGTAGAACAGGAAATATCCTCAGAACACATCTCTTTTAACAACAGCCCAAGTCATTAAAGGGTTTTTTGTTTTCTAAGCATACCTACTAATCTCCTCCACTCTGTTCTTTTGGAGTTTGACTGTTTTATAAGAAAGCCCTTTTCAAGAGATGGAAACATCCATATAATCAGTTTCTGAAAGGGACTTAACTGCCAAGCCTATTAGCAGCTGCTCATTTGTTTCCACGTTTTCCTCTTCTCCGTGTTGTTTATTTAAATACTTTCATGAGCTTGATTTTAGGATCTACATATTTTCATGTGTGGCAGCAAGACAGAATTACTTCTCAGGTCATGCACTAAAGAGTCTGGACCACTGAGTATGGTGGGTAGTGTCTCTGAAATCCAATCTCACTTCTGTTCTGTCAAGCCTTACATGGCTGAGAACAACTCAGCAGTGACGAAAGGTCAACGTGGAAGTCAAAGACTTAAAAATTCTAAGTCTCATTTGTCTGGAAGCCATGGCAGTCTTATTTCTTTCCCAATATTTAAAAATGTGAAGGCTTATTAAAGAAACCTGCTTTACAAAAGGTCCATATTCATTCCCCTGTAAAAATACAGTTCTGGATTAAAACTGAAATAAATAAAAGGGCTCATGAGATAAGTTAAAACTGACAGCCAAAGTTTTTTGTCACTGTGGGGAGACACACTGCCTTCTAGGAATTAGGTCAGTGCTCAGTTGTCTATCCATGGTTTGAGGTAAAGTCCTTGGCTCTGGGTAACGTACACTTTGTACTGCACTACTGATGGCCTCTGTGCTTATTTTGCCCCAGAGAAATAAACTTGCTGTATCTTGCCTGTTCTGAACTGCATTGACAGGAAATTACAGCACTCACAGTTGTTGGATCCATTTTGTCAGTGACTGTCTTTCGAGGTGGAGTGGAAGTTCCTTTCATTCCCATCTTTTTTGCCCCTTTGCTTGAGGAAAAATTGTAAGGTCAGAAAAATCTGAAAAAGAATATCCTGGGACAGTTATGTGCAAGTAACTGATGTAAGAGACCCATAAATACACACAGAATTCATCTCCCTGTGAAATCTAGGGCAACATTCAGGAGCAAGCCTGAAACAAGAATAATGTCCCAGTTTGCACCAGCAGGTATTCAGGGAATTTTGGTAGGGTTTGGACTTTGTTCTTTAATCCTGATGATTTGCACAAGCTCTATGGAGATCCACAGAGTGGAGGAGATACAGAAAGGGATGCACATGTTCCTTCTGCTGATTACCCTGGAAGCTGTGTACACACCCCAGGACAGACCCTGCACAGTAGTTGTTCTTGCAAGGTCTTTCATAACAGGTTTATTTTCTCTGCAGTATATGGAAGTTGGTTTAATTCCCAAGATCTCTTACAAAAGGCCTTGTCTGTGCACTCAGGCTTTTGGCAGAACAATATACTTCTAACTAACTGGAAATAAACAAATAGATAAAATAAATGACCTTGTATTTTCCTGTTACCCACAGAATAATTATTCTGCAGAATCCTCAGACAAAATATATCCTTTCCCAATTTGTTTTCATTTCTATTTCTTTCACACTATATTTTGAACCATGATGAAGACAAATAAGAAAATTTTGCAAAGTGCAACAGCAGCACTAGAATCATGACAATGTCATGGTGCATTTCAGTCATTTGTTCAGACAAAATATTAATTTTTTCCCTCCTTATGTGGATGTTTAATTTGTAAATTATTCAATTTAATTATTATAAATGATTCTGTTAAATAAAGAACATCACCATGGTCCAAAGAAATCATGACAGTATTACAGCTTCTTAATTAGAACAAATCACTGGTCTCAATTAAAAATGAACGTGAGTACCAAGAATCAAACGAGCTTTCATTCCTCATTCATCTTTACATTTAGGAACACATCTGGTCTAGTTTAAATGCATTTTCAGTGCTAAAGAGGGTGGAATCTTGACACTAAGGTCTTCAAGTTCCCAGCCTGTCTTTTGCTATGAGGCTCTGAGGAAGAGGTGATACTGTAATGAACTTCACAGGAGAAGGGCCCTGCAGAGATGCTGCTAAAGGAATAATCTGCAAGGGGCAGATATGCACAGAGTGGGCACCAAGATATTGCCAAAACAAGAATGTGCTGTGTCCACCATTCTGCTGTGCAGTGAGGCCCTGCAGCTCCTGCCCCCTGTGCAAAGTCAAGGGTTGGACTCCATGATCCTGATGGGTCCCTTCCAACCCAGCATATTCCATGATTCTGCCATTGATTCCATGATTCTCTTCCATAGTTTGCTAGATTGGGCCTCAGGTGCTACAGGACCATGTACAAAGCAATTTGCTTTCAACCAGTTTAGTGGAGAGCCTTATGGATTGCCAGGAGCACAAGTGAAGAAGAAAGGATTTTAATTTTTTTGGTGGAGGACTGAGTCATAAGACTAGAAGGAAAATTAAAGCCTCAGAAGGACTCTTTTAACAGATAAGAGCTTAAGGTGGTGAAGAGATGCAACACAATTGTACCAATAGGGATTTTCAGGCATCTGACAGGTGTGGACAATGAAGTGTTTTCTGGAAAAAGCAAGACTAATCTGCAGTGAAGAAAACACGTGAAAAACAACGTGACACGGAGTGAGACGTGTTTTCTAAGCAGAATAAGACAATTACTCTATACCTAAATCCATTTATATCTCCTATAAAAAAAGAAAGAATGTCAA
This sequence comes from Brachypodius melanocephalos, assembly GCA_013398615.1. NCBI lineage: Eukaryota > Metazoa > Chordata > Aves > Passeriformes > Pycnonotidae > Brachypodius > Brachypodius melanocephalos. The sequence continues at coordinate 8,902,397 of VZSR01001299.1, read as the reverse complement.
AAACTGAGGTAAAAGAGGCAGAGGTGTTCTACCTGAGAATGAATAGCAACACACAGTGAGGGTACATTTTCAGGAGAAACCAAAAGTAGAAACAAAAAGAATAAACCAAAGTTAGGTAGTGGAAGCTGAATAAATGTAAAATAAAGACAAAAGAAATTCAAATCAAACCTGCCACTTTTTTGGATGGGAAACTATCTGACACAAGGCTTGTGTGTAGGAATAGCAGGGCTTGAAAGTATGAGGATAGAGAGATAAATAGATAAATATGTTCTTACATAGATAGAGAGACAAGTAGGCAGATGGAAGGCCTCTGTTCTTTTATTCTCAATCACTAGCAATACTGTTTCATTGGAGAGCTTGTATAGTCACTTTTTTCATGGGAAACTATATGCATGTGAAATGGAACAGATTAATTTAGATAAAAAGGCACACAAGATGTTTATTTAACTAAAATAGATGAAATGTGTCATTTTATTCCTTCTGCTAGTACTGAAACATATGGACTTTCCTGGAAAAAACTTCCCTTGGGGTAATCAAGGTCAGCTATAAGTCCTCATATAAATACACAAATGTTTACCACAAATCATTTCCCTCAAATATTTCAAGCTAAATGATTCTTCCACTAGAAATCCCCATTCATCTATATCTAGTTTGATCCTAAACTTCAGTAGTGAAGACTTTATGGATGAAAGCAAGACTTGATCAGTTAAATAGGAAAGAAGTACTATATATCTATATCATATTCTGAGTAACTAGAAAAAAATATTCTGTACAATATAAACAATAGGCAGGAAATAGGCAGGACCACACACAGGAATAAAATTAACAGGATAATCCTCAATCCTCTACATGATATACTGTTGTTTGAGGCCACACAGCTCGATCACTTGACCTTTATAGGTGGGTCTGATCATCCCAAATAGCCAGGACTGACTATCTAGAGACCTTAGTGCAACCTAGGAGGGAGGGTGAAAACAAAGCTACATAAGGAATGCTGGTCCTGAAATGCTGCATTACTCATTCGGGGTTTGCATGTGCTCTTGCAACCAAACTTAAATTGAGAATCAAAGTTTAAGGCTCTATCCACTTGAGCATGAAGATTGCATTGTGTCTCTCAGTGTTTTGTTACCTTTTACAAACAGGGGAAAATTGGAAAGCCATCAGATACGGAGGGAAAAAAACACCCAAATGCAAAATGAGAACTTAAAGAATTAAGGAAGGGTCTTACATTTTCCTATATATGAAATTCTAGTGAAAAAATAGACTTTAAAAACTGTATTGTAACTAGTGAATATGCTATGTATCTACTGCATCTATAATTGTTACACTGATGATCAAAATTTCTCTTTCTTGGAGGATAAGAAGGCTTTTAGGAAGTAAGAAGGCTTTAGGAAGGCTTTAACAAGCACAGGACATTCAGTGGACCGCATTTGACTTGGCAAAGATTATGCATATATTTATAGCTCTATTTACATTTCATTGCAGAGCTCTATGGTGTCTATAAATTCCAGATACTCAGTGACAAAGCAAAAAATTGTATGCACTACCTTTGTTATCCAGACAATTTCTATCAGTACTTTTTAGTCAATTGAGGATAATATATATCAGATTTTATGACTTTTTTTCCTTGTAGGCTGACGTACACTGGAGGTCATAATTTGATCCACAATTGGAAAATGTAAGCTCTGTTAAAATTTTTAATTAATTCTTTTCTTACTGGAATGCCTGGATCTTATTTTAAACAGTTTCCTTTCTGATATATTCTAGAAAAAAAAAAATTTAAAAATCTCCTTTCAGATTATAGACTCATTCTCTACCATGAATAGGTTCATCTCCTTTAAGCACTCAGTGGGCTCATGGTTGAGGTAGTGAGGAAGGAAGCAATTACTTTCTGTGCTTTGCTTCTCAACATGGAGGCTGGAAAGGTGACACTCTGATCTCTTACTGAACTCTTCGTTTAAAATGGATGAGTTCTGGCCAGAGCTTTCAGGCCCAAGGTTCTTGTAGCATGTAAGGCAGCTGAGCAGGCAGTTGTATTTGGATGATATAGTGTGTGCAGCCAAGCCCCCTCCATCTCCCCAAAGTCAGGCTCTGGAAACCTTTTGTAGCAGCTGATTTTAATCTGAAACACTCTCATATTCAGTGGCATTACATGAGAATGTAATACTCAGATATACTAAGCCCTACTTTCACCTTTACAGCCTCTGCACGCTGCGGCACAGAGATTACCCTGGCAAACACCTGAAGAACAGGCAGAAAGCTGTAGGATAGGCATGTCTGCAGGCAGTACATCACACCCAGTGGAGTTAGACCACGCTGCACTCAATAAGGAGAGATGGCAGAAAAGTCCATGCACTGGCCTGGAAACTGGAGGAGTTTCTTTGCCCTTTGTCCACCCTCCATGCTGTTCTTTTTCTTGGTAAGTAATGATAGCTTCTTTAACAAATGCCAGAGTCAATTGCCAAAACATCAAGCAGATCTATTGATCTGTACAGTCTATTGACTGTAACTCCCTGTATCTTGCACAGATGTGCTCTCAACCATTTGTGATACATTGCTTGAATTGCATCACAGACAATAATCAGCTGTTAACCATTCATAAACAACATATGAAAATAATATAAAGCATGGGGGATTTTTAATAATAAACATAATATAAAACAGAACAAGATCAAAATGCAGCTGTAGAGATATGCTGTTTTCCCCATTCAGTGTACAGAGGTATTTCTGAGGCTTTCAGAATGCCAACCACCCTAAAATGAACCACCACCAGCAGCAAACTAAAGACCAGTGGTTTAGAGGGCTGCTTTGATCCCATCAGTCTCAGTTATTTTGCTGTCCTAAGATTATCCCTCATCCTGAACTTCATTCAAAGTAATTGGTTGAGGCTTATTGATTTCTTGATAGAAATACTTTAACTTAGACACTGCTGATCCCAGCATATCAGTTGTCAGCCCCACTTAGATAAAACTCACACATTGTGCTAAACTGAGTCCAGGCTGTGCTTTGGAGCAGTGGTTTGGAGTCAGGGTTGCCATGTACGTGGTGAACCACAAAGCTGAGCTGTGTTACTCTTGCCTTCTTTTCAGCGTGTGGTTGCACAGGGCAGGACACATTGGGGTTGGTCTGTGTGAGGAAGACTGGCAATGTGGAAAGAATGAAAAAAACTCTTCTTTACCCATGGTTTAGGATGAATTCTGAAACCCTTCCTAGGCATAACAGAATCTAATCCAAAGGGCTATGGATATTATCAAATGAAAAAGTATTTAAGAAGCAGTTAGAATCCTTAAATCCAGTGCTTTACAATCCCTGCCCCCAGTCATTCAGGTCGAGTTAAGAGGGCTTTTGGCCTTAGTGTAAGGGGTGAAGTTCCCAGAGTAGTGGTACAGCACAGAGTCCCTGCTGCCTTTGCAGCCCTGCAGCTCAGATTGCCTGTGAGGCAGCACTTGAGTCTCACACACTGACAGTTCCAGCCTTTCCTCAGACTTCCTGGAGGCACAGCACTCCTTCATGGCAAGGTTAATCACTTTTCCATCACTCAAGTGGTCCAACGAGCTCCCAGTCATATAAATAGAATCCCAGCGTTATTGAGGTTCGAAAAGACCTATAAGATCACCGAGTCCAACAATTAACCCAGCACTGACAAGTTCATCACTAGACCATGTCTCTGACCACCACATCTAGAGGGGTTTTGAACACTTCAGGAAGGATGAATCCACCACTCCCCTGAGTTTCAATGCCTGACCACCCTTCCAGTAAAGAATTTTTTCCTGATATCTGATCTAAACCACCTTGAAGCAACTTGAGGCCTTTTCCCCTTTCCTCATGATGATATCTGAGCTGAGGAAGTAGAACAGGGATGCAGCTTCCTCCAGCAAAGCCTGTGCCAAAGTCAGCCTCTGTATTCAGTTCCTGTGTGTGTATGGCTCCCAGCTGTACCCATCAAGAGTCAAATCACAAGTGTTGCCCAAATTATGGCCTTTTGACTGGGAAAGTAGATAACTGTGGAAGATACATGCTGTGCTTGAGATGCTCCCAAAAGTCAGAATTGCATCTGTCCTCTGGTGGCTGCACAGAATAGGGGGACACGTCTTAGGAGTGATGCCAGCGTGTCCCAGTACCTCACGCTCCCAAGCATCACTGGCAGCACTGCAGGGGAAGCTCTGCAGTCTGAAACAGCAGCCCATGAAGGCATGCCCTGAGGCTGACAGTAAGTATTTGGAAGCACAGCTCTTAGGGATAGCTCAAAGTTTTGAGGCTGAAGTGTGGAGGGAGAAAAGTTTCCTTGAAGTGAAATATTCCGGTTCGGGAAAGCTGTGAATTCTCCAGGGAAGTTACAGCTGTTTTGAGGAAACAGGCAGGAAAAAAAAAATTACACTGACAATAAAAGATTATGGAGTAAGAAAAAAACAGATTATCAGTAGTGAAGAAATCCTTATGAAAGGTCATTTAGTAGAGAGAGAGGAAACAACTGAGATCAGAATCATGATCTTAACAAGATCCAGTCCAGGGTGGTACTTCTTAATGGAAAACTTCTGACAGATCACAAGGGGAAACAGCCTGAAAACTCAACTTTGCAAAGGCCCTCATGTGATTTTGATTTTAGAGTATGAAAAGTGCTGAACCCAAATGGCAAGACATCTGCTCAGTAAATTCTATGAAAATGTTTTCAAGCTCCACTCATCTCTCAGTTGCAATGAGTTTCTTCATAGTTTATAACACTTCTTCTAATTTCTTCACTTCTATTTTCATATATTCATGTTAATGTAAAGTCCTAGAAAAAAGTTTCTTTTACTAGTAGTATTAATTATTTACTAGATAATTGCAGCTTTTCCACCATCTCATATGCAGGTCAGCAGTGTTATGAAACAATGTCTGCTGTTAACTTACATACAGCATACTTCACATTTGTGTTACAAAATTTAATATTTCCTTAAGTAACATACAGCATGAAAAGATCTGCTGACTAGTGACCAGGCAGTTATATTTTCATTCTATATTGCAGATCTAAAAGTGATGAGATGAAGTAGTCTTTCACATTATTTTCAGCATTCAACTTGTGTCTGAGCCCAGTTATGTGCATCTGCACTTGTTAGATGCTGATGTTTTTGATGCTGTAGATGAAATATGCATATGCCAAAATTTGTAACAAAATTGTAAGGCATGCTGCCTCTGTCCTAGCTGTATGTAGAAGTTACTAGATGCATCTTTTATCAGCAACTTTCTGACAGGCTCAACAGTTTCTATTCCATAGCATGTTCGTAGTTGTGACTTTAATGGAAGAAACCCAGCATTAACCTTCACCTTTAGTGTCTTCTGATGAATCAACACTGAGTAACTGCAGCAGTCCTTGAACAGAACTGACACTTCTACCAACAGGTGGTTTTGCTCTGCAGACCCCTGGCATTGGTACAGACCCTCTCTTCTGTCCCTGTCCTGTCCCTGCCTCTCACTACACCCCCTGCTTTGGTTATTTTGGGACCAGATACCTACAGAAATAACAATTGAAAAAGGTGTCATTTAACAAGAGAAGCAACCAGTGTGTGTCTCTGAAGCCCACAGATGGATATTATTTGACTGTTTGCAGTGGTGTAAATCAGTGATATGCCACTGAGTGAGTGGAGAAAATGAGAATATAGGAATCAGCAGAAGAATCCAACTCAGTGCATCTGTGGTTGTGTTTGTGTAACAGCCAACAACTGCCAGCTATAAGGGACTGTAAATTTTCTGAGACATTCTAATTAAGGCCAAGCCTGAATAGAGTCCATGAAAAAACAAAACCAAACAAAACAATTAAAACTCACACACTGCCTCTCAACCCTCCCCCAATGCCCCCAAACTGAGGGAGGGGAAAGGGAATGAAAGATATTGCTCACAGAGTGCTGTGACTGATTCTGAGCAATATCTTTCCAGAAGAGCAAAAGCAGCTTTTACAGCAGACATTGTGATTTTTTTTTTTTTTGAAAAATTACAGGAGTATGTCTGCCTTGTAGTCAGACACACATAACAACTTGATAGGAAAGAACACGCTCAGAACTTGCTTTGTACCTCAGGGAATTACAGTAAAATAAATGAAAAATGGCCTTTTTGACATAGGGTGCTTGCAAACACCCATCAGAAATTGCACAGTAGCAATGATAGGGTGGTGTAGCTCAGACAAACTTTTTGTGCAGTGTCAGTTCATGGTTTTTATATGTTGTCAACTTATTTTTCCTAAGTATAATAATATATTTTTGCTGCCTGGAGATTTCAAACAGAAAATTAAAGAAAACACAAGGCTGTATTTATCAGATTTCTTGCCTCAACCACAATCAAAGTGTTTGGCCTAATTTATTCTAAACCATCAACATATAAGAAAGCATCTGTTTACCAGCTGGCTTGGTAGCTGCCCAAACTAATCAGAATGACCTCAGCTGGAACAGACTGACCTCCATCAAGCTGAAGAATCAATTTCTCCCATGCATACAAATTCTGCAGTGGTTTTGAACTATGGCCTAGAAACTGATCTTCTGTCTTCTGCACCATATTAGTTCCATACATTATCTAGGAATGTTGCTACTTTTCTTACTTTCTAAGCCTACATTTTTAGGCATAAAATAAATGGTCAGTTTTCTTATTAGGAAAGTCATGTTCCCATAATATGTTCTTCTGTGAAGGGGAAAAAATAGCATCTAACTTTGTCCTTTAGTTACTATTGCCACAGTATAGAGATCTTTCAACTATAGTAGTAAGTGTGATACTAGGCAAGGTAGAGAGAAGCTTTCACAGCATCTGCCTTGGGATTTATAACAGTAGTGTTTTGTTCTGCCAAACAGTTCTTTGAGTGGGAGGAGAGGTTCACATTCCAGGTGTGTGTTATTTCCTCCTTGACACAGAAAAGAACGGAAATAAAAACAGGACAGTGTTCACCTTTGTGCTAACATATAAATCCTTACTTACTTACACAGTGATAATAAATGGGAAAACAGTGACTAGTAAATTTAGAGTTTTAAATATGTCAAAGACTCTAACTTCAGCTCCTATTCAGGCACCTTTTGCATAGTGGCTGCTTCTAAATGTTGATCCAATTACTCAAGTTGTGAAAACTTATAAAGACAAGTTAGCACAGGGTCCTATACCCTGAAAACACTGACCAAATATATTATTACATTCTGGGGACTGATCCAGTTATGAGTAACCTCATAACTCCCCTCTCTCTCACCACTGCCCATTTGATTGAATGTTTTGCAATGGTAAATCATCTCAAAAGGTAGAGACTCACAATTTCCATCCATACATGTGTAACACACATGAAGTTAGAAAATTTCAGATTTGGCTTCCAGTTCCTTTAAACACTTGTCTCAGTCGAAAATAATTGCAAAGCTGATAACAGAAAAAAAAAAACCCTAAAGCTGCAATAGAATATTTTCAACCCAGTTTAGACAGGCAAATCTTATTATGCAAAGTTTTAAAGAGAGAAGAAGTCCAGATTGTGCTTGTTTCAGTAACCACCATCACCTGCTTATATTGCTGCAATAAGTAAGGCTGTCACATACAAGCCACTTGGGTTTGGTTTGAGGTATTGGGGGTTTTTTGTTGTTGTTTTCTGGGGTTTTTTTAATTTTATTTTTATTTTGAGTGTTGCATTTTTGGTGTTTGATTTCATGGAAGTGTTGAAACAAAGAGGGGAGGAAAAGTAGAAAGGAAGGAAGATGAAAGAACGAAGAGAAAATCAAGGGAAGGGAGGGAAGGAGAGAGAAAAATAGGGAGAGAAAGGGAAGGCAAAACGCCTTTCAAGGAATATGTCTTGTTTCAAGTAATGCCTACTTTTATTAACTAGAAACACACTACAACAGTTAAAAGGCTCCTGCAACAATGGAGATTCAAAAAAGATAACTAGCTCAAAATGCTGAAAATGAAAACCAGAAGAAAGTTCAGTATTAAAACCTTTGTTGGCTTTAGCTGGACACGAAGTGATCTCTTATGTTTGCTCTTTCAGCTAATCCTGACTCCCTAAAGATTCCAGAGGCTTTACTGGATAGAGGTTCAGCCACTCAGTGACTTAATGCTGAATCCTGCTGTATGTAGTCATGCTTAGAAAATCTCCACTGGTGGAAATTGCTTCTAAACAAGGGCAACTCCTTTTTTATTTATTGTTTGAATCTAATCATATGGTTTCCTGCCTTGCACATCTGGTCTTAGATAGATCTGGAAATGTTAGCTTTTTACATTGTTAACCCCACCCTGAAGTGTTGTAAGGACTTGATCCAAATCCCAGTCAGTCTCTTTTCTACTGACTACAGTGGAACTGGATCAGTCCCCCACTGAATTGCTGCCTTCAGTGAATTGGAGGCTAAAAAGAAAAGATTTGAGGAAAAAAATCTGTACTTTCTTGTGCTGTTAAAAAAAAACAGACATCCTTAATCGAAGAACTAGCATTACTTTTGCATCACAGAAGTCTTCATCTGTCCCTTGGTGTTCATTAATTTATCTATGTCTCCTGAGGCTCTCAGTTGCTGCTAAAATATGATTAACTTAGCATATAAACAACAGACTTGATGCTTTTATTATGTGGCATTCTATGTTTGACTTGTTTGCCTCATACACAGATTTATCTTATCGATGTATTCCCCTTTAAAAGACTCCTGAACTCCATCATAGTTGAGTAAAGTGAGTTTATGGAAGGCAAAAAAAAACCAAGAATCATGCTTCCTGGTGCTCCCAATTGTATAACATGACCATAATAATACATTATTAGTTCAGGATACATTTAGATAGAAAACCTAAGTCAGTTATGTTCACTCAGAAGAAGAGTGAGGGTTGTAGTGAGTCCCACAGTTTCTATTTGTTCCCCTATTATGACACCACCTTTTAAAAGCAGGGAGTAGTCTGCTTTTAGGAACAAGCAGATCAGTATGAGCAGCATCTCACTGGATAAGGACTCAGGTTTGGTTGCTTTCTGGGTAGTTTTTGTTCCTAGGGCAAGTATTCAATGTTGAGGGAAGGAACAGAGAGAGAAAGAGCTACATCCCTCTGGAATTTTTCCCATGAAAGTATAGATACATGCAATGTGCCTGAATAAATGAGTATCAGCACAGAGTTAAAGCAAACAAGCATGAGGTTAGCAGTGCACCCAAGTCACCTTAATAGAAAAAGAAAAAAAAAAAGGGCAAAAAGAAAATAAGCAAAGTCTAATTTTTTGTGCAATAATTTTATCTTGTTTTAAGGTAAAAATCTACGTATTTATATTGCAGTTACCACATATGTCCCATTCGTAAACCATTCAGCATGGTAGTATGTGTTACTATGGAACAAAAGTTATGTTCATGTTTACGTGGGCTAGAGTTCAGAAAGATAAGAATTTGGATTTGAGGCTTTTTCTATAATTTCTGAAATTCTGTGGCCCTGTGACACAAGGAACTGATACAGTATAAACCCATTCTGCTGGTTCAGATTTGTTCAAAACATTTTGAAGGATTAACCAGGCAGCTTTCTGCAGGACCAGAGTGCATCTGTTCTCGAACAGCCAGCAAAAATCTGCCATAAAAGTACAAAACGCCAGTTAGTGCAGTTCTAGCTGGTTTGGTTTGCATATGTTCTGAGTTACATTCACGTGGAGTGCACTGGAATTGCCCCACAGTGGAATCAGGGACTGTGGGATTGCAGAAGTGAACAGGCTGTTCACTATCATGGCATAACTATCTTTGAACAGTTTTGCTTCTCCACCACCACCAGCAGCAAGAATTTCCTTTTTTTTACTTGCCAGTGAACATTCCATGCTGACAAAGTGTATCAGGAATGTGACAGGCTGTTCACAAAGGGCTTTGACCAAAGAGATACAGTGAGGCAAATAACAGCAATTTCTGAGATATATGACTTTATAAATTTGCTTACTTTCAACTTTAAGACTGTCTTTGACTTGGCCTTGATAAATGAACTGTACGTATTTTAAATAATTAATACACTTTTTGATCCCGGTCCATATATATTAAAAAAAATTAGTTCTCATGATTTGCCACATATTCATTCACCCTCCTGTTATCTCTGGCTGGAACTAAGAGCTAAAATTTTATTCCACATAAAGAAGATCAGAAATATGGGATATTTTCCAAAACTCACTTGAATCATTGAACATCTTCCTACTGATGTCAGTGAGCCTATAGACTCTGGCAACTGGAGAGCAGAGCAGAGGACACACCACCTTCCACACACAGACCTCAAACAGGACTGTGAGCAAGTGCAAGCTCAACCAGCTGTGTCTAATGATTTTAGTTGCACGCGATTCATTTGTTTGCTTTCCTGAACTTTTTTCTTTTTCTAAAAAATTCAGCTTGAAACTCCTTCTTGGGTGCCAAGAAAGAACACTCAGCTGTTTTTATAACAGTAATCAAGACTTCACAGAAACTACTGACTCACATTGGTACCAGTAAAATGTTTTTAAATATTGCACCAGGGACTAAGCAGGAAAAATGTGTTGTAGTTCTGGTGATTCAACCAAAGATTTCATAGCTACACATCATTAACACTATAAAATGATCTGTTTCATTTCTTTTTTCATTTATATTTCTCTCATATCTGCTCTGTCAGATCTCTGGAGATTTTTTGCTTTCTATTCTCTGTGCTATTAAAGCTGGGAAAGAACAATTTTGCAATTACTTATTCACCTGAATGCAAGTTTTAGCTCCTAGAGAAGTGAAAAAGATAAGGTTTTGTTTTTGTTTTTTTTTTCTCATGCTTATCTCAGTCTATTCTATGCAAAATTTTTACAGGTATTTTAAAGAAAAGAATAAAAAAAATCCTGTGTTAAAAAGATGACTACTGTGAAGGAAAACGAAGCAATTTTGAAAAAACACAGTAACATTTTAAGAAATGTACAAAATAGGCTGAATATTATATGGGTTTTTTAGGATGCCAACATTTTATTTCAGTTCTCAGGTCCTGATATTTTAGTGGGTTTCCTTTATTCTTTCTACTCATACACATATTTTTATCATGAAATAGTGTGTTATAGGGAAAGCAATCCAGAAATTCTTATGGTAGCATTCAAACAGGGAGTGATATACACAAGACAGTTTCTAAAATAAGAAGAGTCGTCATTTATTAATTCAGGAAAACTTTTGGTCTCATGTGATGCTGCTATTTTGGGACAAGCTGATACCACAGTGTGGTGCCCTGTGCCTTCTGCCCTACTGACTTGATTTCCTTGGGCATCCACAGAGCACGCTACATGTGCCCACAGCAGAAATTACAAGTTATATTTGCAGATCACCTGAGGTTCTTCAATATGTTTTATCTAGGCAAAAAAAAAGCCAAAAATCACGTGTGATACACAAAGCCCCCATGTAAACAACTGTCCTTAATCTCTATCAAGACAAAAAATTAGTTTTCCACGTCATTTTTCGGGTCACACAGATTCCTACATCCTTGACTGTTTTCATAATCTGTTATGGTTTTCCCTCTACCATTTCCTTTGTGTTATTCTAAAAGGAAATTAATGCAAACTGAAGGATTCCAGTTGATGCCTGTAGGTTCAGAACTTTACTGGTGATGTTGAAGCCTGTACTCTGTTGAATGCTTAAGACAATTTGTATAACACCACTGCCTTTGCAAAGCAAATATTTTTGCTTTTGTAATGTTAACTACTATTTTATTCTCTATGAATATTTGTTCATTGAAGCATGGATCTTAAGGCAGCAACTCCCTCTGTATGTAAAAGGTGCACTAAACAGGAGTTACAGGATAGTTCTTCAACAAATTAATCCAGTCTGGGAACTGAGCCTTTTCTTCCAAGAGACTATTGGAGCTTTTCCTTACCCAGTTGGAATTTGCCTCTCTCTCTTGCTCATTTTAGGTAAGTAGAAATCCACTTAATAATTTCCGTTTATGGTTTCATGCTGTCTTTGGAGGCTGAATCAATACAACTCCCTTTCTTTCTCACTTCAAGATGCTTTTTCCAATTTTCATATCACATCATTCCAGCTGATCCAACCAGTGCAAGTGTTTTCATGGCTGTGCTGCAAATTGGATTACTCAAATGATCCAACTTAAAAACAAGTTTAGCCTGAAGTGAGTTAAACTCTTTTTGCTACTGAAGCCAAACTACTTTGAATAGAGGTCTTTTGTGAGCAATTGCTTGACCTTTGTGCTTTTCCATGTGAAGTCCAGCATGTATCTGAATGAGTTTTCTGGTTAAAGAAATACATTAACAACTTGCATTTTCAATACTCTTGCCTTTAATTTCTTTGGATTCTTGGAAAGAAAAACAAAAAACTTTGTGGAAGAATAATTTGATTCATTTTGCTCTCAATGATCACATCAGAATCAGTAGAATCATGATAAATAAACATCTGTCCATAGCCCTTCTTGAAAGAGTGGTTCATTGTCTGCAAGCCCTCCATAAATCATAATCAGAAAAAGACCCAGCAGTGAGTAGATTGCAAAACAAACATGCTGGGTAGGATCCCTTTAAATAAATGCCAGAGTGAACATGTCCTTTAGGGAGCAAATAGTGCAGAAGCTTCAATCACAGCACAGGGTACAGTGGGGCTATAACCAGCATGGCTGAGCCTGCACAAGCCAAGAGGGGAGAGCACAGCCCTGTGTCAGCACCCAGGGCATCAGAAGCATCATAATCCTGGACATGGGGTGCTTTTGACCTGGCTTTTGAAAAGATTGAAGCTGAAAAATCGGTGCTAGGATTCTTTATGCCCTTCTACCCTGGCTGACAAGTGGAGAGCAGCAGGTCCTGATCACTGTGTTCCTCGAGTCTGCAATCTGCTGCCTGGGTGCTGCCATATGACTGATTCTGTGCATGCTGCATGCAGCACCTGCTGCTCTGTGCAGTGCTTTGGGGAAAGCCAGGAAAACTGAACACACATTTTTTCCTCATGACTTCATATTAACTAAAAGCCTGTGACATACAAAACTTGATGCTGTTACAAGCTCTGCTTCTGAGTAACAACCTCTCCCTCTCTCAAGGGGGGATAAAAGTTTGAGCTCAAAGCCAGGGCTCCAACTACGTCCTAATCTGATTTTTTGTCACTGACCCATGCAAAAAATAATGCTTGTTTGCAGTATATCAGAATTGTCACATTCATGCATGGGCTTTTTCTTTTTTTATAGCAGCAATTATAAGTTGCCCAACACTTATGTTAGGATCTAGAAATAGTGACTGGAAATACTCCTTGGAAGAGCAAACATTTTGACAATCCTTAAGTGTCTTGCAGATAATAATTATGTTAAATTTTTTATTTTGTTTATACTGACAGAAATTGATAGTAACAGGAAATAGATAATAATAAACTATGCCTTTGTTATATAGACAAGAAAGAATATTATAGTTTTATTATCTGGCCTTTCAAAGACAAGACTAATACTGTTTGCAATCAGAAACATGTGCCTCATCAGCATCTTTGTGGTCAGATTAGAAAAGCTGAGATACCCAATTTTTAAGTCCACAAATCAGCTTGGATAAGAGCTCTAGCACAAAAGAACAGCTACAGTAGTAAAGCTTAAGGAAAAAAAAAAAACATACTTTGGATTCACAAAGCTTGCGAACTTTTATTTTTCTTCCTGTTTCTTATACATACGTAGAAACTAGTTTTCATTAGCAGTGCTTGAGCCAACAACCATGAGGATAAACTGCCATGATCTCATGGATAAAGAGACAAAAGGGTTCATTCTACTTTTATCTCATGCTGGCCCAAATGTATGGCTGATCCCCACGATCTCTGCAGCGCTGTACGTAGAGTTTTGTATATATACTCCCAAACCTTGGAGTTATGAGTTCCAAATGAGTGTATGAACATGATGGGGGAGAAAGACAGATTTAACCACCAAGTCTCTACAAGTTCAACAGAACTGGATGTAATAAATCCACTAAGTTGAGAACCAGGAAAAAAAATGGATTTGCCTTTTTGACAAAGATGCCACTGACCCAGCTATGGGTTGAGTCCTTCTATTCCACGAGAATTTTTGCTGTCAATGAGGCCAGAGCATGGCTGGCTCAGGGCACAGTGGGGACCTTGTCTAGCTCACAGCAGCAGCCTGTCCCCACCCCTCCTTTGGGGCAGGAGCTGCAGCTCTTCCACTGCCAGAGTGCTGCAGCTACTGGGTATTTACAGGCAGGCCACTTCTGCAGCAGCAGGTAACCTGCACTCAGCATCACTGAAATGAGCCTGTCCCCCTCGGGTCTGCACTGGCAACAGCCTCTTCTTGCAGCAGAATTAGTAACAGGTCTTGAGCTGTAATTAGCAGCATGGTTCACCACATAAATTACAATACTTGACACCAAGAGATTACAACCAAATGCATTTAAAAAATGTAAGAAAGGGCACAACAAATGTTCAGGCATAACTGTGTAGTTCCTCAGGGTAACAAATTCAGTGGCCAGGATGTCCTGCCTACCAGCTTTTCCCTCTCCTTCAATTCTGCACAGCATTTCTAATTGTACTCCACTACATCTCTGTGTGCACCACAAGCATCATTAAAAAGTCAGCATTTCCCAAGAGTATCTGATACATCATATTCCTTTCTCTGGGAAGGACATAATTGCTGAATCACCGCACTAAAGTTTGTTTTCATGGCAGCTACTATAATTTCAGTTCTACCCTTGATGTGTTTTAAAAGGCCTAGCAAAGACAGGTATTTTATGAGTTTAGCATATTTCTAATTTACCAAGCTAATATTAAATTTAATTTATGTGAGAGATAAATGAATTATTGCATCCAAGAAACTAATAAAATCTCTTCATTTGTTTTCTAAATTACAGCATTTGCTCAAAAAAATTTTTTATTGGAAACAGATGACACTAGATAAAAATGTATTTCTATACATGCAGACACCCAGCACCTTCCTTTGGAGTGCTGCTCCTCTCTGAACTGGCCGTGATGCAGATTCTCTGTGTCTTCCACAAAAATGCTTGTCTCCTACACGATTCTGTGTACAGTTTTATTCCCAGACTGTTTCACTTTTGAAAAGAGAGTTCTTCTAACACAGAGTTAATGATTTGGAATGAATTATCTCACCCAAAACTACATTCAAAGATTATGTCCTCTGAAAGATATTGTCATCTGTTTCCATTAAAACTTATTTTGGAGCGATTTCTGGTAGGGAAAGTACAAGCACAGTTTTCAATAAATTCTGTATTTTAATGATAAATTTGGACTTCAAAGTATTTAGGGAAGCAAAGTCTGATTAGAAAACTTTTTCTTTGACTCTTCTGTTCTCATCTGATTATACAGTTCACAGAATAAATAACCAATCTTCTGTCAAAAAGTTTTTGAAATATAGGCTGTGGGTTTAGCTTGAAAGAATGAGTTACTTTAAAAAAACAGAAGCTGAAATCTGCAAGATGTTCTTTGTCCACCTCTGTGTAATGAGGAAGACCTGGCCCTTAATGTGGTGTAAACATAAGGAGAAGAAAAAAAGCCCATGAAAGGTCTAAGAAATGTACACAGAAATCCCTACATGTGCATGGAAAGGCCTCACAAACTGATGCAGATGCCTCAGGACAAAATGATTAATGGCAGAATCACATTCAAAAATAAATTATAGGCAATAGATACGAGCCCAAAAAGGCCTGCTCCACAGGGAAATAATTTTCTCTGTTCATTGTCACTTCATATTACCCATCCATCATTTGGCCACCAGTCTCAGCTATTCGCTTGCTGCCAAGTCTATTTTCAAGTTTCCACATTCCTTCTGTGTCATTGCATCTTCCCTTTCTCCAGGAACACTCTGGCTCTGCCTCTCCCGCCTCCAGGGTCAAATGTAAAGTGTCTTTGGGGTCTTCAGGGAGTGTGCTGGTTTCTTGGGGCTCTTTCAAGCCATATTTTTTGTCTTTTGTGCTTGCACAGCTGCTCTATTACTTCACCCAGTAAAAGCTGGTGTCTCAAACAAGAGTGTGAAGTATCTGTATAGCATCTCCTGTGTCCTTTGGGTGAGATGACACTAACTATTGTCACCTTCTTAGAGGTGACAATAGTTAATTAATCCTTTTATATTGGCTTACAGCAGGATACAAGTAGTCTTTCTTTCTTTTCTTTTCTTTTCTTTTCTTTTCTTTTCTTTTCTTTTCTTTTCTTTTCAAATGAAAAGGGAATATTTTCTGTCTTATGGCTTCTGAGAATTTCTGGCAAAAATCCTGTTCCAGCTTACTGTCATGCATCTGGAATTTTTCCACCATGTTAAAACAAAATGCAGCTTTCTCTTCTGCTTTCTTCAGGAAGCTCCTTTAAAAAACCCTGTGCAATAGTGTTGGATTGGTTGGGGCATCATTAAATGGTTGGGATAGCATTTTCTAGGAGAGTATTTTCTGTTGTGTTACCTGCGGTAAAAGCACAAAATAAACTTATCTTTAAAGGAAATATCAAAACTGAACTTACATCTGCTGTCCTGGCCATACCCATTTCACTGAGTTTTTCAAGGGTTTTTTCTTGTAAAACTGGAGAATAAACAGCACCTTTCCTTTTCACTGAGTGCTCCCTTGACTGTTTCTGTGCTCTTTATTCTGCTTTCTCACCATTTGGTATCCTGAGGAAACAGGTATAGCCCTGCCCAAAGGGACTCCTTCATTTTCCATGCAGGGAGAAAAATTGATCTCAAACTTTTCCTTGTTTGCCAAGGTATTCTTACAGAGATCTTGAAACATTTTTCCCCCTCTTCTGCAGCAGTTGGGTGGAGAAGTCTTTCTAATTTTTCTTTCTAATAACATTGCAGTTTATTTCTGAGCCCACTTCTTGCTACATTTTTATATATATTTGGAAATTGTTTTGTGGCATTTTGTTATTACTAGCATTTGGGGGGAAAGAAACAAGATTCAGGTACAACCCCCAGTGAAAATACAGCAATGATGATGTTTTCATTAGCGTTTTCACTGACAGCAGTCACATCAAATTTTAACTGTAAGATACAATCCTGGCTCAGCGTTTCTCAGCAGCATCTGTAAAAATGCACAAGTGTCCCAGTTTTAATTGTTTTAATCTCTCTGATATCACCACTGCCACTGTGGCTTGATGAACTGACCAAGAGCAGGAGCTGGCTGCAGCAATGAGCAGCTGAGATGGGATTTTCTGTGTCCCTAGCTAAGGTCACTGCTTGCCTTGGCCTCTTCCCTTCCTGCCAGAACTGAAGGGCCACAACCAAACCTCCAGTGATCACACACCCATGGATTCCATCCAGGGCCAGCTGCAGTGAGCAGAAAAATGGTGCTGAAAGGAAAACAGCTTGCTTTGAATTTACCCAAAATTTTCCTTATAACTGGGGTATTCACAGGCAGCCCCTCACCCAGAAACCAGAGAAGCAAAAAGCCTTTCTCTTCCCATCCCTACCTGTCTGAGTAACTTTCTCAGTTACTCCGCTTTCTGCCTGCCTGAGAAACAGCTATTAGAACATGGAACCATAAAAATGAGCAAATAAAGGAAAGGGACATTGCTTCCTGTTAATTGCGTTGGTTTTTTTTCCCTGTGCATCTAAATAATTTGCCTTAATTTCCGTATTGCCAGCCCTCACACTTATCCTTTTGCTCTACAACTTGTCTCAGTTTAGGTCACAGCTGTCTCTATTCTTTGGGCTAAATTCTAAACCAATGGGTTTAGTAAAATAACTCATTCTGTTTTCACCAGTAAATAATCAAAAGCAAGCAAACAACAAATCTCATGGCTTGGGCTCATTCTCTCAGCTGTTATTGTCGGGTTCTTGGCTTCACTTTTCTGTTCTGTTTGTCTTTCTTGATGGGCCACTTCTTTCCAGAATTTTTTTTTTTGGTCTTCTTCACCCATCATCTTTTCCTCGCTACCTGTTGCTACTTTTATGTTCACAGAATTGCAACCATTTATTTCAATTTCTAACCATAATAAAACCTGTCAATTGAAATCAATCTGGATGCTTTTAAACAATTGCACCTCACAGTGACAGATAACATTAATTAAGTCAATAAGCTCTGCTAGAAATACTATCCAAGGAAATTAGACTGTAATGACTTCTATCTCCCTAAATATCAAAGGTGCAATTTGGTTTGTTTTGGCTGTTTAGGTTGTTGTTTAGGTTTTTGTTTGTCTTTTTTTTTTAATGGAGAAATTATTAAATATAAAATACTCATTTATTTGTCATGCTCTACTACTTGAGTAATTGTACAAAGGCACTTCAGCTGTTTGATATCTTCCATCCATCATTTGGACAGTGAGAAATAACCCCTCAACCCCTGAAGTGGTTGCTCCACGCAACTGGAATTCACAATGCAGGGAATGTTCATTGTATCAACTGGCCCTGATCTGGTTTGCAATATGTCAACACTTGGTGCTCTCTTTATCAAGTGCATGTCAGAAGCAATTGAGGTTCACCAAAAGGGAAGAGGAATGTGCAAGTTTTTACAGCTGATTTATTAAATCATACGATCCAGGAGGGAAAAAAAAAATCAAAACATTTCAAAATCAGTCCAAACAGCTGAGTTTTAAGTGAGCTGACTTGACCCTAACTGGCCTTAGAGGAGAGGAGAAAACTTTTTATCTGTATCCCCTTCTCCCTAACTGCACTAGGTGTAACCACACTCCTCAAGCACACTAACTGAGGTAAATGTCAGGCTTAAATTACAGCTTTGGTAATCCTCTGTAGCTAGAATAAAAGTAATTTTTGTTCTGACAGCCAAATTGAGAAAGTTCTGATTCAAGCAGTGAGTTTTCAAGGTCCATTCTTTCAAATGTGAAGAAACACAAATGTCAGGATAGGCTGAATTTGAAATTTGTGGCCTAAATAAATTCAGACCTGAGCTTACAGCACTTATTTTAGTGCCCAAATATAAGGTCAGTCATGAGAAAAGACAGGATGAGTGTAAGCTTGAAAGAAATGGAGGAGTGACACAAAGTTAATTCCAGAGTTTACTTTCTGGATTTCATTTTTGCCATAATTTTCATTTTAAATTTCTTCATGTAAGTAACTTGAATGTCTCTATTGTCCTGTTCTGATCCCTATTTCTCTGTACAGATGAAGGAGCCATAAAATGATTTAAATGTGTCATTTTCTTATTTTTGCTGCGCTGGTTTAAAATTCATGATGCAACCCAGGAATTCGTCTTGACATTTCACCATCACTCTTTATTGTTTTTTTTGGTTTTTTTCCACAAACTGTGAAAACAATTTTTTTTTCTCTGTATTTCTGGTATAAATCCTGTAAATTATGTATGTAAATATGATTTTGCAAAACAATTTGTGTTAGAACTTTTTTTCAGCCATCCTGGAGAAAAACAACAGGGCAGAGGAGAGTATTTTTTTGAAACATGGACCACCGAAACAGCACTGAGAAGGAAGAGCAAGGCAACAGTGAAAGCAAAGGCATGCAGTCCACAGGCCAAAATCATGATTTGTTAACTTGTATAACTCAGGAAGAAGACAAAGAAAGGAACTATGGTTTATGACTAGCCATCAAGAGGTAATTGAGTATGTGCTTATGCAATAAATTCTGTATTAATTCTCTGTAGGTAGAAGACTTTTCTCTCCTTTATTTTCCCCTCCAGCAGGAAAATTGGATAAGCACAAGCAGATTAATTCTGGTGAGTCTATTACTTCTTCTGTATATATATAAAGCTGCTGCTCTGATCTTCACCATTGTATTTATTGTTTAGTAGAACAGGATCCATGTGCAGAGAAATAACACTTTCTCATATGTACATCACTGGCAAACCTCATCCACCTAAAGCTATTTCCAACGTAAATAAGTAAAAAATTATATTAGAGATGCATTTGGGTTTAGTTTCTTTAAAAAGCACCTGAAGATTAAGCTTCAAATCACACTGTTTGTTTTCTATGTGTTAGTTTGTCACAAATGATATTTCCAAATATTTTTGCTATGAAGAAACCACCCTGGAGATGAGAGGTCCTATAGGATCTGCCACAGCAGAAAGGATAATGAAATTAATCTCACCTGCAGGCTAAGGAGTGGAAAGTTAAAACACAACATTTTTTGAAAAGTAGGTTAAGATATCAAAATTTGATTGCAAGAGTATACAAGTGTATCATATGAATTAGTTCCACTACCTGGGAAAATGTCCAAAGGCTTCTTATCAGTAAAGCAAATACTTTCTTGAACCAACCCACACTTCAGGGAAAATGTTACTCAAACAGAAATTATCTGCCTAAATACCATCCCTAGAGCTCCTTGAATCCTCTCTGTAAAAGGGCATTTTCCTGTGGCATTTGTCCATCTCTAAAAAAATCAATATTGGAACCAGATCATAAACTGCAAAGGGTAAAAATAATGGCTTTTACTTAATTCTATGCCAGCCAAAACCAGCATAATATATTTTCTGATTAAATCAGAGCAGTTGGGGAGCAAGAATCAATGATAACCTTAACCATATCTCTCTCAAATGAGGCATGTAAAAAAGCACCAAAGAGAAGTTCCATGAAAAATATCTTTTTATCTGCAAAAAGAAATATATAATAAAATAAGAGTGAAGTAATTAAATTTTCACTGGAGACAGATCAAAAATGTTAATGCCTGGAATGTTCAAAAAAATTCCATTCCTCTTTCTCCGGTTTATAATTTGCTATTTGAATGCTTACATTTGATATAGCAATGACAATAATCGCTCTGTGTTTAAGATCATTCTAGACAGTTTTTTTGTATCTCAGCTTCTTGAAACCACCCATTACATCGGAATGACACCTTCAGTTCCATTTCTTAGAAAAATCTTTCAATTTTTCCTGACTCTGAAAACCAGGGAAATACAAAAAAACAGCTTAAAATTTTTAAACTAATAGAAACATTTCTAAAGGGCATTTTGGGGTTCTTGTTGTTGTTGCTTTTAGCATGCATTTATTGATTAGTTGGCCAATCTTATGATTTTAGAAGAGGAATATGTTTTTTATCAGTGTGGAATTGGGTCAATCTCTCTGAATCTCACTGCAGGATTATGGTCTAGGGTTTGTCTATAGAGAGAAGGCACAACAGAAAGAGGCAGAGTAGAACACCTACTCCTCATTAATCCTCTACTTAGACACTTCCTGAATCTGGGATAAAGCCGTCATATTTTGGAGAAATTTACTACACTCATTACAAGGAAACCTATTAACTGATCTCTTTTCCACAACTATGTTGTGCAAAACTATGTGGAAACTATGTTTCAAGATTTCTTGAATCCCTTGCCCTCACCCACAATCTAGTTTTCTGGGCATGACAATAAGCTAATGGAATTAATTCAGATTGTGATAATTTGTTTGAATAAAAGACCTTTTTTTTCTGGCCAGTAAGCAACCAAAAGAATTATCAATCACATTTGTCATTATTTTTACTCTTCACTACAGTCATATTTTATATGAAATCTGTTTCTAATTGATGCTTAGAGATTTGGGAGACATACTAAATAGTGTTAAAATTATTTTTAAATAAGCATTCTCATTCTTTCAAGCCAATTCAGTGATCACAGAAAAACAAACAAAGCAATGCAGCAGGCAACGAAAATACTGCTGCTGAAGCTGTTTTATTTGCACATTTGTTTGTTTTTAATTTGGGCTTTGTTGCCTTTTTACAATATTATTAACTGCATTTTCAATACTTTAAAGAATAATATTAAATACCTGGATTTTAAATGCCCATATGAATATTGTGCATGTTTTGTCACAGAAGGAAGCATGTATTCATGGGCCAGAAGCATTATAGCAGAATCATTAAGGTCCCACAAAACCAAAGCATGTGAGTCGTTGCAAACACTCTCCCAGCACTGCCCCTAAATATTAATGGGTGCTTTGCCTGAGGAGTCAGAGGCAGCCAGACATGATGCTCTCCTCATCTTAGGAAATACCTCAACGTTGAAATTGAGCTTGAGCAGCTTCTGGCCCCTGCTTGTATGGGCTTGAATCAGAACAAAGATCAAACTGCTGCCATCACATGGCTGCCTCACGGCTTTCCACTCACAGAGAAAATTTAAGCAGCTTGTTCCAAGGCACAAGCAGAAATGCAGACTTGTTCTTGAAGAGAGTGTCAATCTGTTGCAAAGTCAAGGAATAGGGGTTTGACCTTAATTCGTTTAGGTGCTCTGTGCTGAACTGTGTCAGGCTGTGTTCATTTCAAGGACATATTTTGCTTTCTACAGGGTGTATTGTGTTATAGCTATTACAGCTGTTCAATATTTTCTTACTTGTTACTATAATGGAAGAAAATATTTTCAGTAAAAATACATCTTTGCTTTTTAAAAATGTTTTAAGCAAGCAAAACAATGTGGCAGTTTAAGGATAAAAATATTTTTCAGTTACATTTCAATTTTTTTCTTTTCCTTCCTTCCTTCCTTCCTTCCTTCCTTCCTTCCTTCCTTCCTTCTTTCCTTCCTTCCTTCCCTTTAATAAGAATTTATTTTTATTTTGTTGTTAAAACCTAACTATGATTACAGTCTGTGTAATTTTTGCTTTCTCCAATCAATTAACCTTTGAAGTCCCTATGGAGAGACTATTACTGGTCCTTTCCCTACTGAACTGCCTGCTTGCCTCTGCCTCCTGTGCACCTGTGATGCCATAAATTAGTCACAGATGGCCTGCCAGGATATAATCACTGCCATTTGTCATGAAGTTGATGGCTGTATCACTTTCTCTTGCTCTGCAGAGTCTACTTCTTGACAGGTCAAAATTTCTACCTCTGTGGGTTCCACAGGAAAAGAAAGAGAAAGGTTCAAAGGTCGAGCCCTGCCAGGACTCCAAACTCTTGAAAAGGAGTAACAAATCTCATATCAGATGCCCAGAATCTAATGTGTTGCTGGGTGTGTAAACTTTGGTGCCAAAATAGTGAACCCTGTGAGATTTCCAACCTACCTCTGTTCTGAAGTTACCCAGAGCAAAATAAAACACAAAAAATGAATATTTTTTTAAAATCCTATGGCTATAATGAGGAGTCTGCTCCTATACTCTCCCTTCTGGCAGGTTTGATTTTTTTTCTTCTCCCTGATATACCGGCCTGGGACCACGTCAAGAGAAAAGGATCTCCTTGTCTTTGTAATAACCTGTTAGTTGTGGTGTTTCCCCAAGAAGTCAATAAGATAGGTGGTGTGTTCTCTTTTTTCTTCTCTTACTAACACACAGGAACCTCTCTTAGCTCTTCCAGGGGGACTTGTTTGATTTTCCAGGCAAGGGCCACAAGCAGCCACCCACCCCTATGGTGCTGATGGGTGCTCCATGTGGGAAGCAGCTCAGGACAAAGTGGTGAAAAGGCAGCCTGATGGCACAGCTGGAGGTGGGCTCCTGACCCTGGCAGAGCCAGCCCTTGGCACCCTGCTCTTTCCCTGGGTGATCCCTCTGCCATTTGGATCAGGCCTGTGGAGCAGGAAAGGAAGGAACTGAAACCTGAGAGTAGATCTTAAAAAGTCTTAGTGTGAAACGAGCTTTGTCTGTCTGTCCTGAGACACTGCAGGGCCTGTGCAGAATTTCAAACAAGCTTCTGGCTATAGCAGTTCTTTATTCTTGGACCTACTTGCAGGTGTTTCTTTTCCACAGTAAACCTATTTTTTTTTACATCAGCCTAATTTTAAAACTAGATAAATTCTTTAATCTTGTATTTTGTTTTTACATAAACTTCCTTCATAAAAGAAACATTTTGAAAACAGCAATTATCTAAGGGTCTTCTGCCTACTTTAGTAATTTTCACCAGCAAAGTAACAAATGATCAGGTTTTCAAATTACACTTTAACAGCAATAAGATGAAACTTGGAACCCAAAATCAGAGACAAGTTTTTCAGGAGTGTGACAGTTAATTTTTGGATGCTCACCTTGGAATATTTCCTAGGGAGGAATGTCTGAAAACCATAAAACCTTAAAATCTGAGCCTGTATTCCCTGGTTTTCAGATTTTAACTGCTAGATCATGCTTCTGCTATCACCTTTGCCTCTCAGTCTTACATCTCAAACATTTTAGGAAAAAAGGCTAAGATTCATCCTATGAGTCTGGTCAAGTGAACTGTGCCCAAATAAACCAGTGTTTGACCTAAAACTGGCACAAAACTCACATAAAAAGAATTTGGGACTTGATGATATCACCCTTTGTCCTTAAAAAGTTTATAATTAATGTAAAACAATAGATAGCAGCTGGTGTTTGTTTATAGGACAGCCTGTTCTTTGGGTGGTACTGTGTGTTGTGTAGCTGAAGAACAGTCACTTCATTATTCTCCTGCAGTAACCTCTACTGAAATATTTTTGGTTTTTTTCAGATAAATTTTCATTGATTATAAATGTTTTACTTTGCTACAGTTATACTTTGTGCAAACAAACCATTTCCCTAAACTTAAGGAAGGGAGCCAGATTCCTACACACTGCATCAGTGTCCAAACCACCATCAAGTACCAAAATCATTATGTTACATATTTCCATGTTCTACTGAATATCTGAATGCTCATTAAAAAAAAAAAAAAAAAAAAAAAAGGAGAGAGACCTTCCTAAGAAAATAGATGCTGTGTAATGGAAGCTACTTCCATGGAAGTATTTTCAGTCATATTTAGGAATAATGTGACTCTTCTGAAGTTTGAGGTTTGAGTTACACAATAAAGAGGATTTTCATCTTTTCTTAGCCTTTCCCCTTTCCTTCTTCTCTCCATCTTTTAGTATACAAAAGTATTTGAATATGTTGAAAATGTTAGTTTGTTAATAGAACTGAAATAATTTTGATCATATTTTACAGCAGTTAACTTCAAGGTAACTGAATTCACACAATTTAAGAATAATCTTATTGCAATTGACATGGAATTATTAAGCTTAGAAAAGACTTTTAAGATCATTGAGTCCAACTGTTAATCCAGCACTGCCAATTCACCACTTAAATCTATGTCCTTAAGTGCCACATCTTCACATCTTTTCAATATCTCCAGGGTAGACGACTCAACCACTTTCTTGGGCAGCCTATTCCAGTGCTTGACAAACCTCTTGGTGAAGAATTTTTTCCTAATATCCAATTTAAATCTCCCCTGGTGTAACTTGAGGCCATTTCCTCTTTTCCAATGCTTGTTACTTGGGAGACAGACCCCTACCTTACTGTAACTTCCTTTCAGGTACTTGTAGAGAGCCACAGTTGGTAATAAATAAAAATTCTGTTGCAGCACAGTGACACAGTGTCAGCCCAGTATTGTGCTCTTCTTTGATTCTACTTTTATTTTGCATGTAGAAAAATTGTTGCCTATTATTTATTGTAGCTTTTTTTTTCCTTCCTTAGGAGTTTACTGGCCTATTCTGAGAGCTACAACTTCAAAAACATAGAGATGATTTATTTTGGTGAGGTTCCAAGTAGGTGAATTTAACTGTCATATTCTTGGTCAACATAAGCTAAAGCAGAACAGAGAGAAATCTGAGCATATTTAATCACAGAGCGCTGTCGTGCTGCTGAGGAAAGTCATAAACAGTTGACTCCAAGCTGGGAACATCATGCCAAACATTTGTATCTGGAACAGGACTGTGTGTTCCACCAGTGCACTGCAACAGGGAGAGCTTTAACACGGGGAGTTCAGCACATGGAGAAAAACGTTTTGAAAATGAAAGAGGTCAGGACAGGGCAGTGGAATGGGCCTGGAGGGTGTTGTGCATCCAGAAGAGAAGAAAATATTACATTTCCTAATACAGGACAAAACTGAGTAAAATTATTTGCTATATAATCCATGTGGAAAAGAAGAAAGTTGAAGAATTCCTAAGGGATTTTTTTTTCCAGTCTTACTCAAATAAGTAATTTTGAGTGACAGACAACTGAATCCACTACAATTAGCATATGCCTTCCTTGCTGGCAACAAGATCAAACTGAGGACTGTACGAGCACTGTATGCCCATCATGTTACTAAAACTTTTGCTAAGCACAGGAAGGAAATTATTCTGCTTTGATGTTACTTTTGGCTTCCAGTCTCAGGATTTGGACAAAAAAAGACTGAAATAATATTTTAACCTGCTTATAGGGACTCAAACCCATCTCTCTCAGCAGAGTGCCCTAATCACTCTGTGGTTTAGGCAAGGAAGCACACTCCACATGCCTACTGCTGAAATTGCTCCAGGATTCACTGGTGGAGGGAGAAGAACAAGGAGAAGCAGATGGAAAACAGATTGTATCCCTGTGGTAAGGCATTAACCTTGGAGAAGCACAGTCCCTCTGCTAATGTTTGTGCTATCTGGGTGTGGGTGGAATGCATGTCTCCTTCCAGGCTGCAGTCCCAACATCTGGGATCCCAGCCCAGGTCAGCTCAGTACCATAACTGGGAGAGTTTTGTACAGAGTTAAACTACCAAGTTCCGCACTTGAAACACCCAGTCACACTTTCTCTCGAGTCTTCTGGCTTTGGCCACGTTTTGACCTTTCACTTTCAGCAGGTAGGATGAAGTCTGTTCTAAACATCACCTTCTCCATATGAACTGCCAGAGGATTTGTGCTGAACTGAGAGATAAGCCTGGATCTGGATCTTCCAGGGAAGAAGCGCGAGTGCAGCTGTTGCGGTTTATAATCTGCAGCCCTGTATTAAATAATTTCTGCTTAAGAACAAGTTCTGGATCATCATCCTGATATCTCCAACTCTCCCCATGCTGTGACTGGAGGGTCAGTGAGTTTCATTCAGGATTTTGGCTTTTTTGGGGGCCAGGCTGATGCTCTTCAGGGCAGCATGCTACCTTCCCCAAAGATGCCTGCATCTGGACCCTAAGCCTTATGCTTTAATCCATCACTTACACAGCACTTATGTATGATTACTGATTGAACTGTTCCTGTGCCATGAATTTAATTTTTCTTAGCCTTAAGATCATCATGAATTCATTTGTACTTCTAAATTTCACCTTATTTCTAGCTCTACAACATAACTTTCCTTCTCTTTTGCTGCTTCTGCAGCTATTCTGGTCTTTGGCCAACTCTTAGTCAAATATGTTCATATTAATGCAGGTGGCTTTAAACCTATTTAAATTAGTAAATGAATGAAATGTAAATCAAAATCAACAGACACTTCCCCTTAGCATACTGTATGTTTTCCCTTATCAGACTGTTTAAATTATAGAATGTCTGGTCTACGTCTTCTTCTATTTCTTCAGCAGCACTTAGTACAAGTAAACAGGGGCATTCAGCAAAATCTAATCCAAACAGAGCACTCCTTGATTTACTCCAAAACTACATATTAGAATAAAGACAAGTCTATATTTTCTTAAATCTCTGTTTTGACTAGTAAGCAATGACTCTATGGGCCAAATTCCCCTTCCTTCAATTAGAGTTGCATATTGTTTTTTTATTCAAACGACCACACACAAATTGTTCTGGTCTAGTGCCCAGATAGTACACAGATTTCTCGTAGCAATTCATTTAAGAAAGTTGATTTCTGTATTTTATATCTTTGTTACTTGAGAAATTATCTGTGCCTTTTTTCTATGTAAAATGCATTTTTCCAAGGGTATATTGTTGTTCCAAACTTCTACATTAAAAAAATAAAAAGAAAAAAATTGGTTTGCTTTTGTTCCCCTTAAGGGCTATTCAATATAATCCTATCCTTTCAACAATTTAGATTAAACTTTTTTGGTTGTTTGATTATTTTTCACCAAATCTCTGTCTTCTGAGACCAAATCTCTAGACAGATGAAAATCATCATTTATCAGCATAAGCAGAAACAAAATCCATAAAATTAATGTCAAATCAGGTATATTTTGTGGTCATTTTAAATGTCCTCAGTCAGAAAACTGCCTGTTAAATACTAGAGAGTACATTCAAAATCTCATTTATTTTAACTTCAGCCAATTTATTCTGTTTGAATTGAAAAGTGAAATAGTTTTGCTTTGGAAAATGGCACCACTTCATAAGAAATATATATGTCAATGTACATTAGTGTAAGACTTGAGTTTCTTTGTTTGTTAATATCTGCATATGCTCTAGGACACAACACTTTTAATCCCCAGCACTGGTTCTGGTTCGCCCCAGTTTGTTTGCACAATGCTGACTGATACCTCACGAGTTTTAGCCTCTCTGTCTCCATTTCCTCCTCAGCTTGATTGCTCCATAGCTGGTTCAGCAGACAACACAGTTAGAATCTCCATTCTACTTTAGTGCAAATGGTCATTTATCCATCCAAATAAATGAGAAAAACAATCCTGACAACTTACATGTGTTAGTATTACATGTCTTCTTGCTGTTATTTGATTTGCATCTTGTGAGTTAAGAGAAATCTAGTATCTCTCACACATAACTCTAAAAACTGGGGATGTTGCCTAGGGTTTGCAGAGTAAACAATTCCTAATCTGCACAGTGTTTTTCCCTGCTGTACACACCCTGTAACTTAACTATATCCCAAACATGCTGCAATCACTTAAAGAATATGTGTCTAGGCTATCATTCAAAAAACTTTTTGAGCTTGAAAACCATACATCTGCAAATCTGAGTCCGTTTTAACCTATTTTATTGAGGCCAAAGGGAAGACAGAAGAGTGACAATTATCTAATGTTACCCTTCCTGACCCCGGCAGAGTCTGTGGGAGTTTTCCCTCTGAGTTCATGGAGTAGAAATTTTGGCCTGGGTTATTTCCAACCTTCGAAGAGAAGAGGGTGAACAGCACCTGCAGTCTCTTTTATATGATTATTAGGACACGGGGAAAACAAATATTCCTTCCCAAAATAAAAGCCCATCTCTGGCATCTTTTTTGAGGCACCTTTATGATTCAGACAGAAAAGAAATCTGAATTACCCCAAAGACAACCTAAGGAATTGGATTCTGAAAAAATGATGCAAGTCTAGTGTGTTTTACTTCATTTCATGTCATGTAAAACTCAACCACAGTGAGAAATGTCAGTCAGCATCCCACAGAATTATGGCTGCCCAAAACAAAGTGATGCAGAGTACTTTTTCTCCAAGATTTTCTGTGTCTTCTTCCTGAAAAAAATTGTCATGATGTAGGCAACACAGTAATGTAATTGTGCCAGTAAAACCCATTGGAATTGGTGGCTGTGGTTTTAGTTCATGCCCACAAGGTATGAGCACATACTGCTATGAGCAACAACAAATTTAGGAGGATCAATTGCAAAATAAAATTCCACTGAATTTCTAAAAATATTTACTCCTCCCTTGCCCTTTCTTTCTTTCTGTATCACAAGACAAATGTAATGGCTTTCTTATCTTTCCCTTCTGCTCCATAGGTACCAGCTGCCTTTATATCCCACTCACTGAAAGAAATAATTAAATAAATTCCAGAACAGTCATTCTGAACCTTTTTTTTCTGCCAGTAATGAAATCTTCTCTCATTAAAAGAAAAAAAAATCTCTGGCTCTACACCTTGCTGTGATTTGTAGCATGATTTCTATGTATTCAAAGGCACCATTTCACACATGTATTAGCACTTGACTTTATATTTGTAAATTAGGTAGGTGTTAATTCTGCAAATATTCCTCCTGGTGTAAGTATTTTATTACAGCTCTCTTTTCTTCTCTCCAAGAAAACTCCAATAAAAATTATTTTATATCATTGCTGTATTCCATCTACTGGAGTTGTTTTCACCTTGTTTTACTGTGATATTTACCTTCACACAAATATTTGCATAGCAGCAATGTAGTAAGTAAATTAATTTTAAAAAGTGAGAAATCTGATCTCATTCCAACCAGAGGGAATTCAAAACCATCCTTATATTTTCTGAAAAGTGTTCTAGCAGACATACTGTTAGGAATATTTGAGCTTTGGGGCTAATAGAAAATGAAGGTATATAGAAATTTTAAATTATAGAAAATTTAAGAAATTTTCTACACAACCAGTGATGCAGAACCTAAGGATCCAGAAGAATGACAGTATCCTGATAATTGCCCTGCAGGAAAACAAATATGTGGACCCCTACCTGGTCATCAAAATATTTCTATTCTTTTTTTCTTATGGCTTTTTAAAGTAAAGTACACTTAGCATGTAAGACCTGATCTTTGAGCTAAAAATGGAAGGGGAAATTTTAAAAAAAAGAATTCTTTTCTTAGTCTATCATGTTGGGCAGCTGAGGAGGATGCCTTCAGAGGTTTCTTAGTCTCAGCCCCATTGATTATTCTTAATTTTCTTGCTGGTTTACAACCTAGGTGCCTAAATTCAAGAATTTTAGCTATTAGTTGTGTTATTAGGGCAATTACTCTAGACCCTGATCTCAATGTTTAGTACTGAAATTATTTTAAAAGCATATCTTTTAACACTGTGTGATATTTTATAGCTACAGCTCTGGTAACTAGCAAGTGATTTCTATTACCTGGCATTATTTTTATAATAAAACAGCCTTTTCTTCTTGCAGGGGATGAAGACAGATTGCCCTTCTCTATTTGTTTTAAATTATGCATATGCCTCATTTTAATAATGTGTTTATACCTCAGTGACTTTTAATTAACGGTGTCATTGAAACCTTTGTGGACTGAGAGTTTTTTCCCAGGCAGAGGTGGAAGATGGAAAATAAGGATTTGCTGGTTTGAGGCTGTTTTATATGGGACAGTCTCTGGATTTGCTAAGCTGCATATATTGAATAAAAGAGGTACATGTACTAGTTAACATGATATGTGCCAGGTACCAGAGTTATGTGACATTAAGTCAGATATAAACACAGGAGTCAAACAGCAAGGCATTGTTCAGAAATAAATTGAGCTGTCTGTCCATCTTTGGGAGGGAACACATTCCCTTAATAAAATACTCAGCAGATTTTACAAATACTCCATAAGAAAATTAATAGCAAGAGAATTAAACCTTCTGCAAAAAGTTACGCTTCTAATGCAAACTGCAGTTTAACTAGCACACATATTAATCATTAATATAAAAATGAATAGAATTTGTGAAAAATTTCTTTGTGAAAAGAAATTACCACTGATAGTTAATTCCAAAGGAATCTAATAGAGCTGACTATGCACCAGGACCAAATTTTGGCAGTAATTATATTTACTTGACAATTTCTACAAATATTCTCCAGCTTAATTACAGCAGGAATAACGTTAACAATAGTAATAATGACAACATCACCAATAGAACAACAACAATAACATTAATTATAACAGCAGTTACAATATCCATTTTCATAATGATAATAATAGTATAATTACTGTCCAAAATTCATAAAATAAATCTCAGCTACCTAAAATGACAACTTAAATTCTATAAAAGTCTTTGGACTTTTATAATTTCTACCTTTGGTCTGCGTTATCCAGTACTGACACAAAAAGAAAATATCATCAAATTATGAAAATAAGGTTATTTTATAATAATTTCCAAGCTAAATTGAGGAACAGTCTTGGAAAGCTTAAGAAAGCCTGTTCTCACTGTATTTGCAGTTCAACTTTTAAATGAAAGTGATTTAAATAAACATCAACACAAGCCACCAAAACCTTTGGTTTTTTGACATCTCAGGTTGAGAATCACAGTGAAATCATAAATATGTTAGCATTGGAAAATTACCAAAAGCTTACTGGTGCTAGAAAAAAAAGCATTGGGGACAGTCCAAACCAGTATAGTTATAATACTTGGACTAAAAAAAGTCATCATTCTGAAGCCAAAATATGACAATCATAACAATGTGTTTTAGTTCTAATGCACTCTGGCAAAAGCTGAACACACAAGAATTTAGCAACATCAATTTAGCAGTAACAAGTTCAATCACCAAATATTTCAAACCAGTGGAATATACTATCTGTATGTAATTCTGAATTCAACTATGCTGATGAGCTATGATCAGTTTTTAATAATGTGGGTGAATGTGTTTAAAAATTAAGTTTAAAAAAATTTATTGTATTTCAGCTTATTTCAAAAAGGCAGATTGTTCTGGTATATACAAAAACAAATCTGAAGAATATGTGCCACAATACCAATAATTTACTGTATCCTTTCTCATTGATTAATTCTGACTGCTTTATTCTGACTAGAATAATTGTTTAGAACAGCTGTTGTTGCCTTCGATCTCAGTCTGAAGGCAGAAGTTTATGAAAATTCAACCAGTCCATTCTTTGTCAAGCTCTAAAAATAATTTTGCATAAATATACGTGTGTGTGCGTGTATCCTCACACAGATATCCATGGTCACGTGTACAGACACATCCACACACAGCCACAGCCACCATTCACACACAGCCATCCCTGCAGGTGCTCACGGCCAGGCTGGGTGGGGCTCTGAGCCACCTCCTCCAGGGAATGGTGCCTCTGTCCCTGGCACGGGGTTGGAATGAGATGATCTTTAATGTCCCTTCCAACCCAAGCCATTCTATGATATTTGTACATGCACATTTTTATATATATACACGTGTCTATATATATACATATATAGCTGAAAGTATTTTTACATATATAGTGAATCACAGAATTGCTTAGGTTGGAAAAGACCTCTCAGATCATTGAGTCCAAGATATTGTTTTATACCACAGTACCAGCACTTTGTGTACAAGCATGTGTATATGTTTATGGTTGATCTCGATGGTCTTAGAGGTCTTTTCCAACCCAAATGTTTCTGTGAGTCTGTAATATATAAATACTCTGCTGTTGATCAGGAAAATGTGTTTTCCGTGAAGGAGAAAACAAAAGACATGGATAGATTTGCTTTGTTCCAATAGCACACATTACAAACAAACAAATCTTTTTACAAATACAAACTTTGGCTTGAACTCTGAATGTCATTGAAATTTTAACAAAGTAGTCATTTGCCAGGATGGAGATAAAATATTGTTTTCTAAGCACACTTAAAAAAAACCCCAAATACTTTCATTTTCCAATTTATTTAAATTTCCCTTTTTGATGTTTATCATTGTTAAATACCTGTACTCTGACCTAGGAAACCGTACTTTCTATATGTACAGTTTGAATGAAACAGAGAAGCTCCAGCAACAAACTTGAAATTTCAAATTCAAACACCCCACAGTACAAAAACACTTCCAACAACACTGACAAGAGTTTAGTTCTCCCTTATATTCTCAAAGACATGGTATGCATGTCCATTCCCCAACATCCTTAAAAGGGGTCTATAGCTGACTTTGTCTATATTCCAGCTGTGTGAACCAACCACCTTTCTATGCCTTGATCTTTTACAGCTCAACAGTTGCAGAGAGCACTTTCCTTTCATCTCTTCTCACTTGGAGTGTCCATCCCTGTTATTTTCCCACTTCTAAACTGAAAAAAACCCCCACAATATGTATTGTTTGTATTGGTACTCTGGAGCTGTTTCTCAAGTTGACAATGAAACTCTACTCAAAAGGTGTCTGTATGGTTTACAATAATCCAGTGTGGATGTGAATGACAGAATTCTGCCAAAAAATTCTCACTGTGAAACTGCAGTGTCCTTACACAGGAACAGAGCTGCTGTTTCACTAAAACATCCCATATATTCTTGAAAACATTGAGCTCTTGAAGTCTGTTCCAGTGGGGAGGTTCTCCAGTCTGAGGTCATGAATGAGTGTTTCAAATCAAATTTCCATATCATATTCGTGTGGATAAAAATGTTGTTACTCTTTTTGCATTGCAGCAAGTATTTATTACTTCACACCCTGGCACATACTTGAAGGAATTAGTCTTTCTAATGGTTCTATTGTTTCCTCTGCTCTGAGCATGACACAGGACTGGCATTGGTCTCCTCCTGCGCTGCCAAGGCAGCTCCTACAATATTGCACAGACCAGTGTATAACGCATTTGTCCTGCAAAATGACCCTTTTCTTCCTCAAATAACTGATTTTGTTTTTACTCTTCTTCACCTCCTTAGTCCCTGGTACATAAATACATATTTGAAGTCTGGAAATCCCATATCTGTCTCAAACTCTAATTGCTCAGACAGAATTTGGAAGATCTTTCATCTGGCATTCAGTCTATAGGTTTCCCAAATGCTTCCACATTCAGCTCAGCGTGAATACACTTCTTTTTTAACATATTTTCATATGTCTTTCATTAATTTTATTGGAAGACAAAAGTTTAAGAATTTGGAATTGAGACTCAGTTTTAAAAAAAGTAGAGTCTGTATTACATTGGTTTTATATCCAGAGTTCTCTGTATTTGAATCTAAACTGAGAATGATGATCTACCATGGCTTTTAGTTATAATAGCAAAATTATTTTATCCATTCAAAAAAGCCTCCTATACTTAAAGGTAAAACAAACAAACAAAAAAAAGGTACTGTTTCTTGAACTTTTTGTGTAAATCAGATAATTTTAATTACACTTAGATCACAGAAATTTAAAAGCTAGAACTCAGACTTCAAGCTTATGTTATTTATTCCAGCACTAAAATATTTTAAAAACCTCTTGTAGTCCAGAGATTATGGAGACTCAGGCCACAAATGGTATTCCTAATCTTTAACTGTTTCAGAGATTTAAGAAGCCCCAGGAGGAATATATTTTATATTAGACTCTTCAAGATGGAGTATGACACATGACTTAGTTCAGATTTAGTGCCACAGTCCTGGAATATTACTCACCACATATCAGGGTTTTCAGGAGACAATCTGACATTTCTATTCTCCATTTTTTGTACCAAGCAAAAATATTTCAGACTACTCTGATGTAGGATATCCAAGGTATGGATTCAAGTTTGGAACTGAATTTGAAATATATGGAAATCATTGTTGTAAAGGAGACCCCAAATAGTCACTGCAAATCTGACAGCATAATAAACAGATTAACATACATTTAATAATTTGAATTGACACTCACCTTCTTACTTGGGCAATCTAAACGAAAATGAAATATTTAAAATTTAAATATTTTAACATTTATGTTTTCTTCATTTTAATGTATTTTTCATTGCTAGAAAAAAAATTTTAGTATATTTACCATTTCTAAATCTTGGAAACCACATGATATAGTCCTCTCTTGGGAAATTGCTAAGAGATTTTTTGCAGGCACAAAAAGCCCAGCGAGTCCTTAAAGTACTGAAAGCCATCCTAGCTTTGAGATAAAAATCCTAGCTTTTCTGAAAAATTAAAAAACATTGAATTTTTTAGTCCTAATTATCATACAGAAAACAATCTGTACCAACTACAAGAAAACACTGTTAATATTTTTTTTCTTTTAAGGAAGGAAGACGCAACCAGAAATGAAATCCTTTCCCTTTTGGTGTTGCACCGCCTTTCTTGCATTCTCCCTTTTATTAAAATTAATGAAGGTTTGCAGTCGTGTGATTTGTAATACCATTTGTAGAGATGTGTATGTGTGTCAGTCCTGAACTGACTCCCAGTCTGCACTCCAGCTCCTTCAGAGCGGTGAAGCATCTGGAAAAAAAACATTAAGGGTACATTTACCAACCATTCCCCTTCCTTGCCCATTTCCAAATCAAACCCACAGAATTTTATAAGAGCTTGGAATGTTTTTAATTTCATTTAAAACATGTATAATTTTGCTTACTTTCTCCACTGAAAGAACCATAAGAAAACAATTGGAAAAAACAGCCTGAAGAGAGAGATGGTATTTTTTTGGCTCAGCTGTAAGCAAGAAAGAGCTAAAAATCTCCCAGATGCATTGGAAGACAAGGTCAGGGACAAGGACAGTGATATTAATCTCACATATCTATGCAGGTATGTAATAGTTTTCTACACTTGATATAGTCACTCCTTCTATACAGTCAATACCAATAAACACGGCGGGTGCAGCTGAGGTTATCTTTCTCCTGTATGAAGAGATTAAGTGTTCCCTAAGTTTCTACTCTTCAAAGATTACAAACAGACCTTAGTTAACTATCTTAGGTGTCTGCTAGGAGGTTAAGATAAATCCCATTCAGGCTATCTTCATTTCTTTGAACACAATATTGGCTGCTGTGTCCCTACAGTGAGACTGAACCTATTAATGATAGCTTCAAAATCCCCACATTGCTCTGCAATGTGTAATATGAATTAACAATTTCGGGTAAAGCTGTATAGTTTAAATCAGCTTCAGTTTGGGTATTCTGTCTTTAAAGGATGGAACTGATAGACAATTATACATTTTCATTGACCTTACTGAGGTGAGGATGCCACCCACAGCTCTCCTGAGTGATTTTTTAATATTCCAATTGAAAAACAGTGTAATAAAGAAAAATTAACATTAAGTTGCAGCTGACTGTGAGCAAGTAACAAACTCAAATATTTCAGTTTTTAGGAGAGTTAAATCTAAAGAGACCAATGTTTTTGTTTCTACCCTCCCTCAATAAGATTTTCCCTTTCAGATGGATTATGCAATTGTTGCTTTCTTCTGTCAACTGAAAACTCAATTCTCTCCCTCCTTTAACTCTGAAGCAGGTCTACTTTTGTTTGTTTAAAGCAGGGTGGGGCTAGGGGTAGGGGTAGGGGTGTGGGCATGGTGGAGTTTGGGCTGAAATAAATATTTCTCTTGGATCTCTGTTGCATTTACCAGGGTGTCTCAGACTAATTTTTTTTTAATTTGAGTGTTGAGCTACGTTTCCTACCTTCCAGAAAAGTGCCACAACTGCTAGATCATGGGTATTCTGTCACTCAGTGTTATGAAGGTCTTCTTCTGACACATTCTATCTTGCAAAAATTATGAAATATTTAGAAAGAGAAACCATTCTGAGGCAATACAGTAATGCTTAAGCCAACAAAGAATGCTCCTTGGTTTTTCATTCTGTTCAAAACAGAACAGTTTAAAAATGAGATGCAGGGGAAGAATCAGCTCAAAAAAGTGAAAAGCATAAAGGATAAGGGATTATTCTGAAAGGCTGAAAATCCCTTTTCAAATTTCTGTAGGATACTGGAAATACCTGGGAGTCATGAATGAACAGCTTGGATAAAAGATAAAGTAAGAAATGCACTGCCTCCAGCACCCCACTTCCAAAGCTGGCCCTGATTTTATCCAGAAGGAAATATTTGGTAAACTCAGTGTCTGAATAGCTTTGGGACTAATGGCATTACATTTTTCAAGAAATAAAGTATTTACAGATGCACAGATGTATGTTCACACTTCTACATACTGTTTCCAGCTTTCGTTTGACATTCAGTTGCTGAAATGTGCTACTTAGGCAGATGCTTGACATCCAAAGCTTCCCTTGAGACCTATATTTCACAGTACATCAGATTTTGGCTGGGCCAAATGAGATTTCAGAGATCCAGTTCTTTTGAAGGTTAGAGTTCTCTTTCTAAATGCAGGTAGCCAGAATGGAGCAATCAGAATTAGAGGTCTTTTATACAACCTCATCTTAAATATGTTACTGCTGTACTTAACTGTTCTGGAAGCTTCTGCCAGGCAGTGGTCTTTGGTTCCCCAAGCCAAGTGATGCAGTGTGGCTTGTGAACAGGCTAACACTTTCCCTAAAGCACTCTGGTGAAACCACAGAGCACACAGCACTTGTGGGACACTCATCTTTCTGGCTCCATCTGCTCTGTCTGTTCTCCCAACACACATTTACACTGCGTGGGGTTTCCAGTAAAGAGTGTGTGAAATTACATTAGAGCTGTGTTGCTGAAAATCTGCAGGGATGGAGGCTTGGTGGGGTAGCATGAAAAGACAATGTGGCATAAGGGGAGTTGATTCTGGTCCAGTTTCATCTCTGTGGTTTATTGGAGCAGGCCTGGAGCACATTATCTTCAAAATAAAGCAGGAAAATTGACTGACAGCCTTACAGGCATTCCTAATTTTTTCATTCCAAATAAATTTGATGGAATTACTTTGAATTTGTCTGGTACTGTGGATCAAGTTAGTTCATTCTCTAAGTTTATTTAGGATAATAGATAGATGACACACAACTTTGGAGTTTTTCAAAGCAATTATATGACTTCACAAATCTTACACAAATTCACATTCTTCCCTATATATTAGCCCTATATGTCTTTGAAGAAGATCTGACTGTTACTTGGCACTCCTAGGTGCTCTTGGTATCATTGAAGAACAATTAGCTCCCCTTTCTAACAGTATGGTTTTTTGACATCTATTTCTTTTAGGATTATTAACATCAGAAGGGGGTGGGCTTGATTACAGTAT
This sequence comes from Brachypodius melanocephalos, assembly GCA_013398615.1. Taxonomy (NCBI): domain Eukaryota; kingdom Metazoa; phylum Chordata; class Aves; order Passeriformes; family Pycnonotidae; genus Brachypodius; species Brachypodius melanocephalos. The sequence continues at coordinate 8,864,572 of VZSR01001299.1, read as the reverse complement.
CAAGTACCACAGTATAGACAACCACCAAAAGCTCAGCTGTTGACACCTATACTAAATATCTAAACTGCTGTACATATCCAGGAGAGGCACCCTGTACAATCTAAAGGATCTCAAGTAAATTTGTCCATTTAAAATATTTACCAGTTAAAGACGAAATCAGTGTCAAATGAAATTAAACCCAGAGAATTCTTCCACTGAGTGAATAAGTACAAATTGTCCTTAACTTCTCTTATAGCTATTTTAGCATGGCTAAACCATTACTGCTTGAAGTTAAAATAGCAAGGAAATGAAAGTATGCAAAGAAGGCTTCCCTTCATTTCCATCTTTGCCTCCACCCTGCCCCCACTTTGTGCAAGAGTGGAATAATGATGTAGACCCAGATTGGAAGTATATCCATACACACCCAGTGGAGATTTTGATCTTGTCAGACCCAACTCTTTCCCAATCTCTTGAACTATGAGGATGGAGGAGTTTGTCATTGCAGCTCAGATAACTGCAGGGGCTGAGCAGAGCTCAGCAGGTTTGGTGCAGAGCTGTGCTAAAACAACTCTCTGACAGATTGGAGCTGGCTCCCATCCACCTACCCTGGAGTACAGACAAAACAAGTTCACATCTATCTGCACGTGTTCATAAAAGACAACGCACAGCTGCACAGCCCAAAAGAGGAAGGGAGTGGCTCAGGCTGGAGGCTCACCCTGCTTCCTACACATTCACTGCCTAAAAAAGGAAAGGCAGCTCAATATTCCGGAGGAGGGAAAGCAAAAAAAAAAAAAAAAAAAAAAAAAAAAAAAAAAAAAAAAAAAAAAAAAAAAGCTCTGGCTTGACTTGTTTGATGATGCAACAGACAGAAAGTTGTGCAAGAAGTTTGCCTTTCAGAGAGGTATGGAGCTGCACTTCCCTGCATGGAGAGCCAGGGCTGAATGGCACAGCTAATCCTTCAGCGTATGGTTCCTACATTAGCCTTTGAGCCTCTATTAGGTCAGCCAGCTGTGAAAAGAAGGAGAAAATGCTTGGTGGGAAGGGGAAGGTAAAGCAAGGCACTCTGCTAATGTATTTGTCTCCATATTTCTCCCATATAAACATTAGGTAGGAAGGAAAATCTGTTAACAATTTCGTTTCGTGTGTCTCGTCTTTGTGAATTCTATTTCATTCCCTGTAATGGTAGAATTTAGAATAAACAGATTTTATATCTAATTTTAATGAATTTCAAGTCACCTTCTTGGTCTCACCTTTAAATTTTCCAGCCAATTTAAACTGAATTAAAAGAAAAATAATATTATTGCTGTTACTAAAAGAAAGACAAACAAAATGGCATCTGTGGAAGAAACATATACAAATTTATTCCTTCTTAGCTTGTTTAAAAGCTATATGAGCTTTATAGAGTGTGAATGAAGTTTATTATTAAGATCAGCTGCAAAAGGACAGAAAATGACTGAAAGAGCCTAATGTTCAAGAGACTACAATTCTGTGAAAGACTGGATCAGAGGACAAGGGAAGACCAAATGATGTCCTCTACCTAGACTTTTGTAAAGCCCTTGATAAGGTCTCCCACAGCATTCTTACTCCTAAATCGGCAAGATATGGGCTTGATGAATGGAATATTAGATTGACAAGGAATTGGGTGCTGGGGCAAATTCGAAGACCTGCAGTCAATAGCTCTATGTCCAAATGAAGATCAGTAACCAGTGGTGTTCCTTTGGGGCTCATACTGGGTCCAAAATTGCTTAATATATCCACCAATGATCTGCACAGCAGGATCAAGTGCACCCTCAGCAAGTTTGCAGATGACACCAAGCTGAGTGGTGCAGTTCATACTCTGTCACCTGAAACCTCAACAAGCTCAAAAGGGGACCTGTGCAAACTTCTTGAACTTCAACAAGGCCATGTGCAAGGTGCTGCACCTGGTTCAGGGCAATCCCCAATGAAAACATGGCTGAGAGATGGATTTGAGGGTATTGATGGATGAAAAAATTGCACATGAGTCAGCAATGGGCATATACAGCCCAGAAAGCCAAGCACATCCTGGTCTGCATTATAAAAAGCTGTGCAGCAGGTCAAAGAGGGTGATTCTGCCCCTCTATTCTGCTCTAATGAGAGCCCACCTGCAGTACTGTGTTCAGTTCTGGGGCCCCCAGTACAAGAAACATGGATCTGTTAGAGCAGATCCAGAAGTGAGCCATAAAAAATCAGAGGGCTGAAGCACCTCTGTCATGAGGATAGGTTGAGAGAGTTGTGGTTGTTCATACTGGAGAATAGAAGGCGTTGGGGAGACCTTAGAGCAGTCCTTAATATATGAGGGCCTATAAGAAAGATGAAGAAAGGCTTTTTACCAGGGTTTCTAGTGGCAGAACAAGGCAAAAAGGTGCTTAGTCTAAAGAGGGTAGATTGAGGCTGGGCAGAAGGAAGAAATTCTTTACTGTAAGGCTGATAAGAAACAGGAATAGGTTCCTCAGAGAAGCTGTTTAAGGGTACATGTTAAGAACCCATCCCTGGAAGTGTTTTGGGGCAGGTTGGGTTTTGAGCAGCCTGATCTAGTGAAAGGTGTGCCTGCCCATGGGAGGAGACTTGGAACAAAATAATGTGTAAGGTCTCTTCCAACCCAAACCAGTCTATGATTCTGGTAAAAATGCAGCTCATTGGAACCTAACTTATTAAAGCAGCTTTTGTTCATCAGTGAAGATTTTCCTCTCAGGAACAGGCAATTAAAGTCAGTGCAATATCTGAGTGCAAAAAATTTACTGCAAGAATTGGTCATTTTTGTCTCTATGTCCTTGCATCAATTAAAAAGGTGGTTGTAGGTTCAAAAGTTAGTCACTTGATTTCTTCACAAGGTGATAAATTTGTTTAATATAGTGACTTGATGTCAAATAAAAAGGGTTATATATTCTCATCAAGTTGAAGGGGTTTAAAGTTGTAATAATTTACAAATAACCTTTCCAAATTTTCTAGAAATTATATCAAGATTTATCACTTATAGTTCCAAGCAAAATGGAATTCCTTCCACTGCTGGACATAATTTATTATCCACAGAGATCTGCAAATACTGAGAAAAAACCTTTTTTAAAAAAGAGCTTGTATTTCTTGAGGTTTAAAACCTCAAGAATTACCAGAAGTCGAGTAAAAGCAAAAATAACCAATGGAATTTAAAATGTTTTATTGACTTTCTTTACCCATACTTTCTTAGATTTTTCTCTCCTAGTTTGTGTGAACGATTATTTTTAATTTATTTTATTTTTTTCTTAAAATAAAACAGATTTTAGACTCTTTTTTATAAGTGTGTTGTCTTGCTGATCTCACCAGGTTTGCAAGAATGCATCATTGGAACCATATACACTACTCATTGTATAAAGGAACGTTTATAAAAGAGAAATAAACACTATTTCTCTTTTGCCACTCCTGAAAGAGAAAGCTTAAATATCCACCAAAGGCACAGCACACCTGAAAGGCTTCTTTGTCAGAACACTAACTGTTTCTAAAGGCAAGTTCTTAAGAAAAAGAAATTAGTGACTCAACATTGTGCAGATGTGTAAAAGAAATGTAGAAAAAAAAAGTAAAAAGTAATTTTCAAAGACACAGGTTACACAAAGAGCTGTCTGTTATTTCTTGCTGTGCCTGCGATCATCAAGGCAGTTTTTGCTTCTTGTTTTTTGTTAAGATTTCAATCAGCTATTTTTTAATTGTATATATCATACACCAATTCTAACAAGCTCCAGATCTCTGATTTGGCAATAGGTTTCTAAACAAAACAACACAAATAAAAGACAACACCATTGCAAGACACTCAATAAGTCTGGAGTGATTTACATCCAGCTACTCTGCTGCTGTCTGGAGAGCAACCACTATGTTTTCTACTCTGAATTCTTCATAACCAAGAAACCCTGTCTGAACACTTCTTTAACATGTACTTTTACATTAGCTGTTCTCTGCAACTGATTCTAACAACTACTCTGCATGATGATGGTCAAAGGCTTTGACTAAGGCCAACTTGTACTTAAAGACATGGAAAATTAGCATACTGTTGATAAATCCCTTTTACGTTAATACTGAGAATAGAAGAGTTTTGGAGAGTGTTTACACTACTGCTAAAAGGTAAAAAACAGCCAAGGATTGAAATGAACCATCAGGACAAAAAGAAAAGACCTGGACTTTTGTTTTTATATTCAACCATAAGGGTTCTTTCTTTCTGCCAGTGTGCATTACAGTTTATAGACATCTCAGTACTGGGGTGTTTTTACTCTTGTTATAGCTCTCTCAACTTGAGTAATAACACACAAATAAAGACAGATTGATTTATGGATTAACCTTATGAGACACTGAGCCTGCTCCTGAAGATGTTGTGAGGTGGGCACAGCTTTCCTAGTGTTTATCAATATGAGCTGAGGGAGGACATTAGGTATTAAATATCTGTAGAAAAATCACAGTTCTGGGCACATCAGTAAAGATATAGAGAATATTCAGGATTTGATCCTAAAATTGTGTTATGAAAGTTCTTGTAACAAACAATCAGTGGTAGTATAGGGCTTGTTTTTCCTTGCCCTTTTCTCAGTTTCCTTTTCTATAGTGCATCGGTGCCACCAAGAAGCTCAAAGCAGCCTAGCAACAGTTAGTACACAATGTGTGTGTGGCAGAAGCAACACATTCCAGTTGTTATGATTTCTGGGATATGGCCATGAGGAAGAAAATATGTCCAGATCTCTGCTGAGTGAGAATGAAGTGGTGATTAACAGCACAGTATGTCAAAAGAGCCAGAATAATCTCTGCAGTCTTGTCAGATGCTTTATAGTAAGGTAAAAAATCCCATATCAGCACCTTTTCCTTGCCCTCAATCACCCTACCATTATCTTCTACTAAAGCGGCAGCACAGTAATTCACGCAAACTTTTAGACTTTAGCATATATTTGCATATGATGAATTAGAAACGGTAAAGATTAAGGATTAGCTTTGACTGAAGCCGTGGTAGCAGCTCCCCAGTAAAGCTGCAGATACTGTGAAGCACAGCATTCCTCCATGGGAGGAGAAGCCTTGGACAGGCTTTGCAAGTGCAGAGATACTCAGTTTCTGAACACATCTCTAACTAGCAGAACTGTAAGGAGGAGAGGGGAAATAGTCCCTGCCTCTTTTTCAAATAAGATTTTGTCAATCTGCTCCGAGGCAGACACAGCAGTGTGAAGTAGCTGGAGGGGGATGTGAGCAGAGAGGCAGGAAGACCCAATCTTTCAGTCACCTACACAATACATGATCACCAGCTGTAGGTGCAGTTCCTCAGATGCCTGAGAACTTCTCCACTTGGTCCTCTGAAAGTGCCCAGACGAGCTCTTCTGCTGACACCTTGATGAGGTTAAGGTGAATTAACAATTCAGCTTTTGGTCTTCCTGTGCTGGAAAAATCATCAGGGGATGACTCTTACCACCTCAGCCTGGTTAGTTATCAGGAAAGGGTGAGGCAAAAAGGCAATTGGAGTCAGAGAGAGAAAGAAGGTACTTCCATGGTATTGCCCCAGACTTGTTAGGAGGATTAGTACTCAGTAACAACCCAAGAAAAGCACATGGAAGAAGAATATAGAAATACAAGGAATAAATTAAAGAATAGTCTCCCAAGAGAGATTTAATTCAAATTCCTTGTGCAATCGCATATAAATACGAGATTAAATACTTACAGTAGTAAGGATCAAATGCCAAGGTTTATAACACATTTTTAGCAGAGGAATGTGAAAAAAAAATCAATGCCTCGTGGTCTACAGATGCCTAGCAGGATGGTCTTGTCTCCCAGTGAAATCAGGATAAGTCAGAAACTTCTGAAAATCCCATTAAGTGCTTTGGTAGTAGCTCTGTGTCTCTACATAGGATCTGAAAATCTCTCAGCTAAACCATCAATCAAAAACCACAAGATAGCAGACAACAAATGACTACAGTTCTCACCACGGTTTCTATTTCATCCAGGAAAAAGAAAAAATCAGAAATATGAAAAACAAAACATTACCATTTCTGATTTTGTAATGGCACAAAGAATTTCACATCTGTGTTTTAGAAAAAAAATTATGTACTATATCCCCAAAAGCAAATAAAATACAAAATGGAAATTCAAAAGCATTGAAACACTTTCAATATTTTTACAAGTCTGTTTAGGATTCATTAAACTTAGCTAACATGACAAAGCTCAACAGAAACTTATTGTGAGCCTAATTATTATTAGAAAAAGAGCATGGTCTTTTGTTGTTTGTTTGTTTGTTTTTGTTGTAGGTGGCAAATATCAACATAGATGTCACTGGTCTTTCCTGTCTGTGTCATGGCCAGTCTCCCCACACATTTACTGGACACACTGGTTGATGCTGTGGTCAGTCATTTACCCTTCAAAATTCCCAGCCCCAAATAAAAGCACACCACTTGCATCATAAGTTCAGTGACTCACGCCATGAAATCAGGCTTCCTCTTTATTTGAGCATTGAACAAGTGGCTTGACCCAAGTTGTAACAACGGTTGCAAAGAAAAAAATAAAACAACCCAGCTATTTCCCTTAAGCATAAAGAGAGCTGGTAATAACAGACATCAGCTTAAGTGGGTTAACAGGGTCACAGAACCATTTACATTTTGTTTGGTGTGTGAGTTTTTGAAGCTCTGTGTAGCTTTTAAAGAAATGCAATTATTGTACTAGGAAAGGAGACACAATCCCATCAACAGTTACACAAACAATAGGTCTGTTTGCTAAGAGAGTTCAAAAACCTCATCCCTTTATGTTAGAAACTGAATGCCTGACTACAAAAGAATTTGCTGTCAAAAGCACAGGGGGCAAGCAATTTAGAATATGTTGCAGATGTAACAATCAAAACTCATTTTAACCTGAGTAGACAACAATGCTTCAGATATTCAAACTCATTTTTAATTACTATTTCTACTTTGAAGTTCAATTTTATTTTAACTTGCAAAGGTTGTCACTGATGCCAAATCAAATACCCCAGCTATTTCTCTTGCTCCTGTCCTCAGACTTGGGTAATGCCCCGCATGTTTTATCTGTGCTCTTCAGTGTATCCATAAATATTCAGCAGAAAAATTTCTCTTGTTCTGTTACCATGATGATTTTTCTTTGCTTACACCTGCACAATCCCATTCCCTTCATAGCACATCCTCAGATACAGCTGTGCAATGTTACTGAGCATAATGACCATGACATGCCAACTTATATGAAAAAGAATGTGTGAAAAGGCAGAAATGTAAATCACACTACTTTGGAAAACCAAAGGAAACCCAAAACAAACTGAAATTATCATCTCAAAGAGACAAGAACACAAAAATCTAATCCCAATGAAAGATAATTATAGGGCTGGACCACCACTTCCATGAAGACAGGCTGAGAGAGAGTTGAGCTTGTTCAGCCTGGAGAAGATTCCAGGGAGACCTCGGAGCATCTTCCAGTGTCCAAAGGGGGCTACAATAGAGATGGAGAGAGACTTTTTACAAGGGCATGTAGTGACAGGGCAAGGGGGAATGGCTTCAAACTGCAAGACAGGAGGTTCAGATTAGATTTAAGAAGAAATTCTCCACTGTGGCAGTGGAAAGACACCTGAGCAGACTGCCCAGAGAAGGTGTGGATGCCCTGTAGGCCAGGTTGGATGGGACTTTAAGCAGACTGGTCTAGTGGCAGCTGTGCCTGCTCATTGCAGAGGTTTGGAACTAGATCCTTAAGGTCCTTTCTAACCCAACCATTCTATGAATACATGATTCTAGGAATGTCAAGTATTATATAGTTTATTCATATCAACCAAATGCATTCAAACTATGCTCAGAACCATAAAATGCTGCAGAAGGATAGTATCAAGAAACAAATTCTTGTTCTCTACAAAGTGGAAATAAGCACAGGTTACAGGTTTTAGCAGAGTTAGTAATCTATTTCTGGAATAGAAGTGGGACTCGGAGAAAATTAAATCCTTAGCAAAATAAAAAAAGGAACTACTAATAACCTTTAAGCTTTGAGTTATTGCTGTGATTTGTCATAGTGAACCAAACACAACCTCCAAGCAGAAATGGGCTTTTAGCAACTGAGAGACACCTTGCTGCCAAACATTTCAAAGAATTCAGATGGTCAAGCATGGAAGCATGTGATAAAACATCTTGAAAGATTTTTGCCTCTCTACCAAACAGAACTGAGTATGTAGAACTATATTTTTTTTCCCCCTAAGAGCTGCCTGGTACAGAGAACTGTCTTTGTTAACAGAAAAATTCCAGCTTGAAAGTTCAAAGCTATATCATTGCTTGCTGCCAACATGCAAAAGTGAGAAATGGAAGAGTTTGACACAGCAGTGGAGTAAGGGAGCATTGTCAAAGTACTCTTTTTTTGTTCACTCCCAGCATTCCCAGCACTGGAGCCCAGATTGCCATGGAAACTTGTGCTGAGTCAGGCAAGGGAAAGCTGCTGGTCTGCTCTCACAGCCATGGGACAGATCTCTTTCCTCTGCACCATCAGAAATTCACATACATCTCTGTCTTTGATGCAATTATTAGGCCTGTACCTGGGCTTGCTGAGAAATTTTGGCCTGAGAGATCTTAGATCTTCTTTTGGTAGTCCCAAAGTTTCAGAAGTGGCCTGTACAAAAGGATACAGGGGTTTTTTTTAATAACTGTGGCCATGTCCTAATATTTTATCATGGCAGTGTTTTATCCAGAAGATCTTTTATTCAGATCTTATGGGAAACATGTCTGTTTCCACAGATCTCAAAGGCTCTAAAAATCATACCCAGACTTCATTAGGAAAGAACTGACATCACCCTACTGAACGTGCTGACTGTACTGTCTACAGTCAAGAGCTGCCAATACAGGAGATACAACCCATCATCTGCAAATCTTACACATCCTCTCATGAGCACATGGAAAAAAATCTGCCACTACATGGCAGAGGAAGTGATTTAAATCTTTTTCCCACACAATTACGGGAAAGTTCAATAAATGACCTTAATTTTGATGTGAGGATTCCTACTTCTTTATGATAGATCTTGTTCTGACATTTCCCTGCCAAAATCTCATACAGTTTATCAGTTGTATGTAATAAAGTCCTTATATTTTCATACTCAAAATACGCAATTTCTATTGTCATAGCCTGTGCTTCTAAGCCATTCAGTGGTACCTGGTTATCTGTCTATATATTAGATATATGAGAAAAAAAATCATAGTATGTTTTGATCCCTTAAACAAAGTCAGTGCATTACACTTTAAACTTATCTTGGAGATCTCAGTTCTGTAGTTGTGCCATCATTCTCAGGATTTCTGTTGTGTTGGAATACAGCCACATATAGGACATGAAATATTAATTTTTCTAACTTAGCACATCATTTTTCTGGGAGGAGGTTTGAAAAATGTTATCCATACCAAAACAGAGGGAAAATGTAGGCACCACTCTACACAGTACTTTCAATTAGTTGGAATTTGCCCAAGACCATAGGGCTAATTTCTCTGTTTTTGCTAATCACCAATTTGGCTAAGTGCTAAGCCCTGCAATTTTAAAGTCTTCAGATGTTGCAGAAGTGTTTTCATTTCTCAAGATCAGACCTTAAATAAATTATAGGGTACTTTATAATAGCACATGATCAACTTTGTGTCTCATCCAGCTTTATGGATCATCACCAAACTACCAGAAGAGAGTAAAATCAGTTTAATTACTAAGTTTGAAGAAGACTTACTTATTAATCCTCATTTTCAGAGCTTCCATATGTCTGCTTGCTCTATGAGTCAACCTCCCCAGGCATGTCATGCTAGGCTTCTATAACTACATTAGTCCTCTTAAGATAACAAAATGAAATGCAAGAAAAGTGATCCCTTTCCATATGGAAAACTTTCTGGTCACACAAGTCAAGACACAAGATATTATACCACTTTACACCTCCTCTTTTTCTCTAAATTCTAGATAACTAGGAAATCCATATTCTTTCATGGCAGCATAATCGTGGCAGCAACACTGCAGGGGTGTACTTCTAAGACATATCTTTTGTGATAGTTTTCATCACATATAAAATCAGCCACACTGCTCTGAGAGTCCACCTAGCCCAGTAACATCTTCAGAAATGTCCACCTGTGGAAATAACAGGAAAAATAGAATCACACCAAGCTGCTATGATATTTCACCCATAATATTCTGTTTGCCTCAATCTACTTTCAGATTTATTTATATGTGCTCCTTATATCTATCTGTTAATCCATGTAAGTGTTTTGCAAACAAAGCATCTTTTGGCAAAGATCTACACAGTCATAAAACCTGTTGCATGAAGAATCGCTGCTTTTTGTTTGTTTGGAAATTCTCTGTTCTGAGATGGTAATAGATGAGGGCCATCTGATGGAGCTTGTACTGCAAAAAGCATGAATAGATCCCTATCTACCCTCTCTATGGTGTTAATTATTTTGCTGATCTTTATCATACTCATAAACTTTCTCTTCTGTAGGTTGAGGAGGTCCAACCTGCTCAGCTATTGCTTTTGTGAAAGCTGTTTCACATCTCCATTAAACCTTGTTATTGCCCCTTGTTCTCTTTTTTTTTTTTTTTTGAGATACCAAGGTAAACGCATGAAACCAGGAATCATGCACTACCTTAATCATGATTTTTTAGTTTCTTTCTTTATTTTCCTAAAAATTCATCCTATTTTATTTACCTTCTTGACCACTGACAAACTGTGAACTTTTGTTTCCACAGAAATTTTTTATCAGTGAGGTTAAAAGAATTACAGAAGTAGTTCAGTGTATTTTAAACCTGTGAGACTACTAAAAGTCACAATATGTTAAGCTGTCCTAATAATAACTGTATGACTTCATAACAGAGATTTCATTGCTGAATTTATCTGTTGTGTTTCAAAGATGGGTAAGAGACATTCAGCTGACAAAGGAGTTATCCCAAGCAGCAGCTTGGGTACTGGAGTACTCATACCTGGCTATCGTCAGGTGTGGCCCTATGAAGAGGATAAGGAAACATTAGATTTCCCTATAAATAATGTTTGGTAAAGGATATTTTTCTATGACACATTTGTACAGTTATATGGCATCCCCATTTACAACTGCCCTGGCCGTATTTTTTAAGTATCGAGGGCTGAGTTCTACCTTTGCCTCAAGATATCTGAGGAAAACAACATCACCCTCAGCAGTTTGAAATTCTGGAATGTTCACTGTTGAAACAAAAGCTCAGCCAAAAACTGGGAGAGAGGCTTAGGAACTCCATCTGAAATCTTCCACATCGACAAGTCAGGAGATGTCTTGATGTGACTAATTTCATGGGTGTTGCTGGTAGTCACTGGGTTCCTATGTGCTGCAAATACTGTTTTCTTTTTCAGTTGAAAAATGTACTTTTTACAGAACTTTCTGTACCTGAATTCAGGACTCCATTGAACCAAACCATAACCACAGTGCCAGAATCTCCCATTTTATTCTCATGTATCTTTTTTCGTAGACAATGCAGGCATACATTTATGTCATTTCTCAGAAACTCTGGTCTTTTCCTTTCTTATATCAATTAGAATTGAGGAGAAAGAGTAGACACTTGCTCTTGCTGTAAGGGAGAATGGAGATAATTCTTGCACTATCTGAATATTTCACTACCCTGCTTTTAGTTCTTATTGATATAGCTTCTCCAAAGCTCCAAAAAGAGCTTTTGGCAGGAATTACTATTTCCATGCCCAGGGTGTGCAATGTTATCACTCCTCATTAGGTTCTATTGATTCCCTTTGGTTTAAAAGGAACTGAGGATGGATATGATCCCTTAAAAAGAGATCAGTGACATCCTTTCTACTTTTACAGCTAATAGTGTAACTATTATAGTTAATAGTGTAAAGACTTTTATTCAGGGGCTGAGAATACAGTAAAGAGAAAATGAAATATGAACAGGCAAAATGTAGACAATTTTCCAAAGGAAGAAGAAGTTCAGAGTACTGTAAAAATAAAATAGCTGCATAGAGCAATTTACATTGGCTTATTAAAGTCAGCATTTAAATTGAGGGTGAATGCTTTTAAAGTACTGTAAGAAGGAGCAGGAATGCCAGCTGGATAACTAATTTTAGCTGGAAAACCAGAATAAGGTGTAGTTCGAAGAGAAGATCAAAGAGAGACTTATAGAAATTGTATGTACTGTACTGTCTACCAGCACAGGAAGTTGGCATCAAGGCAACCAAAGCCAAAGACACAGTGCAATTACTTAAAAACACAACTGGACACAGCATGTTCCTGCTTGGCATTCAGAGCTGCCTCTAACCCTGTAACACAGGCTGGAAGTGAACTCCTATTAGCAGGAAAAGTAGAGAGAGAAAAACCATAGGGAGTTTTTCAGATACAAATGTCTTCATCTTCATTAGTGAATCTTGTCAGCCTAGTAAATTTATTCCAGTGTATAAATGACTGAGCAAACCTTACAGTAAACAAAGAGAAAGTGGGAAGAGAAGCACACAGTATTGCAGAAAAAGCAGTTGACTGCTTAAGAGAGATCTTTTTTCCCCTTTCACATAAAATGTCAGTGGAAAGGTCTCTTGCACTGAGGAATAATTACTTTTCCACAATAACTTCTAGATCACTATGATCATAGAACAAAAGGCCTGAAGGATTCACCCTGCTAAGCTACTCCAATCTTTTATGGGACACAGGCCTTGGAATTTTTGATTTAATCACTCTATGCAGAGCCCTGACACCAGGACTACAATTTTAATGTCACAACATATTGAAACAAAACCAGATTTTGATTCTTTATAAGCTTTACGATTGAGTTGATTGCATTTACAGATAATTACAGATAAATATCAGAGAATGAGTCATACAATCTTCAAGCAACGATACTACACTGATCAGCATATGCATGATAATACTGATACAGGCTGCATCTTTACCCACTATTTCTGAAGTTACAATGAGCCTTGGGATCTTGGTCCATCAATCATTCAAGCTGGCACATGTAGCACCAGCAAATTTTGTCTGTGATGGTTTGTACCAAAAGACATTTGCATGGTTAGATTGTTGTCAGCAGTATCATTCATTTGCTGTTTGTCCCAGATCTGTTTGCAAACACTGCTAAAAAAGTCAACCAGGTTTAAAACACCATGTATTCTTGTGATAAAACAAATCATCATGGTAAGTATTTTTTTAATGTCTAATTGACATGCCCTCAAGAGCTTTAAAATCTTGCTGGTGCAGTTAAATAACTAAAAGTTTGGTCCTTAACAACTCTTTTTCTGCTCTGGGAAACACTTAAATTTTGTGAGCCCTCACACTGACTTCAGGAAGATTGCTGGAATTATTAATCACAAGTCAAAATTTGATTATGGCATCTGTCATTAGATAATGGCAATATCTGCAGGAAGGCCCAAATTTTCTGCAGTGGGTGTACATAAACTGAACACAGACTTGAAGAAAATTCAACTGGCCCTTGGTAAACTGGAGCATTCTTAGGATGCCAGTGCTGTAGGCAATGCAGTCTCACTCATGTATTTTGGACAAAGGGAGGCATGCAATTTGTGAAGTTTCAGGCACACATATTATCCTGCCATATTTCCCTGTTTCAAGGTCCATATAGCTTCCCTTTCATTTCCTTATTTTCTCTGCCTTGGAAGAGTTCTCGTACAGTAGGACATACGAACATTTGCTTTTTCCAAAGGCTCAAAAAATGCCACATTCTCTTCCAAACCTATGTCTCTTGTCAGACAGCAGTGCAGTGCTGCGCTGCCAAATCCAAACTTGTGGGCTAGTTTCCTTGTTCAACAAAGGTAGCCTGAAACTCTGTAAATTTTGTTTAAAGCTAACATCTGCATTTATTCAGCTGAAAATTATATGCACAAGCTAGCTCCTAGCTGGTGTAAACAAGGACAGCTTCTCTGAAGTTGCTGAGGGTTGCATCCACTTACACAATCTAAACATATGGTATATATTCATCAATTCACTTCCCTTACACAAAGTTGGCTAGATTGCCAGTGAGGTATTCATTCATGGACTACTCATACGTACTCGTCTGCTATGAACAGCAGCCCTCAATTATAAATTCAAACACGTATTTAAAAATTACTCTCAGAAAGTTTAACTGTCTGCTGCAGCTGCCTTTTTGTGCACAGATTGGGCAACTCTGTTGGCTTTTTCTCTCCTGCTTCATGCCCACTTAGTCTTGGATTCAGAAATCCCTCATTGCTGTTTGTATATGGAAGAGAAAATCTTGTTTCCCCTGCCCCACACACCGTCCTGAGCTCTGCTTCACAGACACCAGCCATGATCAGAATTGATCAAATTTTGACACCTAAATCCTGGCTTTAAAGGCCAGAGCAAACAGGACTAGAAAATAGGACAGACAAAGAGGGTCAAATAGCAGGCTTGACTACATAAAAGGGAGTTGCAAAGACAGGGGCAGATTATCCTTCCTGGAGCACAGTGGAAGGACAAGGGCAGGATGGACCAAAACTGCAATAAGGAAACTCCAGTTTAGACAAGAGGAAATAATCTTTGCTACAAGGGTGCCCATGGGCACCTCTCTGAGCAGGCTGCTCAGGTGACTGAACATCAGCCCTTGGAGATTTTCAAGAGCTGATGGGATGAGGAGCAATGTGATCCTGCTTTGAGGTTGGATTGAATATCAGAGTTAGTCCCACGTTTAAAGGAGATTGAATGGGATTAAATCCTTGCAAACCTAAACCATGCTGCGATTCTGCACTTTAGTTAAATTCACTTTTTATGTGACAAAAGTTGCCAACAAGATAATTCCAGTGACTGCAGGTGAATATTATTGTGCTAACGTGAATACAATTTACAAAGAAACTCATGCACTCCTTTATGACATTATAATATGTATGATGTATTATAATATGGTATGATACAATAATATAATATATAGTATAATTTTTTAATTTAAGCAATCTCTAACAGAAAGCCAAATTTTTACATGATGCTCTGGTAAAACCTACAACTTAGACAGTCATGGAGAAAGAAAAAGCACTTTCAGCTGCTTCCTATGGAGTACAAGTTTACTAATGTAGAGCAACAGCTTTGATAGCTTTGAAGACTTTGTTTCACCCTCAGAGAGAAATTTCTAAAGTAAATGTTGTCCTTAAAGAAAAGGGGCATGAAACAATATATAAAGAATTGAACATTTTAGTGTCTGGGATTCTCTGTATATTTTAAATACCAAAGGATTTGAAATTCTTTTGATTAGAGATTAAAAAATAAAAGCTTTATTGGTCATTTGATCTTGATGTGCTTTATGTATTCTAACAAAACATACTTTAATTCTAATTCTCTGGAGCTTAGAATGATAAGTAGATACTATGTTTGTGATTTTTTTCAGAAAGTGAACTTTTCCTATGAATTCCCTTCGATGCTGTTATTTACAGGTTTTGGGTTTTTTTACTAATAACCGCAAAGACAATATAAGCTCTAAAAAGGAATCTAAGTGATTAAAATAAACCCCAAACCCAAATTTGTTTGATTCCCTCATACTAAGACATCCCATATAAAAATCACTTTTGTTTAGATTGTGTGCAGGAGGGGGAGCTGCTCACTGAAAGCAGAGGATCTGTACACAAATTCTCTGTTTCTGTGCCATAAAATTTACTAACTCCAGTTATGGAAATCACGTTTCTCATGTATTATAATTGTTTAAAGGAAATATTAAAAAACCCTTTAAAAGTTAAATCACTCTCTTTCAATTGTGACTTACATCACCCTGCACCTGTGTAAACC
Source organism: Brachypodius melanocephalos (assembly GCA_013398615.1). Taxonomy (NCBI): domain Eukaryota; kingdom Metazoa; phylum Chordata; class Aves; order Passeriformes; family Pycnonotidae; genus Brachypodius; species Brachypodius melanocephalos. The sequence continues at coordinate 8,848,901 of VZSR01001299.1, read as the reverse complement.
ACCAAACAAGGTGTGAAGCAGAGATTTCAAAATACTTCCTCATTAACAAAGATGCTTTAAAGATTGTTGTCCAAAATTAGTTTCTATGATAAGAATATAAAATTAGCATCTTTAAATATTTACAAAGTGACATGTATTTTAAAACTGCCTAGGAAATCACATCCTCCCTAACATGCAAATAGTCTGACAAACTATTCAGAATGAAAAATGTATTCAACAACCTGAGCATCATTTTCTTTTCAAGCACCTTTTGTGAATAGACTTGATTTTTGACAATGCCTTCATTATTCAAACATATTTTAACAAGTCATTACCCAAAGATTAAGATAAGCATGATTGAGTCCTGGGGCTGTTTGAGATGGCTCACAAATATCTATTTGCACTTTAAAAGATTTGGGATTTTTTTGCATATCAGAATTGTCCTTTGAATGCATGCAGACAGATTTTGAAATACGGTAGAAAATACTCTTGATAAATATTCTTTTTTCCTGCAGTGACCCCTTTCAAGTTTAGTCAGGTTGCTAACTTCACGCCTTCTCTGGATTTGAAAAGATGTCTCACACAAATACAGCAAAAGTGTTACACTGTCTCTGACAAAGCAGATTTGAATGGCATCAAAAACACAGGTATGCTCTCCTGTTACTGGATGTTGCTCATGGCTTCTGAAAAGCTTTTCAGTTTTCCTTGAGTCACCATGGATCAGCTTTAAAAAACCACCTAAATGCAATATAGCATTGGGTGAAAAAGGCATTGAGAGAGATATCCTTTCTGTAAAGTTTCCCATTCAAGCAGAGAAGCTGGAGGAAAAATGCAGTGAGGGAGTCTCCTTGTCTCCTTTTCTGTGGGAGGTAAAGCCAAGGAATATGGAAAGGGAGGTGAAGCTGTGACACACAGGAATTAACCATCAAGATCACAGAAGAAACTTAAGAGTTGTGCATTTGTATCAGGTTTTTGCTGGGGTATGGGTTGGGGAAAAGTTTGTTTATTTGCTTGTTTGCTTGCTTTTAGTCCAGAACCACAACAGTGAATAGCAGGTATTCTTTATAATCTCATTTTGGTTTTTATCAGACCCAGACTGAATAAAACCAGTTCCATCAACCAGGTAGAAACAGGAGAATGGAACACCTTGGTACAAGCCTGAAGCCTGTGGAGGGCTGCAGCTTTCCTTCGGATCAATCACACAGAAGAGACAGAAGGAAAGTATATCTGCTGGCCTATGGAATCCAGTGACTCTTGAAGTGATAACAAGTATTTTCTTCTAAGAAAGTAGTAACACCTCTTTCATACATGAAAGTTTTGTACATGAAACTGCCTGTTTCCAAAACAATTCTAATAAAATGCCTGAAATAACACTTCACAAAGCAATTGTGTGTTTAAAGGTACTGGAAAATACCCCATGAAATGTGTACTGGAAAAATACTGAGCCACCTTGAAATCTGTAGCTAATGCATGTTCCCAGAGTGCACAATGTTTCAGATAGAGAATTAAAACTATAGAAGAGGTGCATTCCCATTTTTTTTATAATTATTACTATTAAATGATAATGTAAACCTGCTAACAGTATAAAGATTACCCGGCAGAAGGCTCCCTGCTCACAAGCAGGTACAAACATTAGTGGACACCCATCTCCAGCTGAGCTCCATTTGTCATTTATTGCTTTTCATCTTCAACTATGTAGGTAACAACTAGAATTACAGCAGCATCAACTAAGATTGGAAAAAAAAATTACAAGAAGAATTTTGGAGTAGCAGCTGCTGGTATGTATGACAAATAAAAATCTTACAGTTTTGTTCAGGCATGTATGTAAATTCGCACAAGAAGCTCCACTAGGCATTCCACGAGTGGAGCAAGGACAGCACTCCCAAAATCAGCCAGTCATGGAGCCCTATGGTTTCAGCCTGTTCCAGACAAAGACACCAGCTCAAATGTTGGAATTTATCTGGGCTGTAGTCCATCATTCCAAGTATTTGTTATCTGATGAATTTTACAAAACTCCTGTCATTTTCCCTAAAGGTGAAGGGAGAAAGAAGTTAAAAAATCTAAGGTTGCAAATGCACAATTTAATTGATATGATTTTCATCTCTAACAGCACGGATTCCATTATTGATGCTGAGGTATTATTGCCTTAGGCAGTGTACTGAGTTCTTAAAAAGATATGCAGGTGTTAACACAATTTTTTTGTAAGTTCATAACTCAATCAGAACTTACTGGCTTCACCAGAATAATATTTTTTGTGCCAACTGCAGTTCTGGCTTTTCAACTTTTAATGTAATGTCCATGCAGTGATGAAGTGGATTGAAATTCAAAGCACATAAATCTTTCCCCTACAGGATGCTTTTGATAATAATTAATAGTTCTTCATAAAACTGCACAGATGACAGAATGACCAAATTCAGTTATACATTTTGACTACCAGTTTCTGCAAATAACAGATTACTGCTGGATCTCTGCACATTTCTGGTATATGCCAACGGAAAAAAAAGAACTGACAAGCTGGAGAATACCCAAAATATATTTGAAAGCAATTTGTATTCTGCTTGTCACATTGTTTTACCTTATAGCTGTCAGTGAAAGGGATTTAAAGGTAGTGATCATGTGATATAGTAGATTATTCCAGGAAACAGGACAATGAAATACATCCTTCGTAGATGCTACATAATATTAAATCAGAAAATTATGTTCTGAGAGACTCAGAATTGAAAGGATCCATTGGTGATTGGGGTGGATGAGGATGACACAAGAAAATCCTTGTCTGGAGATATTTTCAGTACCTGGCAGAGGCACAGGATGAGATGTTGACAATCCCTGCACAAGACACCCAGTGTGTGCACTCCTGAGTCCATCTCTGTTCAGGAGCACAAATGCAGCTTGCATGATAACACTCTTCAAGGGCTCTGAAAGCTCCACTTAGTGTGTATCATTTGTTTGTTTCTTATTCCAGAATGAAGGTTTTCTATTTTTCTGGGAAACAATCCAACATTCACCAACATTAGCAGAAGCCATTCAATTATATTCTGGGATCTAACTTCTACTCTGAATTTTTTGGTGGGGAATGGAGAAAAGACAATTCTTTTCCATCCCAAAGGTTTCTCAGATCCATATTTTGATAGACCACCTCTCTGTATTCCTCCCATTCTCACAACTTACAACACTCATAAAAAATGTTAGAGGCCCAGGATTAAGTACGTTTCCATTTTGGTTTTTTTTCACTCACAGCGAGGACTCATGTCCTTTGTCTTACACATGTTCTAACCCTTCAGCTTCCATTTTCTTGGAGGGCATGAACAAGTGCTTAATGCTAACCCTGCCTTGGAACACTTCCTCAATTGTGTCCAGAGGTCGAAACACCAACTTCTGGCTTTGTTTTCTTATGTGGTAATTTCTAGACTGCAAAAGCAGTACTTTGCCTCTTCCTTGGTCTCCTCTTGCATCTTCAGACTATCTAGGAAATGAACACAGGACAGTGAACTATCCCTGTCCCAGTAACTTCTTTAAGGTATTCCTAATTACAGAAGCATTCATATTTGTTTTTACTTCATTGGTTCATGAGTGTAATTATCATTTCCTATAATGTATGTCTGTATATTGAGATGCATTTTCTAGTCTAAGTGCATGAATAATGCCCTCTTATGGCAAAAATTAGAGATTTCCAAAAATTTATTTGGTCTAAAATAATTTACAAGATAAACTGATGCCCAGAAAAAAACCCAAAAAACAAAACCTATACAAACAAACAAAACCGACACACAAAAATAACAACAACAAAAACACACATTAAAAAAAAAATCAATCCACAAAACCCCCCACACTTATCTTGGAAAGAATAGATAATTATAAAGAAAATTAGGCTGTGCATGATATTACAGTCCTAATGTGTTACACTAACTTGTCATTTTTTATACTTCCTTCACTTTTCTAATATTTGAGAGGAAAAACGCTACCTTAAAGCAGTTTTTTAACAATTAGGATAAGGAACTAATTTTTAGAACATTTTAATGAGTGCTCTTTGGCAACTGCTTTTAATGAGTGTTCTTTGGCAACTGCTAAATTAAATCGAATGCACAAAAAGCAAAGAGCAAGCATGTATTATACATATATTTATCGATATTGGCAACAAAGGATTTAACTGCTTTCTGGAAGTGTTTTTAATATAAGTAAACTGCAAGTAATAAATAGGCAAAAGTGCATTGAAGTATTACTAAAAATGTTTATCTCCAATTTCATTATGTATACTTTGGAAATGCATTAAGATAAATTTGAAGTAGTATAAGTAAGTGTTTTAAATGTTAGGAATGGCAAAATGGCAAATAATAAAGTTTTTAATAAATATTTTGTATCAATGCAGTGTTTGTCTTTTGACTCTTTTCCACTCCTAATTGACTTTGAATAATGGGCAATAAATCAATTGAATTTAAGTTTAAAAGGTGTAACTTTATTGTGTACTGGTTGCCATCCAGACTATATATTTTAAATTTTTAGTGTTTTTGGCTTAAAACAAACTACTGTTAATAGATTCAAATAAAGATTCAATTAACAGATGGTCTGGAGAAATTCATATTAAAAAGATAAATATTTAGTGGAATGTTTATGTTGCTCAAGAAAAAGAAAAATAATCACAGGCTCACTTTAAATTTTAGTTCTCTCAATAAAAAGTCAAGAACCAATTTAAAACAACAGAAACTTTTCAGTATGATAGGAAATTCTGAGGCTTGGTTCATAATGCGAGATGTGCTGTATTTTGGGAGAATCAAGTGCTTCTATCAATCCTGTGCTAACTCTGAGTAGGCTACTAATAAAATAATAGCAATAAAGTGTATTTCCAATCCGTAACAGCCAATAAATACACAGGTCAGAGTCTATGACTACTTCTAAGTATTTTTCTAGCTAATAAAATTTGATTTTAAGCTGATGACTTAATGTTATTTTAAACCCATATCCTGGTCGTCCCGAGGCCCAAAAACCATACAAAGAACTCAGCAGACTCCCTTAAACCCCCCTGAACACACACTGCCTTCGTTGGTTCTACCATCCAGGCCAAGAGTTTGCTCAGACTTTTTATGCAACACACTCTAATGAATACTATGGCAAAGCTTTCAAGAAGGGTTTTGATAACTGAACTATGACAATATACTGCAAAAAGCATTTTTTAGAACCCTTCAAAAGATCAACTGACAGTGAAAAAAGGAAAACAGAGCTCCTGTCCCCCATGGAATCACAGGCATTTGGAGACACCTGTGACAAAGGTTTCTACTTTAGCAAAGGCCAAACTTACTGAGACTTCACACAGCCAGGAATACAGCACAGAACACAATCAAAAGCACAGCTTCAATTTTATCTTCTTTAGGAGCTTAGAAGAATGCAGTGGTATCTGTATAACAAAGGACAAAAATGCCAGCATTGCACCTAAGACATCAAGACAAGCCCAGCTGTACCATGCTGATTCCAGAGACAAACCTTGCCTCATGGCAGACAACAAGACAGTCTGTTTGAGAAATGGGGATCAGTTTGCTGGAAGCAAGAATGCATTCCTTAATGCTGGGGTAAGGAATTACAGCTTGAATTCTGTAGCATCTCAGTGTTTTCCACTTTGGGAAAACTAAAGGGTACATTGGATTTACATTGAAATAGCCAATGCTTCTTTGGTTTCCTCAAGAAAATGGAAGAATAATCATACTGGGTTACTTGAGAGAGCTGGTTTAAAATCCCAACTCCACTGAGAGCCAGGGCATAAGGCAAAAGGATCAGGCTTGACTCGTAGGAGAGGAGATATCTCTGAGGCTGATTTTATTCCTCAGCATCCTCTGGTCCCATATGCACAGACCCTTGACATCTCCAGGAGACAGCAGGCATTACTTAGATTGTTTTAGCCAATGCTCTGCTTGGCATGCACGCTTTAAATGACAAACTTTTTAAGTAGTTTTATTCTTCTTTCATCTGGAGATGCAAGTTCTTTTATGTCTTCTGCATGGCAAAAACTTCCTTAGGGAGAGTAAATGGGACAGTGGCCAAGAGGACAGGCTTAGGGAAGAACAAGGCATACACAAAATAGTCCTTCTGCTCCCTCTTCTAAAGGAACAGCCTGCAGAATGCAAACAATATGCAGTCAGCAATTAGATGGCAAATACCATCAGTAAAGCTTAGTTTGTGCTTACAGAGAACAAAACAAATCGAAGACTTTAAGGTATGCACTCATTATTCTTGATTTGAAGATGAAGGATAGTGGGGAATAGGACTGTGCTGGTGTATTATCTGGGACCAGACTGGAGGTGGCTGGTTTTCTATAATCAAGCTTGTAGGAGTGTGTTTCAAACCTACAATGAACAGGAAAAAAAAAATAATAAACCTTCCTTTATTTTTTTAATTTATTAAAAAAAAACCCCAGTAATTCACATAATGCTGTAAAACATTGAAGTAGCTGAATCAATGACAAAAGGACCCCTTTCCAAAACTTCCTCCCAATAGAGTGAGAGGACTCCCTTGAGTGCCATGAGCCCTGTAGATGCAGCAATGGATCAAGTACCAGGCTGTAGAGTGGCATGTGCTGGAAATGGCCATGACACCCAAGGCTATGTCACTGCCCCTTCTATCCTGCAGTAATCTCTTGCATTCCATCCCCTTCTATCTCTACTTGTTCACATGAAAAAGCTCCATAACTGCTGCTGCCTTATTTCCCTGTGTGTTTATAGAACTCCTTGCATCATATGTCCTTCATTCCAACTACTTCCAATGCAAAGATTACACACTGTTGCATCCTCTATGCATTTGCGCTTTCTTCTACTTGTAGCTTGCTTGGCCTGAAGCCATCCTTGGTGCATCAACAATCCTCTTCTTTCTTTCATATAAGTCTTCATCATACATATTCTTACTCATCAACTTGCAAAATAATGATGACTTGTTTGATTTGTAAAAAACTCAAACACAGCTTTGTGCAAGAACAGTGACTCTGGTTGTATCACTGACCTCATTTAGTCATAGTGGCTAAAAAGTGGAAAATCTGACTAAAACACTGTCTTTCTCCTAGAAACAGCAATAATGTGGTTGCCGTACTGAAAAGGGGAAGCATGAAGGCCTGGTAGCATACCAGGAACATGCTCACATCTTCTGTGGAGACTTATTTGCTTCTGACCCTGCCCAGATCACAGTCTCTTCAAGGGCAGATTTACTATAAGGTGCTGGCCCATTGACTTCCAGGGAAGCCACTCAAAGGGTCTATTTAATGGGACAACTGGACTTTTATCAAGCTAAGAGCAAAATGCTTTCCTCTGTTCCCATCCAGGTAATAGTACTTCACTACCTGGTTACACAAATCCTAAGCACCTAATTTTTCTTAAGCCCTTAAAAGACAAATTATCTCCTAAAAATGGACTTTCACAGAACTTTAAGCATTAAGAAGCAAACTGATCAATTCAGTTTGACAGCTCATTGTTAGTTACAATGCCAGCAGTTTTATAAGGCTGTGACCTTGGTGAAGAAGCTTCACTCTTCATAACCAGTCTGACACTGACCCATCAGAACAATGTCAAGTTGGGGCACACTATGCCCAAGGACCTTATGCCATCTCTGATCACACACTGGAATCACCAGGAGCTTTGTCCTTATTATGTCTTGAACCTTTGAACTATTGGTTGTGAGAAAGAATATAAGTTGCTGTTCATATGAGCACACTTTCAAAACAAACATCTAATAGCTTTCCCACAACAAAGTGCTGATATATTTCACACTTTCCCTAGTTCTTGTAACTAAGAAAGAAAATAAACAATTATGAATTAATTGGATTACCTAATGACCCTGAATTTCTTTAAGGTGATTTGACACTCAGAAATGAGGGCAGAGAAAATAGATGTTAAAAGCATTTTCTCTCGTCACTTGGAATCTGGGCATTTACTGTATACAGCATTCCTTTGATTTTTAAGGAAGGAATGAATTCCATTTGATGGTCACTTAATTATGCCTTTACTACATTTTTCTTTATAATAGCTGGCACTTGATCTTGTCTTGATCTGTGCTTGTGTTCAAAACAGAATCTGATTATCAAGCCTGTTGAGCTTCATATTGGCTAGTTGTTGCCAATCCAGTGAAATTATTTGATTCTATTCCACTGTCCTGCCTTTAACCATCCAACTGCCTCTCAGGAGTTTCCTGTCTTTCTCCTCTTTATCATTCTTAGTTTCCTGCCTTCTTTTAAACCTGTATTCCTTCCAGTCCTACTGCCTCCTACAATGTGTTCACTTCTTCAGGAGCTTAAAACCTAAGTGAGGGGAAACAAAACAAATCAAAGCAAAACAAAACAAAAAGGCCAACCCCCAAGCCCATATGTTAAGTAAACATCCAAATCCACTCTTGTCCTTCTTATTCCTGGCTATAGTTCGTGTTTAGGTCTAAAGCTAGGCCTGGGTCCATTAAGATGACTTGTTTGGGTAAGAAGCAAACACCATGCACAGATACAACAAAATCAGCTCTATTTGTTTTGGCCAGGGGGGTTTGCTTGCTCAGATCACATTGCAGGAGTCAGAAATGCTCTGACTCTGAAGCCTGTGAGGGCCTGGCTCTGTCCTCACACATGTGATGTGACCTGGAGTAACTGCCCTTGGTTATAAATCTCACACGCAAGAAATCAGAACCAGAAGAAAATTGTACAACACATTGTACACTTTGTGTAATAGAGGAATGATTAAAAATCAGCTGCAAAGCACAGTCCAACTTACTTGTCCTCATCCCCATGTTAGGCTGTAAAATACACAGCCTGGAAAGCAAGTGTCTTGCATACTTTTCATTTAACTCACAGGGCTGATTCATGCCAGTAAATGCTGAAACCCCACCTCATAACTGGGAGAAGTAATTTCCATTCCATGAGTTTTGCTTGAAGCTAATGCATGCTATTACAAAACACCTAAAGTAAAACTTTAACCATTTCTCTTAGCCCAGCTGTGAAGTTCAAACTACTTCTTAAAGTTAATTACCATGGTCTGACCTGCACATATGCACATGTTAAATACAAATAAATCAATATGGCAAGCTTGTTCTTGTTTCAATTTGCTTTTTAAAATTAGCATACTCTGGCTTTGCCTATCAGATATGAGTGTGATGGTATCTCACAGATTAAAGTGTTGCATTTTCCTCTTTGTAGTTCATTTGCTATTTCATAACCCCAAAGTCCATGAGGGAGTGTTGGAAAGCCCCATAATTTTCCTCAGTGTTCCATTTTACCTTTTTATCTCCAATGTAGCTGGCACATGTGAAGAAGTGCAGATAGGCAAATGGCCCTGCAGTGTCCACATACATAAAATCCTTGACAAACACAAGTGACTTCGACTAACTCTGATGTTGATTCACGCTTGAGCATATTCTTTTTGTTCTCTTTTTTCTTTAAAGAGCATGTATTTGTGCTCTTACCTAGAAAATCAGGACTATTAAGAAAAAAAAAAGTAGATTTTTTTTTAATTAAAGGAAAAAATATTTGGGGAGGACAGAAACATCATAAATTCTAGTGTTGGAATTTCATGGTAACATTCTTTTTTTTCCTCTGACTGCTACCACCACCCATTACAGATCTTCCCAAAATCTCCTAAAAGAGAAAGGTTTTCATATTTCTTCTGTGGCTTTCTGTGCATTTTCCTTTGAATCATCCTGTGTAGATCACAGCAAGAGGCAGAACATTGGGTTGACTGATTCACTTCTGTTGCTTGGTGTGACGAACTCTAATTGCACTTAAGTTGTGGGGATTTTCCAAAGCAAAAAAGTGACTTCTCCTTTTGCTAGGGTGTCAGACTGAGGCATTTGAACATCACCACAATTCAAGGATGAGCAGCATCATGTTCACAACCACACTGCCTGCCCATGGAGAGAACTGAGGGCTTAGTTTACACCACTCTCTGGAACAGCAAGTGTTCACACATTTCTGTGTAGTTTATTTGTGTTCAGGAGGAGAACTGGAAGAGCAGCAATGTTTTTAAGGACTTGTGATCTGAAGAGCTTGGTTCATCTGCTAATTAACCTTCAAGACATGGTCTGAAGTGGATCAAGCTTTTAAAACTTCTGGATCCATTTCTTTTCTGGCATCAACTGCAAATCTGACTTTTCATTTCAGAGGATGGACCATCCCATACTTTTGTGTCCTCTGGGATGGTAAGTGCAATACAATATTGGAATTTCTTGCTTGAAGAAAGCACTAATTTTGCCTGCCTGCCACTGAAGCCTGGGGATATACTGTCTCTGAAACGTGTGACGACCCTGTGTGCAAATGAGCCTTTATACAAAGCAACTGATAGAGATTCACATGTATAGACAAAATTTGATTAGTCAGAGCGCTGTATTCAGGCTACTCCCTGATCTTTGGCTCTAATACCACCACTATTATTGACTGCTTTGGTTAGTATGGCCAGAGTGTGTAATAGTTGGAAACAAAACTCTGACTAGAGCATGTGCACATTCATTGTGGGTACTTGTTTACTTCTTAACATATTTCTGGCTGTGGGAGATGGCTCCAAGTGCACCACGAGATGTGCTCCCTCAAAGTCCTGCTGTGACAGTACACTGCTGAGCGAACACCACCTCGACTGGATCAGGGACCATCTCTCTCTGCAAAAGTGAAAATCTTGATCCAAAAGAAGTTTGCACTCAGCAGGTCAGAGCAGCACAGAATATGCCTGCAAGACAATTTAGAAAAACCCAAGCCAAAACCCAAGGGATGTTGCTTGGAAAACCCTTGGCTTTAACGGAGTCGACACCTTGGGTAAAATTTTCAGTGCTGGCCCGCTGTTGTAAGAGCATAAATCTCACCAAACGGGCAAGACTGATCAGCGTATCTTGAAGAAAACTGAACTTGAGCAAATACAGCTCCCAACCTCTGCAAAAAAGCTTCTGAAAGCTGGGGTATAACACCTGGAGCAATCAGGAGACTGAACCTAACCACTGTTCTAACGCTTTTCTTACTCTTTCTCGCTTTTAAAATTTCAAATAGAAGAAACAGAGGGGAGTGGGGGGAAGAGCCCCCTCCGAGGGCTCTGGTTGTCACCCGGCTGTCCCCTCACCGCAGCCCGGTCTCATTCCCTCTTTTTACAGTGACACCTACCGGCCTCCCCACCGCTCCTCGCATCCCCCGCCCGGGCGGGCTCCGCTCCCCGCCCGGGGCCGCTCTCCCCGGCCCGAGCTGCGCACTGGCAGCCCCGGCACGACCGGCCCGGCGGGGCACAAACTTTCCCGGCGAGTTTCGCTGCCGCCGCGGGCGCGCAGGGTGCGCGATGGGGCGGGGGCAGGCGCGGCTGAGCCCCTGGGGGCCGAGCGTGGGGCTGAGCCCCTGCGGAGCCTTTGGCTGCCCTGTCCTGCCCTGCGGTGCCCCGCGCTCCGTCCGGCTGCGGCAGCCCCGGGGCGCTGCCCGCGGCGGGCGGACGGGCCGGGTCGGGCGGCAGCCGGCGGCGCGCAGGGCGGGGTGTGGCCTCGCCATTATTTATGAGCTCCAGCCCCTATTTGCTCAGCTAATGATGCACCGGCGGCTGCCGAGCCTCGCCTTGCCGGAGCGGCGGCCAGGGCAGGGCAGCGCCTGTAACTGGAAACCAGCGCCGGCACCGCGCGGCCGCTCCATTCACTGCTCCGGGCGTGATTGCGCGCAGGGTAGAAGCGCTCGCTGAGCCTCAGGATCCACTGCCAGGATTACTGTACAGAGGAGCCGGGAGTATCTTTGCAACTGCCACGAGGAGAGACTTTTCTCTTTTTCTTTTTTTTTTTTTTCTTTTTTAATTTATTTTTCTCTCTGCCGTGAGCCAGGTTTGGAATTAAAATGTTCTGGTAGCGGGAGTGGAGTCTATAAACTGATAGAGTCCAGATAGAAATCAGTATTACGACTGTTTCCAATAGCCAGGTAAGCATAACTTAAAGTTCTCTTTCTTTTCTGTAATAGATGTGAAATGGCTCTCTGATGGTTGAATTTTGCTGCTGTTCACAGATAGTTAAACCAATGTTTTCCAGATTGGCACAGTCCGTGTTTGGCAGGGTTTATTGGTGGTGGTTTTTTGTTTGGTTTGTTTTGGGTTGGTTTTTTTTTTTTTTTTGATCCTTCATTTCTTTTCTTCTGCCAAATGATTTTCGCTACAGTATTTAAGGGTAGGACCCAGCCTGTAGCAGATGACACCTGCACAGCACTTCCTAGCAAAGCGATACTGTACTTTCCAGAAGCCATGCAACATGCTGCCAGCGACCTCCGTGGCAGGGAAACTTCACTACTTCACTTTGGTAGCGGTTTGTGGGTTTGTTTATAGTCAGACTAGAGTGTAAGGACAGAAATGCAATTAGACACGGTTTTTTGTCTGTCCTGTAGGATTCTTTTAAAGTACTTGCAAGGCTTTAGGTCTGTGTGTTGTCAGCGGAGATCATGTGCACTGGACGTGCTGAATATAGTATCATGACTTACTGAGATAAATTCAGAGCTGGGATATAAGCCCAAAGCAAGAGTCAAACCTGCAATGAGCTGTCAGTTACCAGCTCTGTAAATTTCTGAAATTAAACCTATTTCCATTAGCTAACTCACATGTCAGGCACCCTGAGGTACCTTTTTGGCACTGTATGCATTTATTATTTATGTGTCTAAAAGCTGGGTAGGAACCATGCTGCTCAGCACTTGAGTCTTATATTTGCCTGTCTGTCACTTCAGTGTTAACGGTGAAGATCTGCAATTTGAGCAATGAAATGTAGCAATGTTTCACTCCTCTAACTGATTACACTAGAATTGGCACGAGAGTGGGAGGGAAAGAGAGCTGAAAGGGGTGGTTTTTTTCTGTTATTGTTTCCTACAGTATTATTTAAAGGAAGAAGGAAAGATGCACGCTTGTTCCTCCTTGACTTTTTATCTATATTGCAAAGAAAGCATAGTGCTACTACTGTAAAATACTAATCCCATTGCGTCTATTAAATCACATGTTTTGTATGATTGGCTATTTGTTTTGGCCTGACAATGAGATTTTATTGGGATTTAATGCCATTTCTCTCTTAGAAGAGGAGTAAGTTAAGGGATATCCCATGGGCAAGTCACAAGGTTTTAAATTTAAAGCCCACAAAGCAACATTAGTACTAGAGTTTGTGCAGCCTATTTAAAAATTATTCTTGGCAAAATCTTTGCAACTATCATTTTATTAGTTAACAGATCCTTAGAGATAATTTGGAACTGGGCCAGAACGGATATGTTTTTCCTACAGACCCGATCTGTAGCTGGCAAATTTCTGATGGGGTTGTTTCTGTCAATTAGCAGAGTCGTACAATTACTTGGTCTTGGTGCATTTCTCAGTGCTCAGAGCAAATAATGAAAGAGAGTTTAGAGTGTGGGCTGCAGAGCTCTGTGCTTTCATGCATGCTTTCCTTCCCACCCCCACCTTGATGTGAAGTCCTCATGCAAAGAGAAGCCTTTCCAGGCGATTTACAGTGAGTGGATGGGGAGTGACAGAGGTGGTAATGAGATACGGGACTTTTACCGGGCTAGGTCAGTGCTGTGGATCCTGCCCAAACTGCTGCTGGCCTAAAGTCACTCCCTGAGCTCACTCCTGCCGTGCTGGGGTGGTTACAGCCGGTTCTAAGGACAGGTGTCAACCTCACAGGATGAACAAGCCTGTAGAAATATTGCCTTCCACTGGAGGGACTGTAGTGCTGGAGCAGAGCTGAAGAACAGTAAGCTGACTGCTCAGGTAACAAGTCTCTTCATCAAATAAATGTATAGCCCTTAATGATATCTTCTACCTGTAGGGGTTGTGTCTTTCAAAGTGCTTCCAGTTGCCATAAAATCAGGTATATCACCTGACTAACCAATAAGTGGTGTCTAGTAGAAGGGCTGTTTACATTTAAAAAAAAAAAAAAAATATATATATGTATATATATATATAAGCAGTGAAGTAGAATGGGCCTAAAATGACGGTGTTATGTATTCACTGAGCTTACAAAGTTGTTACAGTAGGTGAAATGAAATCTACACTTCACAGTTTTTGGAGAGGTGCAGTTTAGTAGCAGATGTGATACAGATATGCAGTATTCAGCTTCTAATGGTGGCTGGTTTTTTTGTATCTGGTCCAAAGTCCGTTAGAAAAAGCCACTTTCCTCAAGTGATTCCAGTGACCTCAATACCTCCTGAACTAAGAAACGATACAGAACTCTGGAGTGTTTTCCGATTCTCTGAATGCTCAGGCTTCTCAGCAGCTAACTCCCATGAAATGAAGGTTCAGCAGGTGTGCAGGAGTAGCAGATGTATCAAGTGTAGTATCACTGTCCAGCTCTGGGATTCTTAGTGCCCTGTAGCCGTCAGTGAGAGCAGGTGTGTAACCTGAAAGGAGCTAGCCCAAAAAGCAAACGCTGACTAACAGTTTCAAGTGTGTTGAAATACTTTTGGTTTCATGGTTTTGAAATTAATGACGTACATAGCCAGATTTTTTAAAGAAAAACATGAAGGTGATTAGAGAGCTCAGCTTACTAAAACTTAAAGCTCATTTCCAATCACCTTTGATTTCACTTGTTTAAAGGGAAAAAAAAAAAAAAAAACCCAAACAACCAATAAGCCAAATGTCCCCCCCTTAGCATGAGAGAGAGATGTCTAAAAATATCAGCCAGATTTTTATTCGTGAAACTTTATCTCCCGTCCTTGCTTTGCTCTGCCTTGACATTTAGTATAATTATATTTCCAGCAGGTGGAATTGTCTTCATTTTAAATAAGCCGAGTCTAATGCTGTAGTCTGCCCTAGCACAAAGCTGGGCTCTGTTGGTTCCTATTAACAGACAGTGACTTCTTCTTGTGCCAGCACAGGAGATTGCTGGGGAAAACCCACTTTCAGATGCACAAAGGAAAAACAGAAGTGCTGTGCCTTCTTCACATCAGTGATTATGGCTTCAGCTGGAAGAGGCTTCCAACACAATCTTTCCATGCTGTTGTTTTCGCTCCACAGGATTGTATAAGAAGAGTAATGTGATCTCTCTCTCTTTCAGGTTTCATTTCTTGGATATTGAGTTGCAAATCTGAAGAGATGGCATTTCTTGCAGTGAACCTGTTGATTGGGATATTTATTTACATTAGCAGTGTAAAAGGATCTTCTCAGCCTCAAGCAAGGGTGTTCCTATCATTCAATGGTAAGAAAGAAGATAAACATTCTTAAACAAATATTATGATTGAACATCTTCTTCCCCTTAAATTGAATAACTGAGTAGAAACTGGGTTTTTGACCTCTGTCCACAATTGCTATTTTTGGTTTGTATTGTTGAGGCACCTGCCAGCCTAAATTTGATTCTTTTACCAGAGTCTACCTATCACTATAGATGCATAATTAATATATAATTAATAGGCTTTGTTTTCTTTATTTTGAATTATTATGACTTACTAACAACTAAAGGTTTATTTCTTATCCTTAGTTTTGCTTGGAAAAAACATAACACATGACATGTGGTGGAGAGTATTAATGATTTGCTAATGAGTTGCTTTCATTGATGCCCAACTGAAACACTATATTCTGAAAATGAGGCTGCCTGTAGTTTTACCAAAATAGTCAGGCACAGAGTCCTTTGAAAAAATATCATTACTTTTACACTTTGTGCTGTGTGTAGAATGCACATAACACTGATGCCTGCATACTGTAAACCAGCAATGAAAATTACCATTTTCAAAAGAAAATTCTTTTACTTCTGAAGCACTGAGCAGTACCTTATTGCTGCAATTACCCCAGCATAACTTTTAATAGCAAAGTAACTTATTCTTCTACTCTTCAATGCTGATTTTAGCCACCACTTCAGAATGTGTGTGTTCTTCAGCTTACAGTGTCTGTTAAATCTGAGCTGAAACTTTCTGTCACTAATTATAGGGGCATTGAGTTTCTCCAGCCCTCTGCCTTTTCTGTGATTTTCTTTGAGGCATAAGGGCTTGCTATTCCCTGCACCAATACTTCTGTGGTTCATTAGTGCAGGGATGCCCTGCCACTGCCTTGGCACACGTTCTGTGTGCTCTGAACAGTCTTTAAGAATTGCTTTAAAAGTAATCAGAGCTAATAAGTATCTCAATCTTCTACTTGCTACAATGATCAATAACTATGTAAACACCAGACTGAGAGACATCCAGAAAGAGACTGACAAGTTAGGCCTTCCACAAATACCAACAAGAGTTTGAATAATGATATTATGGAATAAGGGTCCCTAAATTGATTAATGCACAACTAAATAGGTGAAAAATATCATGGCTCTATTAAAAGCAATAGTAGGAATTGAGTTCCAAGAGGGAATTCCATTGAAGAAGTAGGGATAGGGGTTTCTTTTCCTTGCTTAAAGTCTGCACTGACTGTGATGGAGAGGGTACTGTTTTGGCACAACTCAACACAGAAGCAAGTTTGGCTGTGGTTGTGTGTTACAGTGCAGGTTTGCCACAGTTATGCAGGATAGGCTGATTTAGATTTCCACATCATCTCCTTGGTGGCCTTGAAAGTAATCTAGGCTTCCCCTGATCTCTGGTATGACCATGAATTAGGAAGTGTTCAGGTTTTGTGGTATTCAACCTTGTGAGTGGGAAAGGATTGTAATGAGAGGTGAATGGTTTTAACAGAAACTCAGTTTGTTTCATCACCTGTATCCTGTGAAGGTGAAGCAGCCATAGGCCAAAAGACTCCAAACCTAGGAATTGAAAAAAAAAAAAATTAAAACCTTTTTTTCTATGTCCCTGGAAGGAGGTTGTCTCTTCTTCCTTCCTGCTTGGCTGCGTCAGTTAGAGAGCCTTGCAATACTATCTAATTTTCTTAAAACTGAGTTTTTACTCTCCCTAATACTTAACAGCCAACCTTTAAAAAAGAAATTACATTTTTATGCCCTAAATTTTTATTGGATCTTTTGAAGTCACAAAAGTAAAAAATGGATTATATGTTTTATAATTTGAGAAGTATGTCTGAAATAAAAACCTAAGATTTTTGTATAATATATAAACAGAAGTTTTATTTTTAAACCTCATTTCCAGATGGTAAGAAACAACTTTCATTATGTGAAAAGAGTTTGCAGGTTGTTGTGTATACCAAGGTAATGGCCCCACCTGTAGTATGAACTTATGTTCTATAAATCTTTGTTTACTTACATAAGTAGAGATGTAATAGAAAAAGGTGAAATTTTGTGTTGTTCTCTAGCTAAGTGTGATAACACACTCTTTCTTTATAAGCTGCTTCATAACTCACTGTTTTTAAATCATGTAGAACTACCAAGTTATTTGGCAGTCTCCTTGCCCTGAGAAGCTGTCAGTTTTTGTGGAGAATTGTCACTCTTTTAAAGTGCATAATTTGAAAATAAAACCATAATTAGGACTCCTTATGTTTTAAATGACTTTAGACAATAAAGACAAGTCATTCAAGCTTAGGATACTTACATGATATTTTTCAAGTTCTGAATTGGATTTGGCTTGGTTTCCACAATTACATTGCATAAGTTTTGGGGGTAGAGCATTTACAGGAGGAGAAAATGAGTGATGCTTTTCAAAGCTAACCTGCTCCTTCAGGATCAAGTCAATTGAGCTTATTCACATTGCAGCATTTCTCATGGGAAAATCCAGCAAGTATCTTGACCTATTCTGTTTTTCATCAGGAAAGATAAAAATGCGAATCATTTGAATCATGGGCTGCTTTTCTCTTTGCCATCTACTTCATTAAGAATCAAATGTAATTAAAAAGTGCGCCTGGGTAATACCTCAAGAGCCCGATAATAGGGATTTTGCAATTAACTTCAATGGATGAAGGACTGCAACCCTAACTTCTGTTTCTGAAATCAAAAGCCTGGCCCCTTGTCTAATTAAAATGTAGTTCATGACTTAGCTGAAGTTGTTAACTGTGCCTGTGACGTGAGTGTGGAACTTTCTGCTGTCTGCACCCTGAGTGTCTTGGAAACTGCGGTGCTGTACAGAACCCCGGGGCCTGATCCCTGCTGCTTTGCACCTCCTATAGCCATTTACTGAGCTGAGAGGAAAGGTCAGGCTGGAGCTGAACTGCTGCTTTGCTCGGGTGGATGTGGTTATACAGGAGACAGGGACTGTGGAGAATCAGGCAAAGGGCTCTGGCTGTGCCTGGAGTGATCCCACAGGACCTGTTTGTCCTGTCCACTGGACTTGTACAGTGTCTGCACTTGGAGAGCCACTGCAGCTGAGGAGAGAAAGATGGCCCCAGGTTCTTCTGATTCTGAAATTGCAAAGATGTGCAGCAGGTGCAGCAGCATTGGGAATCATCTGCTGTGTTCCCACTGAGCATGCAGGGGTGAGGGAACCTGGGATGGGGGAAGCAAAGGACTCAACATATCTCCCTACACTATTAATACACTATTCCCCCCTCCTACTGCCTCTTCTGGCTCCTTGTCCCTGGAGTAGATATTTGTTAATCTACTTAAATCACCTATCACAATTTAAAGTGCCATAGTTTATTTTCTCTCCTTAGCAAAAGACTTACCTTATCTGTTTATGAACTATCAAGTGTGGTGCCTGCAGTTTCTCAAGCTCCATGCATTCCTCCTTGTTACTGCACGTTCCTGAACAGATAATTGGAGCTGTGTCCTTCAGTCTTCACAGGGAAAAAGCCTTTTTGAAACCAGTGAGTGTCTTATCAGAATAAGGAAGGAGGTACTAGATTCCAGGTTCGTGTCAGACTTTGTTTCATTCCAAATCACGTTTATTTTTGAATTTGTTGCAGCCTTGAAATGCTGAGCCATACCATTTTAACATCAAATTCTGAATTGATTGAAGCAGATACAGTACTTATTTTTTAAAATACACTCAAACCTTCTTTGGGATTTAAATTTATACGGTGCTACACAATGAGGTGGTAATTTCACAATTTACTGGGATCATTTAATGCATTCCTACCTCAAATGTCTGGTCTAGTAGACATTTCCCATGCAGATCCTCCTATTGTCTGCAGTGAAAATTCCATATGAGAAGTGGATCAAGGCTAATTTGCAGACAGTTTTGTTCTTCTCTTTGTTCTAAAATTACTAGAACACGTAAAGGACTTTTAAGAAAGTATCAGTCAGATTCATTAATGACAATTAAAGTGCATAAAATGTCACCAGAGCAACAGCAGCACTTATTCAACTGTCAACATATTTTAAAAGATTTAATGCAACCCCTGTGGTTACCCTCAAGGAAAAATAAAGGAACTGAGAACCATTTTCCTCGAGCTCTTGAGCAACAGCAGTACAACTTGTTTTTAAACAATCCCTCATTGTAATGTTAATGTTACCACAGTTAATAAAAAGTTCATTTATTATTTAGGGGACTTTGTGCTGATGACAGTCTAGTAGGCAAAGGTTTATGCTCATATAGTTGATTGGATCTTTTTGGTGTCCATGGAATGAAAGCTATTTATGAAATTAAGTCGAAGTAAAGCATTAAAAGAGAAAAAGACAAGAGATCCATTTTTTAATTTTGTTTATATGCAGAACTTACCTTGAATGTTCATATAGTTGCTTAATTTTCAGCAAATTGTGAGTAATATTTTCTCAAAATTTACTGATTTGTGGGTTTCACAGTTTCATGGATCTTAAATAGTGTTAATTTATAAAGTGTTAAACTTCAGCAATGTGAAAATTTTTTTCAATTTAATTGTATCTCACTGGAGAGCTAAAAACTTTATTTGAAAACATCCAACTAAATTTTTTTTTTTCTCCTTATTAGTGAAGGTTGGTTTTTACAGTTTGTTATAAAATCATAGAATGTTAAGGTGTTGGAATGGATCTTAATGGATCTGGTCCTGGCATCTCCTGACATGGGCAGGGATGCCTTCCACTAGAGCAGGTTGCTCAAGGCTTTATCCAAGCTGCCCTTAAACAGTGCCAGGGTTGGGGTATCCACAATCTCCCTGGCAACCTGTTTCAGTGTCTAACCACTCTCACAGTACAAAAATTTTTCCTGATACCTAACCTAAATTTCCCCCTCTTTCAGTTTGTGCCCATTACTCCTTTTCCCATCACTACAATTCCTGACAAAGAGCCCTTCTCTGGCTTCTCTGTAGCCCCTTCAGATACTGAGAGGTTGCTGTGAGGTCTCCAAACCTCCAGGCTGAACAGCCCCAACTTTCTCAGCCTGTCTTTGTGTGGGAGGTGCTCCAGTCCAGTCAACAACTTTGTGGCCTCCTCTGGATTTGCTCCAACAGTTTCAGGTCCTTCTTATTTTGGGGACACCAGAACTGTGCTCACTATTCCAGATGGGGTCTCCAACTGACAGCTTTGGTTGTTCCTAAAGACAAATGCCTAATTTACAAATTATTGTCTTTGGGGGTAATTTTTAGAATTCTGCCTTCTCTGTATTTTTTTCCCCATGCTTTTTTTGGTTTGTGTTTCTTTATTTCTCTGTTGAATAAACAGAGGCCTAATGCAATAAATCTTGTATTGAAATTGAATTGCTTGAATGGGCTATGAGTTAAATGTAAAAAAAACCCCAAACATATTAAAGGAAGCATTATGTTAAAACCTTTTAACATAAAACAAAATTCTTTCTGGAGTTCCATGGGTAAAGGTCCAATGCCAAATGACATTGAATTTGCTTATTTTCACATTCTTGTTCAGTGGCAGTGTCTTTGAGTTGGCTTCATTATCATTATTGTTGACATGAGCATACAGGAGAGGATAATTTATTGTTTCTGTATTTAGTTAAATTGTGCCATGTGATTTGACTTCAGTTATGAAAATGGTCTAGCAGTAAAGCTGAAGTCACAGGTGGTGTTTGGTCCAGTTCTGTGTTTGTGCTCTAAAATTACTGTAAGTGGTACCCTCACGGGAAAGCACAAATAAGTGCATCTTCAAGGTAGTTAATTATCAGGCAACAAAGGTGACTGATGATTAGCAAAGATACTTAATTACCAGGCAACAAATTATCAGCCTACAAATTTGATTGTACTCTTGGATGAAGAGCTCATCTGAATTTGACAGAATTTGTGAAGACTTGTTTCTTTCTTGCACACCAATAAGTAGATCTGTTATCTAAGAGATTACTTACTTCCTTTAATCTCTTTATGTTCCTGAGCTCAGTCAATTTGACCTGTATGCCTGTGGTTTTGTTTGGTTCTTTTTTTTTTTTTTTTTTAATTTTGGTATGGAAAAATCAAACTTTATCTCTAGAACATTTTGTCATATTCTTCACATCTTTGTGCTCTCTGCTTGTCATAGAGGAAAGCAGCTTATCTTGGCCAATTCCATTGCTCTGTCATTACAATTCTTTCTTATGTTGCCTGTCCAAGGCAAATGTTGAAGTCCCTACGTAGGCAGTTATATTGCCATTATTCTACAACACATCTTCTTTTTAATGTTTAAAAAACTGTGATGAGAGAGAAATGGCATAGACATTTCCAATACCCCATTTTTTTTCCCGGATTGTGCGGGTACCAATAACAAGAGCTCCTCTGTGAGCCATTTCCATACTGGATGAGCTCACAGTGCACTTTGATATGTTGAGCTGCACAAGCCTTTTTGTGTATCAGATGTAATTAGTGACGTGACTCACAATAATTACTCATTTTGTTGAAGTGCGTTGACTGAGATCCTGCCATGAATAAATACATAGACTGAGAACTTATCCTGTTATTTGAACTGGCTGCTCCCTCAGCGTGCGTATTTTGTTCTTTTTTGGTGCTGACTTTTCAGAGTTCTCAGTAACACTCCTTAATAAAAATACTAGGCGCTGTTCCTCAGGGAAAGGTCTTTGTCTTAGGGACACAGTTTACTGATTCACAGTGCAGCTCCTGAGCTCATCTCATCTCACCTTACCTTCAGACATCACTGGCTTAGCAGACACTAGGTTGAAAGAAGGCTGTGTGTTTTTCCCTGTTCAGTTGATTACAGAGTTGGATCTCAGGAATATAACAGTGGAACGTGCTCCATTACCTGTGAGAATCAGGATGATATTGTATCTCTCTTACTGGGAATCAAGATAAATGTGCGTTTCCAGGAATGAAGACAATGATTGTGATTAAGAGAGGGTTTACACCATTCCTCCCTTCCCTTTGTATCTCCATCCTTATTCACTGCAAGCTTGGTAGAATTGCATTTGCATCATTACTTCATTTGCATCAGCCACTGGCATAGCTTTTTCCAGGAAGCAGAAATCCTGGTAGTGATTTACTAGGGCTAAGACTCAGGTGTAACAATGGAAAGAAGATAGGGAGTGATTGCTCTGCCTCTCCCATGAAACCGCTCTGGAGCTGGGACCATCATCCCTTTATAGAGTTTAGCTCTTCATCTTATCTTTGTGAATGTAAGACTATTCCTCCTTGAGGAGAAGTCTCTTGATTCTTTTGTGTGTAAGGCTGGTGGAGGTTTTGTTTCTTGCTCCTTTGTACAGCAGTATTTGGGATATTTCCAGCTACTACTCTAACCCAGCAACTCAGTTATGCAAAAGTGAGTGCTAAAAAAGGCTCCTCAATTACCACAACTAATACCCCAGATTATACAAAGATTCTTTCTTCAGAAACACAGTACACATAATTCTAATTTATAATCTTAGAAGGCTTATATTCCAAGGCAGCATTTTGAAGACATGCCTACTGCCATCTTACATCTTACCTACAAGAAATTAGGCCATGGTATTTCATCATTATCAGAAAGAAAAAGAAAAAAAAATTCTGAAACTCTCCATTCAATCATCCTGATAGAAAAAAGTCTCTGGAAAGCATTTCACCAGCACACAACTCCAGTGAGTGCTGTCAGGGAGCTGCAAGAAATGCAGGATGTATTGGGAACTCTCTGTGTTTTTAGGGAGAAGGGAATTTAAGATCTGGTGTGTGAATGCCCTCAAATCACCATGAGCTTAGGGACTGGTCTGTGAGCAGTTTGCAGGGCTGGGCTCTTAATTTGTGATTTAGCCACCATCTCCTGAGTGCTACATGTATTTTTTTAATGATGTTGATAGAACTGAGAAAGGAAGAACGGTTTTGGTTTTGTTTGGAGTTTTTAAAAATTTTTATTTGGGGGGTGTAAGTAAACACTTCATATGAAATATGTACTATTTTATGAGAATGTTTTATTTCCAGTAAAAATTTCAAATGCAAATATGATTTTGTGAAATGCAATTTTTAGTGATAGAATGGAATGAATACCCAGACTTTTGAACTGTTCTGCCTAATCTTACACAGTGCTCTGGAATGAATTATTACCTCACCAAAATTATCTTCTAGAATGTGGATGAGGAGACATCACAATCAGCTGGGACTGCCAAGTTTCTTCATGGAAAAAAAATGTGTATTGGCAGTTGCTTCTATTTTTTTTTTTTCCAAAGAACTCAAAATTAAGCTGAATCCAAATTCTTTTAATTACAGGCACTGCTTTCAGCCATTAAGAAGGTCAGACTGGCATTCCAAAATTAAAAAAATAAAAATGGGTTTAAGAATTACACAGTAAATGTGTGATGTATTAAAATTCTCTTTCAACTATCATCTCAACTATTGTCTCTTTTTAGATTTTCCTTTGCAATTTCACAGTTCCCAATATTGCTCTGAAATGGAACTGAAAAACACAAAGTCTAGTAAATCCCTCTCTGAGAGTAATAGGCTTTCTCAGTTACCTGTTCTCCATGTCATTTGTTGTTGTCTCTGTTGCTTAATAATTTTTTTTCTGTTGCTTAATAACATTTCTCTTTACCATTCTTAATGAGAAATATATTTATTTTCAAAAGCTTTGAGGTGTGCAGAGTACATCAATTTATGTCAGCTCAGAATCAATTAAATTGGACAAACATTTGTCTTTTTCTAACATCTGTGTAAATCAGGCTAGATCTGTCTCCCAGCTTAAAGGAGATGCAGAGTTAGATTTACAGGCATAAGAGAAATGTCCAAGGCAAGTGTCTGATCCCTTATTTAGCTCAATTGGCTGAGCATGATGAGCTCCATTTTCTTTCTTTCTCATGATGCAAAGTTTTGAACAGCAGAAGTACCGTGGTCTATATGCACACCACAATTGGTAGTGCAACAGGAAACAGAGAGGGGAAGATAGTAACAGTAGATGTATTAATAATCCTGCAATAATTTCTTTTTAATGAAGAAAGATATTTGGATTTAGAACAGTGTAAAATAGATACATCAATTTGAAGCCTTCATTTACTGTTTGTTGATCCCAAGCATTTTACTGGGTTTGAACCTAACACTGATACAGAAATTCCTTGAAAAAAACCTACTGGTCTAGTAGTGGAGTAGTGGTCCAGGAGAGTGGATTTTCCTGATCTTCTGAGATATCCACTGAGCCATATCCAGCCAGGGAATGAAACACTCCTTTCCATGGGTCCAGCAGTGTCACACACCTCTCTGCCCTTCCTGGTGCATTGCATGGCACAGGATACACATCATGACATGTACTTTCTATAGCCCTTAGAAACTCCTCCTTGTCTGCAGTAACCAGCCTGCATGCCTCTCATTGCGGTTTGCTGAGACAGTCTCTATTGAGAGTATGTCGAGTGCTCTTACAAGGCAAATATCAAATTAGAACACAAAAATGTGAGCACTTACATTTTCAGAATGGCACTTTCTGGCTTTTTAATGTCAACCAATTGAGGTGTTATTTTCAAGGAGAGGCTTGGCATTTTTTCAAAAATTTACTTCTTGAGGGCTGAAAAGGATTTAGTTGGCATGGAGAAGTGATCCTGGGCTTAGACTTTGCGATGGCTTTTACGTGAACACAGCTGGAATTTTTTAAGCTGATTGGACTAAAAACCCACTTCCTGCCACTGTTGAAAATAATGCACTATATATATTTTTTTTTTCCCTAAAGCAGACAAACCTACAGCAAAGACAAAAGAGTTGAAAGCCCCCATGAGGTGTTCTATTGTGGTTTGCATTAGGGAATTGAAACAGTGCATACACAGCTATTAAATATGAATATGCCTCTAAAGCCTACTTCTTATTTAATAACTTATCATCTTTGTAGCTTTGGTAACTCCCTTTAAAATGAGAGGAGTGTCAGCCATTCATTTCTCCAGTAGGAATATTTTTTTACTTTTGGATACTTGCAAATACAAGACTTTTTTAGACAAAATTTTGAAAAGTAAAGTAGGTAAGGGATCATTTCTCAGTACCTTTTATTCCGCTGAATTCTTTTCGAGCTCCCCCTCTACTATTTGCTGGTCTCAGGTAAATGTGTTCTTAAGTTCACACCAACAGCTAAAAGGTTAAAATTGCAGAAATAATTTGAAGCTTTCAGATGCAGTCAGGTACACTGCTGTCTGCACAAGCAGTGCTCAGAAGGTGGAGCTAGGAGAAGACTTATAAACTTAGTTTGGCCCATCAGCCAGGTCCACAGACATTTTTCATCTAGTCACATTCTTTCCTTTGAGACATGGGAGAATCTGCTTGCATGGTGTGTGCTCCTATAGCTGATGAATTCATCCTGCCCAGCACCCAGAATGTGAGCAGTGGGTTCATGAAGCACTAGCATGGCACTTACTGAAGAGAAAGAACATGAGTCTTGTTGCATTTTTGTGTATATATGCCCCTGGACTAATTAGAGCAGGCTCTGGGGAAGAGGGGCAAGCACAGGAATTCAGCATATCCACAGCAGCTGGGGAGAGCAGAACGACCACCCTGATGCAGGAGCTCTGAGGAGGCTTTTATAGAGGAAGGCTGTGCCAGCTGAATCAATACAGGGGCAGGTTTCATACCTACTGTGGTAATTTACAGACGTGTTGGATGGCGGAGACGACCTCATAGAATTAATTAAGAAAGTCCAACCAGTCAATCTTTCTTGAGTTGGATTTTTTTTTTTTTTTTAGATACAGGAATCTGCCTCAAATGATTACTTAATTTGCATTTGCTATTAAAAAAGTTTAAAAGTATATTTTATTCCAGACTCTCACTGTCATTGCCAAAGAAATTTCCTTCATAAAAACATTGCACTTACATGTAGCAGTGCAGTCCAGTGTTGAGATCCCTCACTACTATTATTATTATTATTGTTATTATTATTATATTTGTGCTTATATCCAGTGCATTTTTATGGCTAATTGTGTATTGGTATTAATATTGATACTAGGGTCAAGCATTGAATGCTAGTTATGAGGCAGCTTCTCTTTGTATGCTCACTTCCACTCTTACCTTGTTCTTAAAGAGGTGAAAGAATTCTGCCTGGATTTTTCCAAGAGGCAAGCAGCTGAGTTTATTCTTTTCACCCTGTGTGGTGACTGTGACAGACCTTTGCTTTGAGGTTATTTTCTTTTGCACAAGGGGACAGTGGCATGAGAAGGGGTTTATGGCTTGCTTATGGCTAGTGAAAGCTTCCCCAACCAGCTGGAGATGCCTTCCAGATTGGGTTGGATGTGAGAGAAAACATGCAATGTCTAAGATCAGCTAAACTTGAGATTGTGTGTAACATCAATAAACCACAGCACTCTGAATAAACAAGGTGGCCACTCTCTGTTTACTGTTCCCTGTGCTTGTTTTTCCAGCACGGTGTCTGTGATAGCCCCAACCTGTTCGCTGAGCAGCTTAAAATGGGTTTTGTTCAAAATAGGTCTAATTCTTAGCTGATAGGTGTAAGGTCTGTTGGAAATGTGTTAGAGAGGACTAGCAGACTGTGGGACAATTTTTCTCTAAAAGGCTCTTTAAATAAAGCAAATATTTGTCAGTGGAGAGTGAGGGGGTGACATAGGAAGAACCAGGAGGTGAAAGGGGCTTGTAGAGGTTACTCAGGCACAAAATACTGCAGCCCAGCTCATGAATGAACATTCAGCCTTAATGCCTGCTCCAGAGGTAATCTCCAGTTCCTTTGAAGCTGCCTTCAAATCTGCTATCAGATCTTGTGTTGAAGGAAGTACATGTGTGTTCTTTGTAGGCTCATTTAGGAGGCAAAATACTATTTTTTCACATAGGAATGGACCATAGTTCTGGCCTACAGTGTCATTTATGTGTTAAAGTTTTCTGCAGTCGTGACAATTTATGTGTTTTGATTTGTGGAGATGACAGATCAGGGAAAGAGGTTTTTCAGTTTTGGACCCTCCCAGCGTAAGAGGTTCTGGTGAAATTGGGGCCACAAGGCTGCTGTGGGTGCTGGAGCACATGGTAAGCAGAGTTTCTCCTGGTGCCTGTCTGATGGGGAGAGTCACATTCTTCTCAGCAGTACACACTGATATCTGTTTAGTTGCTAGGACTTCTTTTCTTTTGTTTCTTTTTTGTTTGTTTGTGGTTTTTTGTTAAAGTTTTTTACTATAAGCATACTGAGACATTGAAGCAGATTATACAAGGAGACAATAGACTCTCCACTCTTCCAGGTATTTGGAGCTCACCTAGATGAGGTCCTCTGCAAACCCACCTCCCTCATCTCAATGGGTAGCCCTGTCTTGAGCAGGATTTTGGCTGACACCGCCTTCAGATGTCTTTTCCAATCTGCATGTTTCTGCTTCTGTGATTTTATCAGAGATCAGCAGGTGTGAGTGTTAAGATGTTGGTATCTGTTTTGGCAGTGTTTCCAGTACAGCTTATCTATTAAAGTAGTTCTGAAGAAGAAAGTTAGCTTCTCTTGAAAAGGTCAGCAATTTGACCCAAATGACCTGGCATCCCATGTGCCTTTGTCCACAAGGAAAGCTATAAACACTCAACATCAGGAATTCTTATTCAGGTGCCTTCTGCAAATTATTGTGCCTAAAGTGTGTGCTTTCAAGACTGAAACCTTGCATGTTGTGTCAATTGTTTTCTTACAGATAGAATAGATTTCCCTGGTGTGGAGAGGGGAATCATGAGTCTTTCTGATTTGGCTGAACAGTAAAATATAACAATTCCTTTTCTAAGAAATGGCAAAAATCCTAGATATGCATTACATGGAATTATATGAGGACATATCATATGATTCCATGCTCATTTTCTTTAAATAATCTCCTTTTTTTCTCTAGTTTAAGAAAAACATTGCCTTCTTTTTAAACTGAACTCATTTATAATACAATGACTAAATCAGTATGTTATGATGGAGCATGCAGTATGTAGCTAAATTTACAAGTTTAAATAAATTCTATAATAGCTTTATTTATTCTGATTTTTTAAAATTCTATTGAACTCTTTTATTACAAAATCAGAATAAATGTTAAATTATATAAGTAGCACTTCTGACCATATTCCACAGTATGTTTGGTCTCAGAACAGATACTCTAGGTCTTGTTCTGGTTCTGGTTTATTCTCAAAGTTGTATCTGTGTGTGGGTAGTGTTACATAAAACAGATAAAGCAGACTTCTACAGTACACACTGTGTTTAGGCAGGTATATATGTCTACTTCTGGGCAAATTTTATGTTAGCTGATATATTGTGGGTGTATAGCCAAAACCGTTTGCTAAAATATGATAAAATGGCAAGTCCACTTAAAAAATTCTAAATTACCTGGCCACATCCTGTTTTGAATGCATAGCATCCTAAATTTGTCCAAGCTATTGTATTTTCTTTCATTTGAGTGGCTGAATTTGCATGCTCAAGCTCTGCTGTTTAGTAGTGTGTGTGCGCACAAAAAAAAAAACCAGCACAGAAAAAAATAAGTAACGTGATACATACTTCTGAGCTTAAGCTTTTTCACTCTGCAGTTTATACTGTAATATTTTGAATATTTGACAAATTCATTAGAATTGTACAGATTATTAATCTGTACAGATTTAGGGAAAATTTCTTAAGCCTCTTTGCAAGCCCATACTGGTCTCTGACTGGCATTATTTATCGAAATTCCTTTATTGTTCCTGCCTGCCATAAAGTCATGGAATCTTGTGGCTGGGAAGGAACCTCCAGCCAACATCATGCTCAAAGCAGGTCTGATTAGATCAGGGTGCTTTGAGACAAGTCCACATAAGTCTTTAATAACTACAATGGTGGAAATCCCACCCTTTAATATCAATGTTCCAGTGGTGTTCCAGCAGGTCATTTTACACATAAGTAAGGAGAGTAATTCCCCATCCTTGAAGGTGTTCCAGGCCAGACTGGATGGGGCTTTGAACAACCTGGTTTAGTGGAAGGTGTCCCTACCTATGGCAAGGGAGTTGAAATTAGATGATCTTTCTGGTCCTTTCCAACTCAAGCATTCTGTGGTTGATTCCAGGATTTTCTCTTCTCATTTGCGTTTTAAAACTGAAAAAACTCAATCCTGTCATCTCTCCATGGAAGCCATGTGGTCCAGAAACTTTTATCTTTTCTTTGGCTTACTTTTAGTCTTGGAAAGTGATCCTGTCATTCTAATGATGAGTTGCTCACTTCAGTATCTGCTCACCATCTCTTCACCCCTCTCCAGGTTCATCTCTGCATGTAAAATGAACAGAGTCTGACTTTGTGTCTGTTATGATAATTCATAATTCAGCTACTTTAAAACTGTGAAAGAAGCCTATACCTCTCTTTGTATATACTTACTGACTGTAAGTTGTTTGGTGCCCATTTAGGGGAAAAAAGAGGGTTTTGTTGGCCTTGGTGTTTGAGTCAACTTTTGAGTTTGTTTTTTTCTTTTTTTCCAGAGAATGTGAAAAAATGTGAGTCTAGAGTGCCCATGGCAGTTGTTGAGTGTTTCTTGAAGCTGAGTTTGATGATATAATAAGGAAATCACCTGCCAGCCGTTTTTAGAGGAATTTCTCTGTAACTTTCTGAGGATACACTTTGATTCCTTCCCATAAATCAATTTCTATATAGAGTTTAAAAGGAAAAGCCTGTTTACTATTCCCGTATAAATTTACATTTTGGGGATTAATTCTGGTCACTGGGGGAAGCCAAAGTATTGTGTCATTTGGCAATACCAAAATCACTTGTATATGAAGAATAAAATAGAATAGATCTCAATTCACTTCTTAAGATTCTCTGCAGACAAATTCATTCTCTGTGTTGTAAAGGATAGATGGATTTTGTCTGTAAAGGGATATTCATTTTCATTTGATCTGCCTTAATCCTGAGAATTTGGGTTCAGATCTCAGAGCTATTGAAAATATTAACTTGATGCTTCCATCAGCCTTGAAAAGCTCTGTGATTGAAGGCTCTCAGCAGCTGTTATCTGCTATAATAAATGCCAATGATAAAAAAGATTAGATGAGGTGAGGAATATTTTTAAATTTTGAAGAGCAAATAAAAGTATTTTCTTTCTAAATTAAATTAGGGCAAAAAATTGTTTGATGATTAATTTATTGGTAGAGAGTACCAACAAGATTGTTCTTTCCCACAAATACTGCTTAGATTTGGGAGCCACAGTTCATTGCAAAATATGCTGCCTGTTTGCCCAGCTGCCACACTTCCTTTGCCTTGTCTCCTTCTGTTTGTGAAAAAAGAGGCTGAAAGCAAGGTAAAGGGAATAACAAGCTTAGTGCTGCTCTGCTTGTAGGCCATGGTCCTTAACAGGATTAAGACTTTTTGCTTCCATGTGCATTATCATATCCTAGAGGAATGGTACTCAGGTATTTGAGCACAGGCAAGATAGCATAGTCTTCTACTGTGGTTTTTGGCAATAAATGACATGTATTGGTCATCCAAAATACAAGAATAAGTCTTGCAATTTTTTTATTATGATTTTTTTGAGGGGGGCAGGAGGGGGAAGGTAGTGGTGGTAATTGATTTTATTAAAAAAAAAAAAATTAATGTTAAGTTACAGTTGAAGCAACTGGAAACTGCTACTCCAGCATAACCTGGATTAGTGTGGGCAGAATGGGCCCTCAGACAGAAGCAAGCCAAGATGCCAAAACCAAAGGAAAGTTAGGGAGGAAAAGGATACAGGAAAGATGTTTCTTTAATCTTTCATTCTAACTTCAATTTCATGAATATTACACACAAATTAAACTAAGATTACATTACAGAACTGTGTGTTCCAAAACCTTATGGCACAAAACTTAAAGAAAAAAAATCCATATTTATGTCAGATGCATTTTAATTTCAAAATGGTACACAGAGTTTATGCCCAGCATAAACTGCCCATTTGTTATGCAGCAGTCTTTCTCTGTCTTACATGTTTCTATTTGGTTTTGGCAAAACAAAAGGAAACGGTTAAAAAGACATTTCTTTTTGTGGGGACAAAAAACCCCCCTTCAGAAGTCCAGTGGTGTTACCAAACTTTGGATCATTATCATATTTTCCAGTGGTTGCTGTATTTTACTGAGAAATCTGCGTTTAATCACTCTCCACCCTAAAAGAGTATGCAGTTCTGAACACAGTGATACATGACAGCGTTCAATGATGTCTTTCATTGTAGGAGAATATTCAATTTTCTAATGAATGTTAGAATGAAAAGAGACTAGATTAAAATCAGTTTGTGTGTTTTTACTTTTTTTTTTGTATGTCCAAACTGCAGCATGAAGCGTTGATCCAGTTGAGAGGTTCAGGGCCGTGGATGTGGTTTTGCATTAACAAGGTGGCATTTGCATGTCTTGGGACAAGCCTTGCTACTCCCCTTGGCAATGATGAAAAGTACACACGTTTGCTCCTGTCCCTTCCTGACTGCCCATACCAGTAATTGCCACTCTGTATTATTTATAGAGACTGAGGTGGTTTAGTTTTGTTTTTTTCCCTGCTTTTCTCTTTAGCTGCTATCCAACACTACTGCACCCAGGGTTTTCTTGAGGTTTGTCTGGTGGAAGAATTAAAGAGTTTTATGTACTTTGCTGTCTTATGACAACTGGCAGCAACTGAAATGAGGCATGTCAAGTGACTACCACAAAAAGAAATCAGTAATTTACAGGTTCAGACAAAGGTTGAAGAAACAAACCTTCTCTGCAGTTGTTGTCTTGTACAGTCTGCTAATATTTTCACATTCGAGAATATTTAATTTTCCTAATTGAGAGAATGTTACACTACAGTTGAGAAGAAAAGGCAAAATCAAAAGCAGAATACTCTCATTTTCAGCAGAGCAGTGCTAATGCTTGTGTTAGTCAGTGAGAAAAATGTGGGGGTGGATGAGAAACAATAATTCATTACTGTCTCTCCTGCAGTCAATTAAATATGTCTCATACATGGCTGCTTAAAGCTGCCTTTTTTCCATAATAATAATAAGATTCATTGGAATCAGACTGAGACCAGGACCATTTCTCCCAGCATACCAAACCTTTAATGGAAGGGAAAAAGTAAACCCCAAATGCCAGCCTTGCCAGGCTGATTTGGATTATGCAGTCAATATCCATGGCTTGCAATAGGTGCAGAGTTATTCTTTCTGCTCTCCTGTTGACTCCTGTTCATAGCTTGGCCTGATGAATCTTAACCAGTGCTCCACATATGAGAAGTTTTCATGACAAAAGCATGGGTCAGAAAGCTGATGATCTGATATCTTCACACACAAGTCTAACATAATGTTGGCATGTGAA
Source organism: Brachypodius melanocephalos (assembly GCA_013398615.1). NCBI lineage: Eukaryota > Metazoa > Chordata > Aves > Passeriformes > Pycnonotidae > Brachypodius > Brachypodius melanocephalos. The sequence goes on along the minus strand of VZSR01001299.1, from coordinate 8,816,664 downwards.
ATCATCGATGGCCTTGTGTAACAAAGGACCCTCTCCATCCTCAATTTGTCTGCTTTTAAAATACTATATAGAATGATTTTGGAAAACCCATCTCTATAATGTCTTTCTCTTCCTATAAAACGTATTTCCAAGCTCCTTAAGATAATACACACTATTTTGCTAGGCTAAAATATTCATCACCCTTACAATTTTTCACACTTGCTGTCTCCTATGATTTGATTCACATTTTCTCCCTTCTGTATCTAGTTCCCTGTCCAAGTTAAAATGTAAAACAAAGTAGAAGAGATGCTTGGGCCCCTGAACACATTGCTGAAAGGTTCGTTTTTCTGCACACAAGTGTTCAAAGTATTTCTCACAGAAGAATTGCATAAATTATGGAGATTCCAGTCACAGAACAGTGAATGGTATTGTCAGTTTGCTTAGGAAAATCTAATGAGGTTGTAAAGAAATACTGTCTGCTTTATAAGAGTAAAATTTGACAGCTGGAAAAACAAGGGCAATAGGCTGGTTTCCATTTTCCATTGATTTTAGCCCCCAACATTCAGAAGACTTCCTTTTCTGCAAAACCATATTCACACTGCCTACACATGAACACACAATGCTCTTTTGCTTCAAGCCAGAGGCAGATTAAACTTCATTAGGAGAGTAAGGCTTGAGGAAAGTTCAAACTGTAACAGATAGTAATTTGACAAACAAAGAATTAGGGTTTGTTTTACTAAGCCAGAAATAAAGGCCAGAGCAAGGTTCCCATGACTCTTTTGTGCCTTTAACCACTGGGTAGGAATACCACCCCTTTTCATAGTCTGGTTTACATACTGTATAAGCCTAGTAGACACATACCATGGCTGTTTTAATACATTTAAGCACTCACTGGTAGCACACATATCTCTCATTAAATTGGAAAAAAAAAATAAAGCTTGTAAAGTATTTCCCTTGCAGCAAGAAATAAGAACAGGAACTAGAATACGTGTTCAGAGTATTCTTAGGTAGATGCACTAGTAGCTGAGCTTAAAATCAACAAGAATGAATGCATTTTATGTCTGAATGGATTTAATTAGTTTTCTGTAGCAATATTAAAGTTTTAGCCAAGCATCCTTGTATTTACATATTTACACATTCCCAGGCCTTGTTGTTTTAGGATACAGGATGGATCACTGCAGGTGTGTGACAGACACCTATAGTAGCTGATGAGCTCTGATTTGAGAATTTAAGTTCTTCTCACTCAGCAGCAAACTGTTTAATGGCTAATGTGCTATAGCACAATCCCATACAAAGTTCTCTGACATCATTATCTGAAAACTTTTTACTGATATATATTGGATGAACTTCAACAGAGAATCTACCTGCTAAATGCTGTACACTGGAATGCACAATGTATTAGATAGTGACTGCATGCAAACAGTATTACAAAATGAGGGCTCATACAGAGTGATGTGCTGAAATTCCTGGCAAAAACATTATGAGACTGTCTCCTGGACTGGGATGCAAAGCCACTGTGTCTTTGTGCTTGTTCTTGGGAGTTAGGCACCTCAGACTGGGAGCTGAAGTAACCCTGCCAAATAAACAAAGGCTCCAAAAATCATCAGGCTTCTTTAAACATTGCCTGGAAGTATCTAAGGGAGAATTTTTGAGGACAGGAATAGGACACAAACCTTGGTATTTAGTTGTCTTATTCAGGTCTGCAGGGAGGTACAACTAATAGCCTGGAATCTGCACAGAGGATCATTGCCTGAAGAGAAATGTTTGCATAGTTTACATTCAAAGAACTGAGCAGACACTACTTTCTTTTCTGCATTGTATATAATAAAGAGAGAGAAAAAAAAAGTTTTAATTTCCATATTAATTTGGAAGCAAAGAGTTGGAAATTCCAGATCCAGCCCATTTTTCTTAAGTAATGTTGTAGGTAGGAGACACAAGCTAATGTAATTAAGGTTCACTTTTCATTCCTTGCTTTAGCCTCTGCCACAATACACAGAAAATAATGCAGAATGAGCTGAATTTGACTAAGGAGCTTAAGGAGCTCGGATTAGGTCTGAGTGTAAGTTCAATGTCTTGTTTTAATAATTGATACTTTATTTTATGTAACTGTTAGCTTAAAAACAGAGAAATGGTTCTTTAGGGACATCCTCTGGATGGTGGAGGACTAGAGCTGTGGCCAGCCGCTGTTCCGTTCTTCACATCCACCAAATGATTCCTGCAGCCTGCTGAAGAGGCATTGACCACCTGCCCCCAAAATCTTCTCTTTGATTGTCTTCTGCACAGATTAGGTCTCATAGATCAGTTACTCTCCATCTCCAAAGCTGAATGTTGGGAAACATAATTTTGAAAGATTGGTAACACTTTGGCCTGGCTTTAGACTAACTCACAGATGCCATAACTGAGTTAATTTTGTTCATGTTGCCAGAAGGTGCTCCTGTGTGTGGAGGTTTTAAGTTCTTGCTATTGTGAGTGAACAAATCTGTCAGTTCTATTGCTAGTGATCCCCAAAAGCTGCATACAGACTGACAGAGATGCCTGTGCCCTGGAATGGAATTCAGCCCAGGTGAATAACTCCTTTAAAACTTTATAATGTTAATTAAATCGTCGTTTGATACTTTGTAAGAACAATTTACTTTATGACTTGAAGGAAATTGCTGCACTGAAAGCAGCTAAAAGGATGAAAACTGTGAATTAAGTTTTCTAAATTATTTTTACAGAAGTTAAGGGAAAAAAGAAATTAAAATGAGTCATAGTGAAAATGGTACATTTCTTCAAAATAAGGCCTGCATTGTAGTCAATATATGTATCAGAACAGTCCTGGTGATACTAATTTAAAACCCATGAAATGCAAGGCAGTGTGTACTTAGAACCCAGTGCTGAAGTGTGGAATGAGTAGAAATTGCCTTGTGTTGCAATTAGAATTTGTGCTGACAGTGAAAAATACAGTTTGAAACCACACATTTGGACTGACTCCCTCTTCTCTCTTCGTCATTCAAGGAGACTTCTCAGCTGTGTATGCGGGGGCAGCTGCATTTACCTCTAATGAAATTATGGCAGCAGAGAATTTGGCTTTGTTTCATTAACGTCACTTGTTTCTTGGAGCTTTTATGTCTCATTCCCTCAAGCAACAGGATAGATATCTATTCAAGATTTTTATGAATTCAGAATACTTTATATTTTCTGCCCCAGGTAAGGAAGGTACCTAAATCTCTCTTTTCCTAATGTACACATGTACACACAGTATTCTGTCCCTTTATCTACATGTGTAGACATACACACAGGCACAAAAGATCACTTTGAGACCCCTGACTTAAGAAACAGACCAGATCAATATTTGAGTCCAGTCATAATGAAAAGATGTGTTTTAAATGTAGGAAATGTGAAAAGTAGAAGTACTAGAAATCTTACCCCTCTAATCCACCTCATTTTATTGAAAAAGTGTTTGCTCCAGCACATTTTTGTAGTGCTTTCTCTCGTTCAGTAATGAATGCCTTAAGCACAGAAACTTTTTTCTGAGCTGTTATTTCAGGAGGAAGAATTATTTTCTAACTGTGAGCCTTTGTTTTCGATTTTGTAACTCTTTGTAATAGTGAATTATACTTTTGTCCACCATACTAATCCTATCCAGGTTGAGCACAGAGTACTCACACAGAAGCTGTTGCTGAGTTGCTTTACAATTTTTTTTTTTTTACCTTGATGGCCATGCTTGGTTTATTTGTTTACTTGTTCATGATTTCTTGATGTTCCTTCATAACTCAGTCTCTTTAGCCTCTTGAATACTTACAGTGTTCCAAAATTGTGCCAGTTGTTCTTCACATTACTAGTACTGAAAAACTTGGAAAGAAATTGCATTGTTCCATGGATAAACTCAGGGTGCTAAGGGTCTGTTCTGTGATGAGATTCTTCCAGGTAGCATTTAAAGTGATGCTAAATACAGGGCAGAGCATTTTTAATTTGTTTCTTGCAGGTGCATACGCTTCCATTGTTCTAGTGGTAATTTAATGTGTGCAAATCCAGACTGACTCCCTTGAAGTTGGTGAATATGCATCACCTTCCTAATTGTGTATTAAGGGATTAGATTTGAAATGGTAAAAGTACAGTGAGCCAAGTCCATAGGCTCACTCACATATCAGCACTGAAACAGAACTAGAGAAGTACTGGAGCCAAGACTTTGGACAACTCTATTTACATGCTTATGTGGATGCTGTTTCCTGAAACTTGTCATTTTGCTATTGACTCACCAGCTGCACAAATGCAAAAGGCTGCACTCTCAACTTTTTAATTTATTCAGGCACAAGTCTATTCTTGTTTTCTAAAGGACATGTGTGCAGTAGAACAGCAGCATGAATTAGAGAGTAGTTTTTCCAGAGGTTTTCAGACTAATCTATGCTAGATTTTGCTAGTCAGCTTGACTGGAGATGGAAATCCCAAGTTTTACCAGTGAAAGGAAATGATACCTGAAGGTCACTCAGACAATTTCTTTATTGCTACCTGAGTCAGGATTGCCCTGTCAGGTGGGGGAGACCCATGTGGAGTTGGCTTGCTGGTAAGAGCAGGTGGTGATGCTTCATTAGACTCCTTATCTCAGAATTTGTCTCCCCACTTCCCCCTGCAGCACTTGGGTGTCAGAGCAGTCTGCTGCTTACAGAGAGATCCAGATGTAATGCAGCTATAGCAGAATAGAAGCTTCATGGTGTAGGAACTAGACCTGTTAGACTATGTGACTGGTATTGTCAGTGTTTTACTGGTGTTGGAATATTGCAGTGAAAGCAGATTTCACCAGGTTTGTTCATAGAAAGTCTGGCTGCCAATGCTAAGCCTTTCTTTGTACATTTTTCAAGTGAATAGGTGCATCTCTTCTGCTGAAGGCTTCATTTGAAAGCAGGATTTTGACTTGCATATAAACTTGTGCTGTGCCTCACACTTAACCAAGAAGGCTGTTTAGGTCTGAAGTTCTGTGTGAGCCTCAGGCACTGTTTACTCAGACAGTTGTCACCGGTGCCAGCAGTCCTTATGACACAACTTTGCAGTCTGCTGCCTCCTCAGCCCTCTCAGCATCAAGACATCCTCTGCAGAAAGCAGCCCTGAAAGCGTGCCCTGAAAGGAGATGGAAATGTAGTTCAGCAGTGGAGTCTTTACTGCTGTTGTGCAATGTGCATGTGAAATCATCTCCTTATGCCTGTTGTTTACTGTGTAACAGAAATTGAGGAATTTTCAGTTTAAGAAGAAAAAGTTTAGCTGATCCAGTTTCTTGGGATGGAACATAAAAGGGCTGTAGAGAAACAAGTGCCTAGGTGCCATGAGTGGGCTTTTGTTAACAGTGGAAAACAAGATTTACCATGATGCTCTGTATAAGTTTGTAATTTGTAAGATACTATTTTTGTAGCAATCATCTGTACAAAATAGGACCCAGGTAAATATAACAAACAAAATAAGTTAGACTTGTATGGGTTGGGTGATTTGTTGTTGTTGTTGTTTTTTTGGTTTTTTGTGGGTTTTTTTTTTTTTTTTCAGGTGCATAACCTGAAGGCAGTTTTAACTTGCATAGGCTTCAAAGGATTGTAATATAAGATATATGCAAAATAAGAAGAATTTCTTGTTTGTTCTTTTGCTTTCTTTATGGATAAATGTCTCTGTGCCAGGCAGCAGACAGATTTAAAGTGCAGAACTGTTTAGGTATGCAAAAGGGAATGGTGTTCAAATAATGGTGTTTAAATAATTTGATGCTACTGTTCTTTAAGTAGAGTAAATGAATGTTATGAAAGTAGGCAGTACCTTTTGGGCCCATTAGTTTTATCACTTTCTTGAAGGTATGAAAAAATTTGAAGGCAGCATCAGAAAAAAATATGAAATAAAATCCAAAATGCTTATATTTTCACTGGGATCTTTAGAATTTGTCCTTGGATTTTAAAGCATTTTTTTTCATTGCCTGCTGTGAAGAGGATTTTCATAAAAGCCAAAAAACCTGGATGAGAATGTTGTGCATTTTAGGAGGCTTTGTGTAGGAGAGCCACTGGGTAAACTACAGAAATAGCATCAAAACCTCTAAGTCTGGTAGGAAAATATGACTCTACTATCACTTTTCCATGTGTATTAGGTGTCAGAACTGAAAATCAGAGCAAGCAGTCCTTCTAATCTTCAGTTATATTTTATATCACTTTCTCTCCTGCTCATCTCCATTACTCCTTTACACAGTTCAATGCAGAGTTTTGTGTAGCAGAGCTGCAGTAACTCTAATAATCATTATTCCTGAGCCTGGTTTGATCCTGTGCTTCTCACACCTAATGACTCACCCATGTCTGAGCAGGGCATTGGATTTTCCTGGGGTGGTGGGTGTGTGGGTAACTCTGTCCATCCCTGTCCATCCTCCACATCTCTGTGTGAGCAGCAGGGCTCCCCACTGGCAGACAATTCCCTGCTCTGCTCTGCAGGGCTGCTGTCCTTGCCAGGCTGGAGCTGTCTTGACTTTTTGCCCAGATGACAGAGCTGCCCTGCGAGCCTGTCCAGGTCACAGCCCTGCACTGGGCAGGGAGCAGAGCAGCCTTCCTGGGCAGGGATGCCACTGCCAGCGGGCAGCTGTGTCTCAGCAGTGTATTTTTGGAAGTCTCTGAACTTTGCAATTTAAAGATGTGCCAGAAGTATTTAGGAAAAGTTCAGGAGATGTGAATGCTTGCTTGCTAACCCTCTGGCCTGACACTGTTAATAAAAGTTGGTTTGACAGTCCTCTACTCAATTTAAGAGGATAAAGCTTTCAGCTGCAGGTTAGTTTCAGTTTCCTTATGGGCTGCAATGTGTTCTGTGGAAACTCTCAGCATTTTTTAAAAATTAAAAAAATATGTTTTCAGGCTCCCAATTAAAAAAAAATCTTTTAAGAATATAAATATTCCAGGAACTGATCCTGGAATAAGCTTTAGCACCACCAGTGCTGGTGCTACAGTGGCAGGCTCTGATCAGCAGCAGAGAGAGGAGGTTGGAGAAGAGTGGGGAGTGATGGCAGGAGGAAAACAGAAGTGGACTCTGCTTCAGAAAGAGCAAACCATTCAAGAAAGTACTGAGCTGAATTAAAGTGGGAAATAACTATTGTATTTTATTTCAGTCCCCTAGAAAATAAGTAATGAAAACCGTTGGTTATTCTTTCATGGAGTCTAATTTGGTTAACCTCAGTGGGTCATTTACCAGCTTCCATGGAAGGAAGAACTGTTAAATCATGTTAAAAATGAATAAAAATTTCCTGTTGTGTCAAGTGTTCCACTTTCTCTTTCTGTAATGCTCCTAAGTATTTCCCACGAGGGACTCATTGGCTTGTCAGGGGATTTAGCATTCATGTAACAGTCCAGAAACATAATTGTCTCATGATATGTTATTACAGCAGTATTTTGAAGAGATTTGTGGGAAGGGCAGGGTTTTGAGGAACAGCACAATGTCTGCTGTCTTCTCACAACAGAGTTTTGCCTCCCCTCTGTGACCACCCACCCTCCTCCTATGCCTGTTTAGCACCTGTGAAGGGCTTAGGGTGTGCTGCTCTTCTACTGTGCCTCCTCCTGCTCTGCACTTCTTTTGTAAGTGCCTCAGCTGGAATATATTTGGAATATTTAACTTTGCCACTTAATACAATTTGTAAGTCCAGAACGAAAAGTTTCGATGTTATGTCTTTTTATACTGCTAAACATAGAAATTGAGTACACTAAGTATTGATCTAATTAACGTGTAGAGGTATTTCTGTGGGGAAAAGATGGAATCTTATTTGAAAAATAATTTCCATTATATTCTGACCTTGTAGCTATTTTGGGGTAGACATAGCACAGATTTTTGATGTGAGCTAAACCAGCTTTCTTTGTGTTCTAATGTCCATTAAGCATTTCACAGGAAGACTCTTCTGGATTGCACGGCTGTCCAGCTGTCTGCCCAGGCTCTGTACAACAGCTGCTTGGTTATGATCTCACTTACATATATACCAATAGTCTCTGGTGATGCCTTTCAATACTTGGTTTTACCTCAAAATCTAATTGTTTCAACTGGATATCACTATTGATTGTAAGTCCAATGATCGTGAATGCCTGTCCCTAATAAAAACAGCAGAAGACCCAATTCTGAAACTCATTTGGTTTGAAAAAAAAAAAAAAGAGACAGTTACCAAGACTGAATTATTATTCTTATTTTAAGAATTAAAATCAATAATTTAAAAAACTGTGGAGACTGACAGCCTACTTTTTCCATCCTTTTCCTTCTAGCCATCAACTTGTTTTACCCAGCAGGTCTAACAAACAACCATATGCTCTGTAGTCTCAAGGGAACTAGTTCCAGCTTGAAAATCAATATGTCCCTACCAGGCTGTGGTAATAGATGCTTACAGCAGCAGGTTTATATGAGCTAATGGTACTCTGTGCAACAGCAGCTCATTTAGATGAAAGGGTTGCCTAGTCTCATTCAAATGTTTGAGGCAGCAAAAGGTGAATGTTTGTAAAAGCTGATCAAAATGGTAATTTGTTGCTGATGAGCAGCCTGTCTATAGTTGCTACTCTGGAGATCCTGCCAAGGAATACAGTGTACATTTGTCCATAAGGTCATTTCTGCAAGATGTTTTCATATTTGTAAAGATTGTCACTACCCTATCAGCTGGAATGAAACAATATAGTTTAAATTGTTTAGGTTTGTTTTTTGGTTTGGTTTTTTTTTTTTTTTTTCCATGCATGAACATCAACCCCTCTGGATTTGGATAAGCTGGACGAAATCTGCAAAAAATTGTAAATATGTTTGTGAAATTCAGATGGATTTTTACAAAACTACCAATAAACCATCAAGCTCTGGATTTGATGTATATTTTGAAAAGAGAAAGGCCTAAAATTAGAAGTTTTATAAAAGAATCCTGCCTTCATTTTTGTTGGTGGTTTGTTGTGGAGGACAACGTTGGCAGGTCATGTGGATCTAAGTTTGTTGAAGCAGCTACTTTTTTATGCTGTGTGACATTGCAAAGCCATTCACAGTGCTGATAGTGATGTCCTGCTTGCTTCCACAGAAGGGTTATTTACCCCACTGCTGCTAATATGTTCTACCTAGTGTCTTTCAGAGCAGTTAAAATACTCTTCCAGTGCAGTCTATCACTGCTTCTTTCAGAGCAACTGCAGGCAGTCTTCAGTGCCAAATACAGAGGAAACTGCAGATATGTACATTGTTGTGTACAAGTTCCCTTCTTTTCATATGCTGTAAGGTAACGCTCAGGCTCATTTGTTTCTCTTGCTTGGGATGACCATAGCATGCCTTTTCACCTGAAATATGTGTTTGAGTTATCAAAGACAGGAGCAGAGTTTTGCCTAGAAAATACAAGTTCATCAAGTCAGCCAAGACTTCTGTCCTCTCATTGTGAATGGTGACCAAGAAGATATCCAGAATTCCAGACTTCATCGTGTAGTGCATAGCCCATTTTATGAAACCTACTTCTCATTTCCATCAATACCTTCTCAAGATAAGTTGCCTCTCTAGGTTTGTTTCCATCTAATACAGGAAGTCCTTTCCATTCCTTTTCTATTATTTAGGATAAAATTACTTGTCTGAATAATTCACATCCACACATTAGATTTTGCTTGAGTTCAGCTCTAGAACTGAGTGAAATTTTGTGCAAGGGAAAGAAAAGTGACTCCTGATTGTGTCTGTTTAATTCTTACTTGCATGGTTTGTGGGGGCTTATTTAAAAAGGATTGCAACACATAAGGCTGTGTATATCTTAATCTCATGTTCAGACATGGTGTTCCTAGCTTAAATAAGTAGATAAAAAGAGCTACTTAACAACCCTTTGTAACTTGTGGGAGCAAGAGCTTTTCTTGTTGAGCTTTAAAATCTAAGCTGTATTTTGGTGATGTAGGGTAACTCTTTCTGTTTATTTATTTCAAACTCTTCCAAACTCTTCCAGCAGCTTGTTTTACATATATTTATAAGTGAAGTTTCATCGAAAGGACATGTGGCCTCTTGTTTGCAAATTTACAAGTTGCATCAAAGGACATTATAAATACACTGAAAATTTCCTCTAGCAAGAAACAAAACCACCAGATTATTTGTGCACTATGCATGCTTATAGCCTACTTCAAAGATTTTAGTTACCTTAGCTCTGAGCCATGGAATCTCTCTTGCAATGCATGAGGAGGTCAAGAATTCCTACAGACACACAGACATCAGCCTGGCAGACTAAGTTCAGTGTACATACTAGTGTGTTTCCTTTTGTCTGAACAGTGGTCTGAAGCCCTCAAAAAAAGTGAGAAAACCTCACTTTTGGCATCTTTTTAAGATCTGATTCACTGTCCCTTAAAGTCAGTTGAAAGATTCCCATGACCTAAAGAGAACTGTGGAGCCTCTTTCCCCAGAGGGAGCCTGTCTGCATTCTCCAATAGATCCCAGGTTGGAGAAACACTGAAAAACTGACAAAGTCTATTATCAAATATCAGAAAGCATAAGAGCTTGTGAAATGTGAAGCCTTTCCATATATTAGGTCAGCTACTCACAGAGCTCCCCCTTCACATCAGCCTGGAAATAGAACTGATGGGTGAGCAGGAGTGAGAATCAGACTCATTACAAAAGTCTTCAAAAAACCCAGCTGTGTGAAGAGGACATTACTGAAGGATCAAGTCAATCATTAAAAATCGCTAGAAAATAGCCAGCCTAAATTTAACTCAGCTGCTTTGTGATCGTGTATTGTAAAATTATCATTCCAGTTCATTGCAGGCCTTTATCTTTAGAATTTATGAAGGCCTGAGGTAGGATTCCTGGATCTCTGTCATCATTTGCAGAAGGTGCAAAGTGGAAGAGAAGTATTTCAGCTCACTGTTTCTGAAGAAATTGGGTCTTCTCCTTGCCTGTTCCACAGTTTTCATTGACAATTCTAGACTAATCAATTAATTAGTGTTTTCAGATGGTCACAAAGTGCTTTTAGCTGGGCTGAGATTTCTGTTTGATTGTGAAGTGCCAAACACTTACACTTTCCATTTTCCATCTGTAAGTTACTAGACATGTTATAGTAGTGATTTAGTTAAGATTTCTAAAGACACTCAGATGCTGATTTGAGCAGCATTGGAAAACCCCATCAAAATTAAGAATATTCTTTTCAGGAGAGGTCAGATGAGTCCTAGAACTGAGGAATGAAGATTTAAAAAAAAAAAAATTGCTTCAAGGTTATTTAATGCACCAAAAGAGCTTATTGAAGTACTAAAGAAAAATGTGCTGATATAATTATAGAAACATGTTACAATTCATGACATTATAATTCACAATAACACAGGAGTCAAATTAGATTTTATTCAGGCAGTTTGCATCTCCTGAGTGCTTAAATTTGCACCATTAGTTTTCTTCAAAGTAAAGCTGAATGAATTTGTAAAAAACTTAACAACGGTGTTTTGAAAGCATTTTGAGTGCTTCCTTCCTCTTCTGCTGAAATTCTACGGTCATACTCAATGCTCATAAAAATCAAAAACCATGTATGATTTTTGAAGTCATTCAATCCTCTCCCACTGAAGTGGCGGTGGCACCGAGGTGACTCCTGTTGATGAAACCCAGAGAATAAATCACTTTTACTGGTGTTACACGGTGTATTTGGTGGGTGTTCCCTCCATATCCTGCCTGACCTCATAGTGGAAGGTAAGGTAAAAGGTGTAAGATAATTTAATGTAGGCCTGATTCTGAATTGTGCGAGTAATGCAAGGATATTTTTTTTTTCGTCCTGCAATTCTTGAAATGAGTAAGAAATTTAGGTGAAAAGTACAATACATATATATATATATATTCTGTAGCTGACTGAAAGGGAATAAATAAACATATTGCAGTTACAAATTTAACCATTTAGTGTAGAGGAAGAGAGAAACACTGTTCTTAATTCAAGAAGAACAGGTTAAAAGATATTTATCCGAGCTAAATAATTTCAAATGTGTGGCTGATTACCCTAGACAAATTTAAGGGAAGTGTGAGTTCCTCAGTTCCAAGGCTATGGTTGTAATAACAAATGCAACTTTCTAGGAGCTTTCCTGGGTACTGATGCCATGGGGCATAAAACAGCCCAGGTCTCCACTAAAGATTACCTTTGCCTTCAAAACAGGGAATCTGCATCCAGAGCACCATACATCCTGGAAATTTCCATCCTTAAACCTGACCTCAGTGTTAGGTTGGGAAGGTGCTACCAAGCAAAGACAGATCCCTGTTATCACTGTTCAACACTACAGACTTGTGTCTTTAATGTTATTCACATAATAGAGACTTTCTCTGACTTGCTGAGTGCAGCATTAGTGAGTCTTTTCAAGAGCCCTTCAAGGATGATAAAGTCCAAGTGGGTCAGAGCATGGTGGATCAGCAAATATGAGGCTGCTCTTTGCAAAAAGGTAAACAGAGGATTTAAATAAGAACAGACAAGTCAATAATATGGGAACCAAAAAGCTTCCAAATTGACTAAAATGCTGTAAAAGTCAGTTTAAATGCATTGGAAGGATAGAGGTGTGGATTGAATGAAACAAAGCAGATTTATAAAGACTAAAGTAGATTTTAGTCTGATCCAAATTCCTTCTTTGATCGAGTGTGTGCTTTTATGGATGTGAGGAAAGGCATCTGTTACAACTTGACTTGACATTGTCCCATTTCAAATTCATTAAAGTAAACCATGGACTTAAGGTGTAGATTAATTTAATGTATTCTTAGTGGGTGGAAAAATAATTTAAGAATGCTGTTTTGCTGTCAAACTGGAAAGACTTCTCTAGTGTGATCACAAAGTGTCTGTCTGGAATCTATTTCTATTGCACATTTTTCAGCAGCAGTTTGGATGATGGAATAGAATTTCCACATTTGAACATGAGAGTAAGCTGAGAGGAATTTCAAGACTTTTGGAGGATGAGGTCAGAGCTCAAAATAATTTCACTTAATTGAAGAGTGGTCTGAAATCAATAAATTAAATTCAACAAGGAGAACTGCAAAGTGTGCGTAAGCAATTAAGGAGAGAAAATTAAATGGCCAAATTTAAAAAAAGGAAGAAAATTGTGCAGCAACATCACAGAACTAAGTTAGAGCTGGGTTTAGTCTACCTTTCAGACTAAGAAATGAATAGCATAAGTGTTTCAGATAAATTTATGGAAATGTCCATGTCAGGAGCAGGAGGCAGTTACTCTAACTTCACAGTGACGAGGGCAGTTTTGGTCACTGCATTTAGCAAAGATGTAGATGAAGCAAAGGGAGTCTGGAGGACAGCAGCAGGGCTGATAAGAGGTATAAAAGATATGACCTGCAAGGAAAGCTTGAAATAACTGGGTTTGTTTAGTCTGGAAAGAAGACTCGTGGTGTGGGAGAAGGGAACTCGATAAGAGTCTTGAAAACCATTCCATCCACAGCGGTTATCAGTTGTTCCCCAGATCCGTGGAGGACAACACAGGCAGCTACTGACTTAATTGGTAGTAGGGATTCAAAAGAAAAACTTTATTGGGCAGAGTTGAACTGAAGGTGTGTTGGAAGAATGGGAGTGATGATCTGCAGAGAATTTTCTGGCATTTGTCAGAAAAAAAACATTGTGAACATGTCTACATATATTGATCCTTCTTCAGTTTAGCAGGATGGTAAGATAACATTGTGATCCTTACCAACTCTGCTTCTCCATTTTGATTTGGTCCATTACTTTATCTTCCATGTCTGTGGTGTATTAAATAAAACATGCAATTCTTACCTTTGCTGAAACATAAATTAGTAAAGTAATTTGAAGTAATCCGTAACCTATAACATTTTTAAAAGGAAAACTTATTTCTCCAGTAGTTTTTTTAGAAGGAAAAGATGTCAGTGTTTGGTGGTAGTGAACTATTATTATTATTATTATTATTATTATTATTATTATTATTATTATTATTATTATTTTCCATATATCAGCATTTAATAACTTAATATTTGATATTACTGGTATATTTCACACATTTCTGTATATTTCATATATTCTATATATTTCCAAAAGAAAGTAATCTCATTTTCATGGTCTTTCCATTAAAGTATGCTAGGACTTACAGACTGCTTATTAAAAAATGAAATGTCTAGAGGTCAGCATCCACCCAAACTTACAAATAAACTCTTTTCTCCAAAGCGATAGTGGTGATCATAAATTCTGACTCTAGTATGGATTTAATTTTTCAAAATTAAAATGAGCAAATCTAAATGTACTATCTGGGATCTATAAAATCATACAATATTTTGCCACCAGCTTCAGTGGAATTAAGACATATTTTTAATAGGCTAAAGGTAGCTTCAAAATCCACTATTCAGTTGCCTTTGCAAAATTGCATATTTCCTGATTCAGCTCTGGGATGGCTGCCATCTCTGAGTGATGCCATCATCTG
>VZSR01001299.1:8790710-8802240 GCA_013398615.1 Brachypodius melanocephalos | reverse complement strand
TCTCTCCATATCATACTTTGCTGAGTTCAGTCGTTTATACTGAAGATGTCTATTAACATTTCTGGAATCCTTCTAGGGATGCCCCATATTCCTACCTTAACTTTGATTGAGAAATTTAAACAGAACGGCATGGTATGCTGAAAGAAACTACAGCCCAAGCTATTGGAATGAGCCATATAACCCATAAAGGTAAAATGTAGATCAAAATATATGACTCCCTTGTTACTGCCAATAGGTTTTGACATGGCAGGCCCCTTGGTTTTTTGGGGTTTTTTGTCTTGCTTTTGTGCATTAGAGCATTCACTGTGATCTCAAGCGCGCGCTCACCTTTAGTTGCTGCTCGCTGATTCTGGAGTGCCTTTGGTCATCAATATTTGATGAACTTTAGTATTGAACTACCATAGATGCATTTGTAAAAGTCTCCCAGTGCACCTCCAGCACTGGAAGCGAGGTGCAGAGACCTGTGAGCTCTCTGGGCACGTTCAGCAAAGGCAGCAGACACCAGCACCCTGAGGAAAAGGAAGGAAGCAGAGGCTGGAGAGGATGGAGCCACAGGGCTTTGGGGGTGAATAAAACTGAAGTGATAAAGGGCAGGGGAGGAAGAGAATGCAGCATATAAACAGAAATTTTGCACCCTGGCTTCTTCTGAAGTTCATGACTTCCTGTGGATTCTGCAATCCTTCCTAAAATGAGTAACATTATCAGATTTTGGATCCTAACAGTCTGTATTAGTATCCTGTAAATGATTAAACAAGCAGCCTTATTTTGCTACATAGTGAATATGATCTTCTGTAAAGTTTACCATAAATTAAGTGAATGGATCACATTTTCCATCTGGGAAATGAAAAGAAAAACAGCTTGATTTTGTGTTATTCATCCCTTTTCACCCTTAAATGGGAGTAATGCAATAGTTATTTAACTAGAACTGCAACCAGAAGACTCTTCTATTGTTTGTGTAGTCTATATATGCAAAAGGGATTTTTTGCCTTGATGTACTAGGTCTTCAAACAAACAAATCATGAGCGATGAAATCCAAGAAAATAATTGGTTTTTACTCTAAAAGCTGTAGTGGCATTTTGGTAGTATTTCAAAGCATCTCTCTTTTACAAAAAAAAAAAGTCAGTAATAGTTATTAATAGTTTTATTATACAACAGTTTGTGAAAATATACTACACATTTGCATTGAACATATGAATGTACAACAAAAAATTAATTCTTTGGTTCAGTGAAGTTGTCTTGAAAGGCCATAGAAATGTGGCTGGTATTTACCAACTGGTTGCATGACTTCTTTGCACATGCAAATAGGGCCTAAGTGATGTTCCCTGCCAAGAGCTGAGCTAGCCTAGCCTAGATCTGCCAAGATTTGAAGAGAAATACTACAATACTGTAAGAGGCATAAAGCCAACCTAACTCACATATATACAGAATATATTTGTGTGAAAGTGTTACTGCACCCATATGTTAAACTAAAAAATTACGGCTTTTTAGGGCAAGATTGGTTTGAATTAGTGATATCCACACAGGATGCAGAGGAGTGATAAACAACTGATGAAGCTGATTTTGAAAGAATGAGCCAAGGTGAGCCACCATTCCACATTGAGCAGCAGTAGAAAGGAAGGACAGGAAGGATTTGAGAGCTTTGGGCTCAGGTCAGAACTTGATCTTTTGATGGTTTGTAGCTAGGGTTTGCTTTTTATTTGAGATTCAACATGAATATTTTGCTTGGACTGAGCCATCCATACTGCCACACCTGAGGTAAGCACAGCAGAACTGGAAGCTGGATGTCTTTATCATGTTGGATTGATGTGATTCACTATATTGAAAATGAAAAAGAGAGGGCCCAGGGAACTAATAATAATGATGTGGCTTTAGCTAGTAGAGGCATCAGGTAAATGCTGTCCGTGGTTAAAACATCAGTGAGTTGCAAACAGTGCTGGAACTGCACAAAGGGGAGGTATCCCCAGTGTAAGCTCTAACTGCATTGTTTTGATCAATCACATTTGTGAAGGTCAACCTTACCTCACATGTATGACAAACCCACTTGCCTGTTAGCATTTCTTATCAACTATTCCCACAAGGAAAGATGAATATTTGATATGTTGACTGTATGCAGTATCTGCTTTTGGGTGAGATTCCAGCTGTAAAATAATATTTCCATGATTAAATACTAGGAACCCAGGGGAAATGCATTTATAAAACTGTTTGAAACAAAAGCTGTAGTTCTGATAACATTATGATGGTCCAGGACGCATCCTTGGAACTGAGAATTGAATGCACTTCTAAAAAGTACTGAAATGTAGGGAAATTCTGAAGCCTGGCAATTATGAATGTAAGAAATGAGAGAATCTGTAATCCAGAGGGTTCTTTGAGAGTGTTGAAGCTCTGTAAAGCACCATCATTTTTTTGGTATCTCAGTCCTCTGCTGTGCTCCAGTACAACTCCAGGTTTTCCCATCAGTAGTTAAAGATTTCTAGATAATGTCAGAAATCATTGTTGCACCAAAAATGCAGCAGGTTGGAGGCCTTGTACTTCCAGGTGGGTTGATGCTTTTAAAAGAGCATAAACATAATAATATAGTGCTATACTGCACACTGTCCTCTTAGGGATAGGATGAGTGATCATTTCTGTCTTCTTGACTTTTACGCATAGAGATATGGATGAAACTCTATCAACACAGAATTTTAGATATTGATGTATTTTTTTGGAGAGGAAAATTACTTGGCATTAATGCAGAATGTGTAAGGAGGTGGTACAGCAGGTGTGTAAGGACACTGAACTGGTCTTCTGGTTGTGCAGATATTTGAAACTGATTTACTGGAAGGCAGCAATGGCCTTAAGGATTCATAATTCTTTTCATTACAGCAGAGTTGAATCAAATATGTCTTCAACATTTTTGTGTGTAACTGCTCTGTTCTATAGCTGTAAGGTGAAATCTTTCTTAAATGTACCCGTGACTGCAGAGGTGCTTTCTGGTCTGCCACACCAGCTCCTCTGCTGTCTAAATGACTGGATACAGCTTTGTGTGTGTTCACTTTTCATACCATTAAACAAAAAAATTGTTCCTTTAAATAGCAATGCCTCATTTGACTTGTAATTGAAAATGTAGGTAACTACGAGGTTACCACCTGCTGAGACAATAAAATCTTTGATGGCAGAGTGTCTCAGTACACTGGGGAGGTGGGGAGAAATGTTTGCTGCACTTCAGAGACTATGGTTTTGTTCACAGCCTGCTGGTTTGGATTAGAGTCAGAGATGAGTTTCCAAGTCAGCATGTACAGCTCCCTGCCAGAAAGTTGTTCTTGGAGCTGCTGCTTCTTTGTAAAATGCAGAGAGAACCAAAAAGAAAAAAAAAAAAAGAAAAAAGAAAAAAAGAAAAAGGAGGGGGGGAAAAAAGGGAAGAAGGAATGGCTACTGGCAGCTTTTCGCTCCTGCATTTAAGGATGTTGTAGAGACAACAACCAATGCTGTCTGGACTTTGATACATTGAGTCTTGGGTGGGCAGTGCATTTTCTCACTTCTGATTGATTTTGTTGTTAGTACAGCAGTGTTAGAAAAGAAAGGAGAGTTTTCACTGAGACTAGCAGTACATAGTATGTATTTAATATGTGAATGAAGCAGTAGTTCTGGCTTCTATATAAAACACAGTGGAAAGCTTATTATATGTTTTATGATTTTACTGTTACCCTCAAAAGGAAAAAGAAAAAAACTGGTTTGAAAATTATAAAATGTACTTTCTCTTAAGCAGATGATTTTTTTTCTATAAAGAAGAGTTTACAAAACCATTACACTTACAGGGATTTGGTCAGCCTACACAACAAAAGTATGTAAAGAATTTCAACACAGTGGATGTTTGTAAGATTTTCAGACTTATTCTACTGACTCAAAAACTTGAATGGTAGCAACAGTAATAATATTTAGCTAATAATATTAGTAATAATGTTTAGTAATAATATTTTAATAATGTTTTTCAATAAGAAAGCATCAAAAGCTTTGCAAGGCATTTGATCCAACAGGTAAACTGAAGGATAGAGAGTTTTCTTGATTGTCCAAGTCCAAGAGAATCTACATTACTCCTTTAGACACAGACGTGAGCAGGATACAGCATCTCCACTGCTTTCCTGGAAGTGTTTATATGCTCTGGTCAAGATTTTAATACTTAACCAAGCAAAATAACATTTCTGCCAATTTTGCCTAGATATATTTTGGCAGAAGGCTGACCAAGCAGCTGGGGTGCCTCCTGCAGATGCAAGTTCACCTTCCTGCTGCCCAACCAGCTTTGGGCAATTTCCTTGTCTTCTGTCTGTGGTTTCCCATCAGTGGACCAGCATTGATGCCATGTCACAGATACATTATGAAAATAAAGACACAAATTTGATTTGTATTATGGTAACCACAGGCATGTAAGGCAGAACAAGAGCATCATTTATTATTGTATATGCCTGGACTCAGAGTCATTTCAACAGGGATTCAGTAATGCAAAGTCTGGGTTGGTGCAGTCCACAGAGACTGCATAATCAAGACTTCATTTCCATTATTTGCTTTCATCTTAAGGCTGATGCAGTTATGCTTTATAGAAACATCTAAAGGGAATACCAGTTCTAAATTTCACTTTGCTGATTACTTACCAAGTGAATTCTTGTATACTCGTGCACAACTTGTTTAGAGCGACACAGTGTGTTTTGGAAGAGAGGGAACAGTTTATAGTTTATTTACTTAGCATTTCATAGATTCCTACCATAATTCTTTTTAGAGAAAGAATTCCAAAAAATTACCAATTGTAAAGCAACCATTTTGGTACTGTCCCTGTATCCCTTGTCACTTAAAAACTCTTCCCTAAGAAATGAAAAAGCATGAAAAGATGATATTACTCATCCAGCTTTTTTAAATATTGTGCTCTTTATGAGTTCTGCATCCTCAGTTTGCCACCTTAAATGGAATTACTGCATTTGCTAATTGTAAACTAAGTACATGATTAAAACAAAGT
The DNA here is from genome assembly GCA_013398615.1 of Brachypodius melanocephalos. Classification (NCBI taxonomy): domain Eukaryota; kingdom Metazoa; phylum Chordata; class Aves; order Passeriformes; family Pycnonotidae; genus Brachypodius; species Brachypodius melanocephalos. Next base: position 8,797,256 of record VZSR01001299.1, on the reverse strand, counting down.
TCCTTTTCTGCATTTGGCATTACTTATCTTTTTTATTTTGTAAATTCTGGCAGACACTACAGGACCATGCATATTTGTGAAACACAGTATATTATATGCCTGTATTTTGAAATGGCATTATCTTTTTTCTAAAAGTACTAGAGGGTGGGGCACTCAGAAGCAATTATGGCCTGACAGGACAAATCTTAATGAAAGTACGTGTATTGCTAAACCTTTTAGATGGAAAATTCCTCTCATACTTTTCATATTACAACAGTGAACTCTGTGTAATTATTCCAATCAGCAGATATGCAATGTGAATCACAAAGAAAACAAGATCAGAGTAATATAAAGCTATAAATATATTGAAAGGGGAACTTTAGCATCTTTTTGCTTACAGCAAACATTTTTTTTCTTGGAAGCAGCAGAAAGAAAAGCTTGGGGCTTGCTTGTTGATGTCAGCAAGTGGGCTCTTTGAAGGCCTTGGAGGTGCAAAGCAATGAAGGAAATTAATTCCACTTCAACAGTAAGAAAGAGAAGAGTGATGTTCCAGAAAACAAAACCTTTTCCTTTCTCACCTGGGTGACAAAGCTACCTATAAAAATATTTTCTCATGCATTTTGGGTGAGATCTCTCACAGAGTTAGGTTTGCTCCATGGGCTGGTGCTGGAGGTGCCCTCTGGACAGAGGAGCCCTGGTTTCCCTGCTCAGAGGTCTGTGATAAGCCTCTGCATCACGGGAGAGCCTTGGAGGAGGATAAACTTAGTGCACAGCCATGGTTTGTTTATAAAAACAAGTTGTCCTGGCAGAGAGTGTTAGCAGCCTTAAAACAGAGCCTGACAGATCTTTTGGTGTCTTATTAGCTTTTATCTTCTGTCTGGGGGTTGCAGTGCCTTCTGCTGTGTCCTGGTGTGCACAACACTTACTTCAGGCATTGTCATAGCTAGAGAAAGGCTTTTGCTATTGTAGCACTGGATTTCTTGACTTGGTTAACTAACCTGGCAATGAAGCTTTTCATGCCATCTGCATCATGTCAGCAAAGTAATCTTCAGCTTAGACAGCAGCTGGGCATGGTTTTTCCTGACAGATGGTATCCTGTCATCTCTTTAGCAGCTGTTTGGACGTGGCTGTGTGTCAACGCCACCATGATATAATCACTGTATCCTGTGAAGCAAGCCCAATGTGACCCTTAAGGCACTTGGCATCGTGCTGTTGGTGGCATATTTTGCAAGAATATTTTGAAGAAAGGGTATGGAAACAAGCAATCTGAGCATGTGTCACATGTCCTTCCTGTGCACACTTTTATGGGAAGCGACAAATGTGTTCCAGCGCTTTAACAGTAAGTCTTTTGCTGGTTGCAAACCTAAATTTTGGATTTAGAAAGCTGGATAGAGTTACTCTGAAACCATGCCAGTTTTGCAATAATGTTACATTGTTCTGGCTCTATTCCACTGAAATCAAAGAGAGTCTTTTACATTTAGCATTTAATTGAAGTTCTAGATGGTGTCAACCCGCAGATTTTAAAATCAGTGAGAGAATATTTATGCAACTGGTGGAAAGCTGTTTTAAGAACATTCTCTCCCTAGATGTATGTGGTTGTGGCAATTCTGAGTCAAAGAGGGAATACCAGACTTAACAGAATCAATGTTTTAAAGAGAAATAGCAACGGGATAAATTTTCGTGTTGGAATTCAAATGCTTAACCTGGTGGCTGTAAGGGGATTCTTTACATTTTTAGACTCCTGTATTGTGAATAACGAGCCTTAGCCATGTGTTTTACATCTGAAAGCTCAGTTCTCTTCACTGTTGAATGTACTCTCAATGATGAAATGTCCTTGTTTTTTTTTTTCCTTTTTTGTTTCCACATACGCATCTTCCACTTAATCACGTTTTGTGCTTTCACTCTGCCTGTGGTTGGAGTCCCAAGTGTGCCATTAACAGCTGTGACACGGTTCCTCCTGTGGCTTGGTGGCTCTCCCTGCAGGAGACTGGGTCGGCAGCCTTAGTGAGTCGTGTGTGTCTGTGTACACACACAGAGCTGTGTCCAAGCCACTTTGGCCACTATCTCAAGAGTTCAAAGAATCTCCAGCATGAGTGTTAATTTTGTCCAGATGTAAGTTCTTTTGGTCAAACTGAGTCATATGTAGGACCTCACCACAGGAATGTCATTTCTGATGCTTCCTTCTTTGACCTTTTCTGTGCAGTTAATTAGCAAGTATTGTGACTTATCAGTGAAGGCTGACAGGTGACAATTAGGTTTTCTATTTCTGCAGGCCAATTATATATGATTTTACTACCAGGCAGTACAGCTTAGGTCAGCTACATGCACATCACAGAAAAAAGCTCATGTGGTCATTAAATCATTCAACGTTCCTCAGTATTGATGAAGTATTAAAGAAGCTCAGCACACAAATGTAGCACATTTTCAGTGTAGTCAAGTGCACAACAATAGACTTCTTAGCGTCTTTTGCAGTTTTCTCTTTGTTTTTTTGTCTTTTTTGCTGACACAGAAATAATATTCCCAAAATTATTGTGGGTTCTCTGGGATCAGTAGCTGGGATGGTTTGCTATTTTCAGTCTAATTCTTTACAAAGGAGAAGTGAATAATAACAAATGTTACTTTTCTGTCATCGTTTCCAATAGATGGTTTAAAAAAGTTTTCAAGGACATGATATTTTTCAAGACTGATGAGTATGCTTTAAAGGCATTAAAAGACAGCTAGAACTTTAAAAGACAAAGAAACCTTTTTTATAAACATTGAGGTTTCTGACTTTTTGAGGATTCAGTTTTTATTTTGAGCACACCTTGACACATCACTGCACCTAGGTTTTGCAGCTGCTGTGGTTAGCCCAAGGATCCTGCCAGCTGTTGAGGCTGTGAAGTTAATGGGAGCTGGATGGGTTCCCAGGCACACCCAGCTGCAGTTTGGCTGGTGGTTCAGTGACTGACCATCAGTACAGCCAGATTGTAGCTGGATTCTTTGTGCTGTTGGAGGGGCTGTCCCTTAGGTGAAATGCTAAACAGAAATCAAGTTACTAAAGTTTGGAGACTCAGACAGTAAACGTGATCCCATATATAGCTGTGTAAAGTCTAAGCCTCTGACTTTTGTGTTTGATCTACCATGTTGTTTTCATTTCAGTGTCACTTTTATTCTTATCCTCAAGCTTGAGTGTTGTTTGCTGTGTGGTGTGAAACAGCTGTTCCCTTGAACCCGGAGCTGGTTGTTGAGAGATGTGCTCTCTATACTGTGTTCACTCTTCTCTGGGCTCTGTTTTAAGGGTTAGTTAAAGTGGTTTGAGATCCCTGGGGCAGTGTTACTGCATGTTTACTGTTTTACTACCTGCTGTTAGGTACTATTTTTTAAATTGCTTTGTATGCATGACCTAAATTTGTAAATCTAATACTCAAAATGGTGTGTTAGAATGTTGAGAACACAAGCCTGTTTACTTGAGACATGGTTTATTATGGTCCAGTTTCTGATCTTCCACCAGATTTCCTTGTGGAACTATATTAATAATAAATGAATAGTATCGAAATATATAGCTCACATCCTATTCTTTCCTAAGTAAAATTCAAAATAGAGGATACAAAGTTTCATGCCAAAGCAGCTGACCTAGTCACAGAATGGTCTAGTGAAGTGGGGCACTTCTACTCAAGATGAAAACTTCTAGAAAGTAAGCTATTCCATTGTTTTTTCCCTGGGTGTAAGTAGAAAGCATAGAGCTTGCTACATGTAGAGCTGTTTCTGTGAGTGATGTGAGTCTGTGTGCTTCCCTTGAGGGAAAAGGAAATAATTTTTTGAGAAAAACATTTGTTTACCAAATGCAATAATACATGTATTATTTTTTTATATATTATATCACTTTTTTCACTCTTGCTTTATTATTCTAAATATATTAACTAATTTCTATATGTGCATTTTGCAATTTGAATGCTTGCATTGTCTCATAGCTAGATTTGCTGTTAGGCAGTTGTTGGTATCCAGTCAGACTGGATGAATAGAATTGTTGTGCTTAGAAAGCTCAGTACTTTATATGGCTTAAGAAATTAATTAAAACTGCTTCGATTTAGCCTGCAGGTATAGTTTATACAACTTAATCCTAGTTGTAACAGATACAAATATATTATGACTCCATAAACACTGGTGTATTTCTAACTAGTATTTATTATTTCCCTGTGTGATGTTAGGCAACAAATGAAGCTTCTGTGAAACATTTGTGCTGCGAAACTTTATCACATTATCACGTGGCTTGTTTTTACAGTTCAGTCAGTTACAGTGATGAGAAGAGCCTCAGTAAAGTGAAGATATAGTTTAAAGATGTTAAAAATGAGAAGTTTGAAGGCCAACTCTCATGCTGACTGTACTCAGTCCTTTCTGAGTAATCAGAAATCAGAAAACTGATGTCTTCTTCTTGGACATAGTTTAATTAACTGTGCATCAGTTCACTGTCTCCGTGACCTATTGAAAATGAAGTCTTCTATTGAGTTTTACTTTTTTCTATAAAGTTTTTCTATTGCCACTAATGCTACACCTGATAAGGCAGATGCTTTATGCAGATGATGCATTCATGTTGTTGTCCTCACATCGGTTCCTTCGGTGTCACAGTTTTCTGGAGCGGTGTGTGCCAGGGTGCACTGACTGGCTGCTGCACTGGGAAAATGGGCTTTAGGGGCAGAGAGACCAGGCTAGGAGGAGCTCAGGAGTACATTCTGGAAATCATCCTCCCTTGCGGAAGTCCTTGGCTTCAGCCCCTGCCGGCGTGTCCTGCCCTCTGCCCTGACGTGGGGGATGCACCCGTTCACACGACCCCGCATGTGGAGCCTGGAGCATCCGGGAACAGAAACTTGGGAGGTCTCTGATGGGCTTGGACCAAGCCCCGTGTCAGCCTCAGTGTTGATAATTGACGGTCTCTGGGTCTGACATCATGCTTAAGTTCATGTCAAAGAGAGAATCTGAAAAAGTAACTCAGAAAATGACAGGACTTCAGGAAGTATCAAACCACTTCCAAACAAACTAGAGGTGCTGCCACATTTCCCATGAGACTTCAGCTCTTCTTTTAGTAGAACAGTGGGAATCAGCATTCAGTAAGATTTCAAGGAAGAAATTCAAGTTTCTTGGGATCTTAGTAACTGGCCTTATTTTGGAGGAATGGAAAAAGTTTTATTGTTTTATTTCATATTGAGTCATCTTCTGTTCTAATTATAAGACAGAAATAGTTTGCTAATTTTCATGATTGCTTTATGATATTTGTACGACCAGTAATTTTTTTTCTTAAATCTTCAGCTCCTGAGCTCCTTTAGCAGAAATTGTCTTGAAGCAGGTTTAGTCATACTGCTGCTGTGTAGGCCAATATTTGGCAAAAATGATTGTATTTGTCTCACTATTCAGATTGCTCCAAGTACTCTTCTGCCAACTGTATTTGTTTGTTTGTTAAAAAAATTTTAACATTTTAGAATTTCTCCCAACTTTTGACTTGTGTAATACTCCTCAAGGCAGTGACATTTATAAGAGTAACGAAAATTTACACCTTTGTTTGATGACATGAAGGAGAATGGCAGGGTTAAGTGGAGACCAGCAGATCCTTCTGCTTCCTTCTGAAAACACAGCAGCAAGCATACATACACTCCTTTTCAAGTTTTGAATTTGCTTTGAAGCACGTCTCTGCTATCGGATGTGTCGGTGGCTGTTTCAAAATTTTTCCTACTTTTTGGGCCAAAGCCCTTGTATTTGAGACATTGGCTCACCAAGATACTTGTACATGGCCAAAACATATATTTTTTTAGGGAACTTTAGAGTTTTTTTCTCTTTGGTTGTGCATCTGGGTTTTCTTTTTCTTCCTATTCTCCCCGTTGTTTTTGTTTTCAGGGTGGTGATGAGTTTATTCATTGTAATAGCATTCTAATGCAGTGACATAACTCCCTTGCTAGTAGGAAACAGATATAACAAATAGCTTCATATACCTTCAGTGCAAAGAACCTGAAGTAAAGAGTAACAAATGTCAAATAAGACAAGTTGGAAGAGTTGTCAGTACACTTGGATGCCAGCGAAAAGGTGTGGAAGTCACAAGCCTTTGCTGTTTCGTATGCCCTACTTGGAGGCTGTTGGGTACTGAAAATTCTATTGCTGGATTGCATGCTTATTTCCCTCTAGAATATCTCTGTTTGGGAATTTTCTTTTCCTTTAAGTTTACAGGAGGAAAGATAGTTCTTTTTTTCAACATAAAACTTTCTATTGTTGCTCAAAAATTATCATTAGTAGCAGCTAACTAAGTGAAATACATACCATTGAGACCCAAGGGAGGCGTGCTTAGGAGGTAGGAGAGGCAGATGGGCTGAATGATCTCTTAACTCAATTTTCTGTAATGTGGGAGGCTAGTAGTGAAGTTTATTAGTGTGGGCTTTATAATAAAAACTTCCTTCTGACAAGTTTTCCAGGGATGAACAACCAACCCATCCTCCCAGGCCAGTAAAATGTGAATCTCATGAGACTCAATTTCATTAAATGTCTTGGTCACTGCACAGCACAATTTGAACCCATAAAGAAAAAACAAATTCAGATTGTGTTTGC
>VZSR01001299.1:8772822-8790610 GCA_013398615.1 Brachypodius melanocephalos | reverse complement strand
GAGCTCCCAGGGCAGCCAGAGAGATGCCCTGGATTCCAACAGCCACAAACCATTAATGGCTGTTTAAAGTAGGGGGTTCTGCATTTTTCTCCACAAGCTGTGCTGCTTGCTTCCTACCCATGCAAATAGACAGCCAGAACACTGAGTCCCTCCAAGGCCAGTGGAAAGGCTTCAGACTGGTCAAGTTGCACTAAAGCTCTAGGAAGGGAACCTGTCTCTGCCTCACACAACCTTCTTAGGGAGGACTGTTCCCAAATTATTTGTTCCTCTGTGTAATGAAAGGCCAAGATGCTGCTTTTGACCTAACAGGATGTGAAAGTGGGCTGTGCAGAGTTTCCTCCCCAGTCATGGTCTTGGATGACTTTTGGAAAGTTGCTCTCACTCTTTACATTTCTGATTTCTCTTTGAGTTGTTTACAAAGGTGCAGCTGTTTCTGACAGATGTCTGTGTTCAGCTCTATGTTTCTGCTGTGCAGAATTGCAATTTTTCTTTCAGTCTGAAGTAAATTGATGCTGACAAATAAATGATCAGATAGATACATTAGCATCTTTGGTTTATGATAAGTATCTTCCCACAACCCCTCTTTGTATCCCTAACCTAGAGGGATTCTTGAGGTCAGCTGCTATTAAACATGTCTAAGCAAGATTGTATTGAGGAAGGAAGAAAAAAACTGTGCAAACCAATTTTCAGCTGTATTGACAATCTTATTTCTAGAGTGGTATTTTCTTCTCTTCTTGCTCTCTTTCTGGTTTGGTGTTTCTTTGGGATTTTTGCCTGTAACTCTCTTATTTCTTGTTGATTATTTCCTCTGCTGAGATAGCATTACATTATTGTGGCAGCCCAGTGTTTCTGTACAACCAGATAAAATTTAGCTTCCTATCTTCCAGTGAGACACTGCTATGTATTTTAAGACAAATAGCTATTGTCATTTCTAATAAATAACCCAATATTTTAATTTCCTTACTTTCTCTTTTCCCTCAAAAGTGATTGTCTTTCTTCACTTTCTTTTTTACCTGAAATTAAAAATTGGTCCAATAGAGCATTTAAAGATTCTTAGTTTTCATTCCTGAGAAGTCCTAGTGGAAATTCTTGTATGTTTTCAGTTAAACTCTTAAGTGCTTAATATTCTCCTGGAGGAGACCATACTACAGCTGTATCACATTAAAACTCATCCCTATTTTGTTCTTATACACTTTTCTAATTCTTTAGAGATTCCTGCTTTATTTCAACCTCTTAGCCTTACCCTATGGAAAATACAGCCACCAGTCTTTCAGTGGAATCTGGTGAATTCCATTGATTGTGAAAGATGTGAGTGCAGAGGTAAGGATCTAGAGAGGAGGGATCATCCCTCAGAGTGATTAATCTCTTTGAAAGGGCATGAAAGGAAGTTGGAAGTTTTATTAACTGAACTTACAGTTTGTTACCTTTATATTGGCAATGATTTCTGGAAGAGACATAGATGGCCCTGCAGCATTTTTAAATGCTTGCAAGAAAACATGCATAACCACTGACTTATGGGCCTGGTGTTTTGAAAAATGCCCACGATGTTTTGTTCAAGGAGTTATAGCTTCCACCTGTTCTGAGGTTTCATGGGGACTTGTCACCATTAGGTATGGCCATATGCAGATCAAGCAAACTGACGTCTATTTGTAAAATGCAGTTATCTCTTTAGGTTCTGCTTCACCTCAATAAATCATGGCAGGTTCCTTCAGAAGGAGCTTTAGAGAATCTAAGCTACTCCCCCTCTCTCTTTAACCCTCTGATTTTTACCTCTCAGTGAGAATACACAGACCTTCTACAAACTGATCTCCTGAACTGAGTACCTCAGATGCCTGCAGCAAACTGTATGACTCTGCCCAGCCTGCCCAATCAGCTAATGGACAAACTCACATCTCTTTGGAATTCTGCTTTATTAATGCAAAAAAAAGAGACTAGTGCAAGCCATGCCCCTACTTCAGATAACCTGGAACTCTTAGCATGGAACTCCTGAGCCACTTTTAATTGCTTATGCATCCCTGAGTCAGAAAGGGTGATGGAGCCATTTGTTTCTGGAAGAATGCCCTTGTTTTTTCGTCCTCCTAGAATATTCGCAGGTCTGTTGTAACTTAGTGGCAATCCTGGCTTTGGGCCTGTGGTTTCTGCTGCCATACAAAATATTTTTGACTTTCTGCTAACCTTCCTTGCTTAATATTCAAAGCCAGTTGTTACATGCCACTTTCCTGTGTTTTTCTTTCCTGCTGATTTGCTCCAGAAGGTGATGCCTAGATTACTTGTAATCCTAATGGCCACAGAGGATTTGGCTTTGGTTTGGGTTGTTACTGTGGTTGAGTGACTCAGTAGCAATGATAATATATTTACCCTGCACCTCCCAAGAGAATGAAGCAGACAACAGACAACCTGATAAAAAGTTTCCAATAAGAGCATTGCTCAGTCAGTTCAAAAAGCAAAATGGGGACATAAAACCTTTCTGTCAGAAGCACTTCTTAGAAACTAATTAAAAAGGAAGAGGTGCTCATATGTACCCCCTTCCAAAGTATTTAAGCCACTATAAAACCTTTTTTTTCCATTGATACTGCAGTAAACTGAAGTTATATAATATGCCACCCCTGTCCTTCTGCACAAGAATTCAGAATCTGCTGTCTGTGGCCCCATCTTGAGAAGTTTATTATCCAAATAAACAAGACAGACCAAAGCCACAAGGAGGAATAGACAGATGAAATGATGCACCTATGGTTCTGCATCTGGCCAGTAGCAGAGCTCAAGTTAATCTAAGAGGTGCTTGTCACAAGAAATGTGTTGTTTCAGGAAGAAAAACCTGGTTGATGCCAGCTACAAGCTGAGTCAATTGACTTTTATAAACTACTCGCTATAATTTCAGAGGCAAGACATAGGAAAAATGTGTTGATTTAATTAATTCAGAAACTGAGACAAAAGAAGTAAGAGCGTCATCTACTGTGTCATGAAATGGAATCAGAAATAGCATGGCCCTTATCACAGTGGGATGTTCTGACGTACACACCCACAATAATTAAGTGCTCTTTACCTTGACCTTGGTTGTCTTTTGCCCAATCTGGGAATGAAACTCAAGATCGTTTTAGTAAGGAGGTAATATAAAAGGGGATCTATATTTGAAGGCCTTCAGGAGCAGTTATGGAAAGATGTCCACAAAAGCCCATGCTCCGCAGGGCTGAATACACTTCTATAGGTATTAGGAAATTCGCATAATTGATAAAATTAGGAGGACAAGTGGTGATGCAATTCTCCCCCAGGCCAAGCCCCCTCTCTGGGCCCCCCCTCAGTTGTACTTTGTCCATGAGAATGCATCTCCAAGAGTTGATCTCAGCCTTGGTTCCCAGGAAGAACCAAGGTAGCACTGGAGCCTTGTACCCCTGGGGCTTGGAGCTCTGGAATTTGTTTTATCTTTCTGCTTAAGGAAAGGCCACGGAAAAGTACTGGGAAACCTGGTCACCAATACAATAGACTACAGAGCTACAAATATATGTGTGAAGAATACAGAGAACATAGGAAAAAGGCAAAACCTAAATGGCATCAATATAGCAAAAGAGATGAGATTCTGGGAATATTTTAATATTTTATCTATTCCAGACTGGTAATGCGTATTTTTATGTTCTCATATCTAATCATCAACAGTTATTTTATGCCTTTTATATTCTTATTTTTTTCTTCAGTACAGAGGCAAGCTTGTTTAACCACTTGTTCATTTCTGATTAGAATTTTTCCCCAAGGCTATTGACATAGTTTTCTTTGTTCAATTAAATCTAGCTAAGTACTAATATTTCACGAGTAACAGAATCATTGCAGCAGAGAAAACAGTTCAAACAAATTGCACTCTATACTCACTTGCTAGGCAGACACCCACACACTAACACTAATTAATGTAATTGATAGGTTTTATTTTAATTACAGTAATACAATAGTTATAAATAATTTTGCAAGATATTTAAAATTCTCTGTGTGAACAACTAAGGGTTTTTTTGTGTCAGCTATGCAAAGCAGAAATTTTACAGTGTATGAATAATTTGGGGGCCAAGACATGAAACAAAACCTGTCTTTTAGCAGCAGTATTTTATAATTTCATAAAGAAATGTTATCACTTGGACCTGGGCTCTCCACCATTCCACTTGGTATACATAGGTTCATACTAGGTGAAAGGATAGTCCTTTACTTTATTAGAGAGCAGGAGAAAGGGAAGCAGAACTGAAGGAGAAAACCAATATTAATTACATGATCTGGACAGTGATCATTTTTTATCTGTGAGCAACATCTAAATATTGGTAATGTGCAGCCTGACAGAACCTGCAAACGTTTACTTGCATGATTATTTTTGACATCTGCAAAAAGTCACCTTCTGATTGATTCTATGAGTAGTGTTTTTGGGACAAATCATGCAGGTCTGCTTTGGCTTAGTGTGCAAGAGGCAGGGGGATACTAGACAGTACTTAATGTTATCAGGAAATAATGCAAATATATTCAAATTGCAGATCTTTTATTGCCCTTCCTTCCCTTCCTCTCGTCATATGTCACCTACTTTCTAAGGCAATAAATCCAAGAAGTTAATTTGTCACACTCTTGTCTGTGTGATTTTTGTCCTGCTTGGTGGTTTTTGATACAATCACATTTGAGTTCACTATAGTTACAGAGAATTAGATCTTTTTTATTTCAGTGGCCCAGAGTCAATCACTGAAACAAACAAACTCTTTAGTTAACTGTTTTGAGGGAATTTTTTTGTTTTACTGTCTGTTACACTTGCCGCTTGAGGTACCAGGTGAGGCAAAATTGTATTTTTATCATATTGAGGAAGCTCAAATTTATCAAATTCAGGAAATTCTTGTGTCATCATGTAACTATTTGATATCTAGTCTGAGTTAATCATTCAGTCCTCTTTTGTAGTCATTAGGGAAAACCAAAACAAAATAGAAACCTGCAGAAGAAGGTTGAAATCATTAACGAAGGAGATAATTATGTTGGTTTGGATGACTTAGGTTCTTGTGTTACTGTTCTTTCTCCCTCATTGACCAGAATGTTTCTCCCCAGAGTAGGCATTGATTGTTTCCCATTAAGGTTTCCCTTTTCTCATGCCCAAGGCTGAAGTACACTGCCCTCATCATCCTGTCATGTTTTAAGCCTAAAGAAATTGATGCATTTTCTGGCAGTGTAGGATTTGTGACCATTTCATTTGGTATGAGGAACACTGAAGGATGGACTCCTCTGTGTGTACTTTATCTGACAAGTTGTAAATCATTAATCATTTGCTCTGCATTGTTCTATTTCTAGATGAGATTTGATGTGATGAAGGGGCAGGCCATCGGTAGGCAGTGACAAGTGTGGGACAGCCCAGTTTGCCTCTTGTGACTGCTCAGCAATTAGACCTCTGAGCACAGCAGTCTCACATCTGCATGAGCTCTTTCTTGTGGCACTGGGGAAGCAGAATGAAGTACTAAAGGGACAGCACAGTTGCACAGATTCCGGAATGTTTCCTTTGCTATGCAGTGTGTTGAGAATTCTTTTAGAGGACCTATTTTGGAACATAAAGTGGCATTGCTATACAGAATTTATTACAATATTGCCAAACTGAGGATGTAATTTCTGAAAATAATTGTCTGTGCTCTAGGTTGGTTTATAATACCAGCACTAAAGCCCAAGCATCTGAACTTCTAGGTCATTTCTCACCCTGAGCTCATGTTTTAATAATTTTTGAAATTTTACCTGCAGCCAACCGGTAAGTATGGTAAATTTGGAGACTTCATTTCTGACAGTTGTTTGGAAACTTGAGAATTGATTCTTAATGCTTTCATACTATATTTTATGCCAGTGGTTCTCTGTTGGTTTTACTGATGTTGAGAGGTGAACATTCAGAGCAATGCAGTGAAAAATCAGGTCAACAGACACTGGTCAGTGAAGATCAAATCCAATGTTTTGTTGTTTTAGTTCTCAGGCTAATGATTAGAAGCAAAAATAGATTTGATAACTTTTGTAGAACAAATGGAAAAGATCGGTATCAGCAGACTGTAGTGTCTTCGGTGATAATCTTTCTTCAGAGCTTTATAATAGCTTGCCATCAAAAATACATAAAAATAAGTTTAAATTATTTATTCTATACTAAATATGCATCTGATGAAAGAAACCCCTTCTAGGATTTCAGTGCCAGTAAACCACCCAGTATCTCAGCATGGAATAGCAAACAGAGCCGAGCAAGAGGAGCAGCTATGAGAGATCATTTAACAAAGCTAAAGTTATTAGAATAAATGTTAGTTTTTATAACTGATGAACAGTTTGTAAAAATATAAAAATGAAAATATACTATGAAATGCTATGAAAGTGAAGCTATTTAAGGGAACTAGTCAAAATATGTCTTATACAATACTGAAAGCCCTATTTAATAAATGCCAGCTAAAAGGCTTAAACCTGTTGAAAATATTTTTCATTCAATGTGAGTTCAAAAGGTCACTGTTTGGCATTCCTCCTCACGGCCAAATCTACTGAAGTTAACATGCCTTTAGTAAACAAATTCTGATTAAAAGCTATTCAGAACTGTCTGTATTTTCTTTGCCACAATCACATTGTAGATATTTTCTTTCTACAGCAATCAAATTTGTGACATCTATTTAATGGAGCTAAATGGGTTGTGCATTAAGCAGCATTGTTTTATACATAAGAGGAACAATAAAGCATGTGTACATGCAAAATAGAGTGATTTAAATGTATTATAAGCCTAAATGGTTAGTAGGAACTTAATTAGAATACTACCTTGAACATAAAAAAAGTCTTTAATTTGTTATTTTTTAACAAACGTACATTAACTGAACTGGATAGTAATTCTGAAAGACAGGTAAGTGTTATAAAGCAGATGGTTAAACTGACATAAATGAAGGGTGAGAGGTTTGTTCAAGGTCAGAGAGCAAGTGCCCAGGAGTTCTGACATGTAGTTAATTCCCTGTTCTGATCATGGAACAAATCTCCTTTGTTCTACGTATTTGCACATTACATTTTAAATGAATAGCCTTATTATTTTGCTTGTGCTTCCAGAATATAAGTACAGGGCATACAGAAGAGACACAATCTGTGATTTTTGCCTCTAAATCAATGCAATTTATGTTTAAGGATCAAAGGCACAGAATTATACACTGAGGGCACTTGCATCATCCTCTGCTACAGTTTGTAGTTTGCTGTAGAGATGAGTGAATGTTTGTGGTTGATTTCTATCCTATTGCCACTTCCTGGCCTGTACCTGCAGTGTGCCCATTTTAATCTGTCTGGAATCTAAATACCCTTCAGGTTTGGGCTTGCTGATTGAGTCCTTCCTTCCTTGAACCTCCAGTTTCTACACTGAACCTGTAGGAGGCTGACATAGTATTTTATTGAGTACATTACTCATCTTGACTCTTCTGCCTTTTCACCTGGGAGCAAAGATTTGTCCTTTTTTCTCTTTGCTGTTGTTCAGGATGTCCAAATACACTAATTGCTCAGTTCTGTTAGAGCCTCCCATTATCTGAAAGAGATAGTGTTGTAATCATGAGATGTTTCATAACTGAAAGTTGAATATAAACGAGTAGGTTTTATCTATTTTTTTTTCTATCTGTGTAAATGCAAAAGAGGGAATTCTTGTACTTTTTTTTCCCACTTTTGGCCAAGTTCTAAATGGTCATCTTGATGACTAAATATGACCAAGTCTAGTTTAAACATGGAGTGAGTGACTGCAGAAGGTTTATTTATTTTAATGACTTTCCATTCAGATGAAATATAAACAGAAAAGCATAAAAGTTATCTCTTAAATCCAAACCAGAGTTTTGTCTGAGTTTGTTAAGGCTGAAATGTCTGGACTTCAAACAAATAAACAAACAAACAAAAGCATCTCTTTCTGCATGTGAAATACATTTGAAATAACTTCCTCCAGCTATTTAATTTTCATTTCAAAGGCTTTTTTGCACAAAGTGCAATCCAAAAAGAAACCCAGTCAAATAAGTACCAAATTGTCACCTTCACCTACATCTGTAAGTCACAGAGTTTATGTGACATGTCTAAAGTCAAAAAACAAAATACCAGCCGACTCTAATCCACCAGGCTATGCTCAGCCCACTGAACATGACTTTTATTGTGCACCCAAATACCAGCTGGTGATCACTGGAAGATTGATGGTAGCATGCAGCTCTGGAATGTGCTCCTAAATTCACTCTTTGTGTCAGTCTTCATGGTGTGAAAAAGAGTGAAATACGTTTGTGTTCTGTGTGTTTGAACAGCAAGTGTGCTGTCCATGGCTGCCTGCAGGCTCGGAACACTCCTGCTCCCAGGAGACAGCAGGAGGGACAGCCACATCCTATAAATGACACCCAGCAGTGACAGAGACAAGTCCATACAGAAAATGTTAAGTTTAAATAAAATACTGCACCCATGCTTAGAAATATTGTATTTTTGAAGTTGACACTTGAAGAAAACCACCCTAAATCTTCATTAATGTCATATTGAAAGTACTTGTAACAGTCCTCAATGTTCAGTATCACGAGCAGAAAACAGTGGTGATTAAATTAATAATTTCCAGTTGTGTCCAACCACTGAAGTCTTCTGGGGGATGTGGCAAACCCTGTATTCAATGAAGCAGGTTGTTTCATAACAGTAATTTGAAAAAAAAAATAAATAAAAATTAATCTGCAATCTGATGAAACCACATGACTGTTCCTCCAATGGGAGTCAATGCATTTAATATACTAGAAAAATCTGTTTCAAGAGAAAAAAAGAACCAACTGCCCAGACATTTAAAGACAGGCTTGACCTTTGCTTTTCTCCCAAACCAAACTTTCCTTGGCTTCAGAAAGCATCCCAAACACCCACATCCAGAAAGCAGCTTGCTTCCTGTCAATGGAAAAGGCTGGGTGGCCCTGCAGCTGCAAAATAAAATTTAATCCAAGATCTCAAATTAGGCTACAAGGGGTAGTACAGTGGTAGTACTAAAGCATACAGCACAACAAATAAATATGGGAAAAGGAATTAGGAATATTGTGGAAAACTATTGTATTCTTCTAAAAGTTCTGTAAATAGAAATAACAATGGAAGATTTGGATAAAGGCAGTTGTGACACAACTGTGGAATGGAGAGTGGCTGTTGCTTTTGGTGAAATTTGTTATCTCCAATATAATGACCCTCCTGGCATGGTGTTGAACTCGGGGTTCATGGAAGGTTCACTGAGCAGGGGATGCCATTTGTTGACCTCCAGCTGCTTTGTTTTCTCACATAGTCGAGTGAGAATAAGTGTTTCTTTTATCCTTCCCAGATGTAAAGCAGAGCTGGCTAACTATCTTGACTTGGTATATAGAGATGATTGTCTGATCTGTAGACAAGAGTATGTAGACATCAGGTATATGCATCCCATTGACATACTGATGCTAAGGAAATAAGAAAACACGCCAAAAAAAGGAAGAAGTGGTTTACCTATTTGTGTGTGATACCCACCATGCCACACACTTGTTTGCTTGGTTTTGCTATGGGCAACTTGGCTTTTTTTACGAGTATCCCACTAAATTCAAAATTTTTTGTGTATAAAAATACTACTCTTTAGTTCAGCGGTCAACTGAAACAAATTTATTACTATAATTCTTTTGAATGAGAAATACTGCCTTCCAAAGTTTCTTCAGCTCATAACTGGATAAATTTTACATTATTTTAATGAAGAATGAATGAAAGCCAAGCACTGGGATTTAGCTTGATCTCTTTATGCTTGATGTTTGCCTGATAGCTAATCCTAATTTGATTAAATTGATAATAATAATAATGAAGCTGTAACCAAGGCTGCATATACTAAATTTCCCTATTTTGTAGAGGGTAGTGGTGAGAAGTGACTGGTGAAGAAAGGAACAATATGTTTTGAAGAGATCTGTGGATAAAGTAGCATGGCTAAAGTTGCAGTACAGTTGGTAACATCAATAAAGGCAAGGATTACTGCAGCAAGGACAGTAATGCCAATTGTAGACATACAGAGATTGGCTGAATCTCTGGGGAGGTTGCTCTTTGAGGGAGAGAAAGGAATATAATGGAAAGGGTTCCTCTGCCTTGACACAGTCAAGTGGATTTGTACTTTATTATAGAAACCATAATGAAATTTTTTCAGTGGACGAGCTTCATTTTCTCAATGAATTTTTATTAGCTCTGGTTACAAATTATTTGGCAGTTTAGTGAAAATATACTCAGAGAGAAAAGGGCTGCATATGAGGTGATTTTAAGAGCTATTTCAGTCTGAAAAGAAGTTAGGAGACTACTATCATACTTCCATTATTTAAGGTGTTGATTATTCTGAAACATTTGATTCACTACAATTCAGCATCATGGTTGTTGGTTCATCAGCAAAGATATATTAACATCTCAAAACTGCACACTGCTACTCCCCAGTAGTTGTCAGTTTTGCGAAAGCCAAATTATGTCTTCACTGTCTACAGATTACCTCGATACATCTGCAAAGTACTCACCTAGATTGATCAGAAAGATAAATTTGCAAAGAAAGACAATTCTAGCAGTAAAACAACCTACCTTTCACCCAACCTTACTTACACTCTCTCTGTTCCTCTCTCCCTTCCCAATATTAAAAGATATCTCAGCTGACAGCATCTGCCCCAACTGTTTGTGGGGAGCACATAGTCAGGTACTTAAACCTAAGCCTTAAAAGGTTTGCTTTTATCACAAAAGTAATAGCCAGAATGAGATGCCAAACTAAAGAGAAGTCCACTCAGACCTAGTTTTCTCAGTGGCCAGCCTGTTAGTGGCAAATGGGATGAAGATGTATGATTTGGAAAAACAGTTCCCAGATCTCATGTTGTTGGCCAGTTCTGACTTGGAGACTATTACAAACTTCAGTCTTAATTAATTTTTTTGGCAGACAATTAGAGTAATTCACTTTCTTCCATTTTTCATGTCTCTGTAAATTTGTCTGTAAGTATCAGTGTCTGCATACAGTCAGGGGTTTGGCTGTCCAGTTAGTCTGATCACTGCTTGGAACATCTCTCTGTGTGCCTGAGCATCACAGGAGGAGCTGCAGTCGTTCTTCCATTGGTGTGATTGCTGGCCCACTAGAAAAAAAGAGAAGAGAGAAAACACAAGAGGTTACAATGGATAGATATACTTCTCCCAGAAGAAGTAAAACTATGTGGAATCTGTCTGACTTCTCCAAGGGTGCGGCTTTTTTTCCTTACCCTGTCTCAAAAATAATGTCATACTTGGCAGCTGAAATCTTCTCACTCCTGCATCTGGAAAACAAAAACATCCCTGGAGCCAATGGCAAAGCCACTGTGTGCACCCAGGCTGAGCTTCTGCAGCCTTTGGGCAGAATGGCAAGGGCCCTCTCTCTCCATGGGTTTTGGAAAGCAACCAAAAAGTAAACTGTGTAGCTGTGCAGACTTTGAAGTATGCATCTCTTGGAGAGCAGCTTTCATGGTGCAGAGCTGTTGCACACGAGCACAGAGCAGCTTTCATGGTGCAGAGCTGTTGCACACAAGCACAGAGCAGTTTTCATGGTGCAGAGCTGTTGCACACGAGCACAGAACATTTTTCATGGTGCAGAGCTGTTGCACACAGAGCTGTTACACACAAGGCTTGCAGGAGACTGGCTCCCATCTGACGTGGATAGCTCAGCTGCAGTAATCAAACCCAGTTGGCCTGTCTTTATGGCTCTCCATGCTAGCCAAAGTTGTCCCTTTTGTTTTGGGACCAAAAATGAGAACAAGGCCTGGACAGGATAATAATGAGCAGGAAAGAATAAGGTAATATTTGAAAAATAGGAAATCTTCTGGGAAGTCCTGTAGAATGGCAGTATTTGTAGCATCTTCTGAAATAAAGCATGCAAATTGCATTTATATAAAATATAACTGCAGACTCCTTGCTAAGAAAAGAAGCCTGCTTTTCAGTGTTTTTATTGAAATGCCTATACAGACTTCAGAGGAGTTATTTGAAGTTTACAGTGAGGTAAATGGAGGAATAACCTGAAGATTATGCCCAGAAGTGTCTACAGCCTAGTGAGACTAGATGGCTGGAGGGTGTGGGTGGTCTTGCATAATGCTCAATGAAGGAATCTCAGTACTGGAATATTTGGCAAGACTTAGGATAGCTGTGCAACTTCAGATTGAAAAACTTTGACACATTTTTCCTCTTTGTTTTGGAGTGGGTTTTCTGTTTTGGAATGTGGTATGATTTCACATGACAATATCTGTGAAAATTAAAAAGAAATCATATCTCTTCTTCGTAATTTAAAGCTTCAATAAAGAGGCATGGAACATCGTGGGGTGTCTTGGGTTTATAAGTGTGCCACAAAGCCATGTTAATACATTTTGCCACACATGAGTAAGTGGCTTTCTCTTCTCGTGTGTTTGCTTTTGCTTGGAAAGCACATTCCTTCTGCACAAAACTGGCAGCTGCCCACACCTCAGAGGATCTGCCCCTCCTTTTTTCTTCGAAGTACTAAATAAAAGATGAAAAATTTTGTTACAGATTTTGGTAATTTTAATAAACAGCACTCTGTCATGAATTATTTCCATTTTGGTACAATATTTTAAAAGGCACAATGTTAAAAGCCAGTTAATACTCGATTGTGGTTTTTTAAAGTCTGTGACTTACCAGGATTTCAGGAGTTTTGTGCATCTTGCAAATTGTAAAAAAGGAAAAAAAAAAAAAAAAAGACCCATCTACTGACATATGTGAACGCTCTGCTTAAGGTCAACTGTTAACTGGTACGTCTTTTCCTATCAACACATGGTCCCCTTCACAAAGAGCTATTGAGTGTTTTACTGCTCCTAATGTATATGTTGAGCTGCTCAAGGTGACAAATTGTTCTTCAGACATGCTAGAGCCACCTCTGGGCCTGATTCTCCAAAGACTTCACCTTGGTGCTCAGATTTCCCTTTATAAAAGACTGTCTCAGTCCAGTAATGTTTAAATTCCACTCTAAACTCACTTAGCAAACACACCCACAAATATTCAAGGTGTATATTTAAACCAGATCATATTTAGATATCATTGACATTTCCTTGTTATTTACTCCCATTACAAATGCAGCAATTAAGTTTCCTTCAAGCAGATTATACATCCTAGCTCTGGGCAAAAGGAGGGTTCTGTTTCAGCCTGCACTATCTGCACTCCCTTCTCTCATTCAAATGATCTTGTTAATTAGTTAGCCTGTTTTTATGAGCACTTGTAAATCAATTTTCTCCCCTTTCTCTTGCTCTTTTTTAAATAAAAATGCAATTAAACACCTTTCAGATGGATTCAGAAGCAAGCAAGTGTGCACATCTGTGATTTCTAGTTCTTATGAAGCTATTACCTCTTATATAAAAAGCTAGATTTCTTTGTAACAGCATTAAAGAAAAGAGTGAAAACTCTCATGCATGAAGAAGAGATGAAGAGATAAAGAAAAGGTCAAAGGTCCACCTGAGATTTTTGGGCCCTGTGTGGTTAAGGCACACAAGGGACTGACCAGTAGCACATCTGGCTACTTATGGCTCTTTGCTGAGATGTCTGTGTCCCCATTCACAATGAGACTTACTTGAGAAGGGCTCAGGGATGGGTTTTAGTTTGAACACTGCATGAGCGGTGGCAAAATGCTTCAGCAGCTCCCTTATCTCTGCCCCTTAAGCAGAAGGAATCAATACATGTATCTTCAAGAAAAGCAATATTGACAGGGCAAAGGTGACTCATTCTGAAGTTTTGAAAAGAAATGTTCTGGCTTTACTTGTTCTCTTTCCGTATATAAAATTGAAAAAGTAGTCACTGGTGTTCTCAAATGGGCACTATTACAGCAGACTATTTCCACAAGCATTGTGTAAACTATAAAAAATGATGCATTTATTTCTTCCATGTCTTTACACTGAAAGAATTAAAAACAAAGCCAAGAAAACAATAATTAAAATTGTTAGATTCTTATGAAATCTGATACTGTTTAACTGAATATTTTCCAGTCATTTTTGCTAAAAAGTTACAAAACAGATTTGTAAATAAAAAGTAGAAAGGAAAATATTTAAACTAAAATAAAACAGACCTTTTCTTCTGGCTGAAGTTTTTTGGTTTGGGTTTTTTAAATTATTTTTGGTAACTTTGCAAAAGTTGCAGATTTCCTTCACATTCTTAAGAGACATAACCATTCCATTCAATGCTAGCAACATTATGCACAGTGTCTATATGTCCAAATTACTTTTTCACCTGTTTAAACATGACCTGTGAGCAAAAGGAGACCATTTCCATTCTATGTTATAAGCAAAAAACATTCTTCTGCTTAAGTATTTATTTCTAGGGAAAAAAAACTTGGTTTCATTCCAGTTCCTAGAAGGTGAGATTTTACATTGCAGTCTGACATTTGGCATGGGCTGGCATATTTGTTGGCACAGACTCAAGAATTAATGAGGCTTAAGAGAGTCTTACAGCCTCCATAACCAGAGGCTAACATCGAGCTGGCTGCTGGATGCACACAAGGTGTGTGATTTGTGCACCTCACACCCCATGAGAATGTAAAATAAAACAGCATTGCATTGCTGACATCCACATCACCAAGGCTGCATAAAATCCATGCCAGTTTGGGCAGCAGATGTTCCCCAGGGGAGATGGAGCCCCTCTTCCTGGAAAGCTGTGTTTGTGCCCCTCATTGTGGTCCTGGGTGTGGATGGATTGCTGTGCTTTACTCCCTGCTTGTTTCTGAGGCACAGACACCAAATCTCTGCTTTTGTTCTGAACTTCCCCATAAACAGCCTTCTGAGACTGAACTCTTATGCCAGCAGGGTAGAGGAGGAAAGCATATTATTTCCTGTACTCTCCCACAGGGGATCCTAAATTAAAATCTTGCCAGACCATCCTAGGCTTGCTGCTAGGCTGGCAGTCCAGGGATGGTAGAGTGCAGGCATGACTGCATGCAGTCTCTCACCTGTCATCGTTTATCCACAGTTTATCACTGGATGAATTCAGTGCTTTGAACTTGGGCTGGGGATGCTTGCATAGCATGGCTTGAGCTTACCAAACCCTGCAAATAAAGGTAATTCTTGAGTATGTTGACGTCATTCTTGATTATGTTGAACGTTCAGTAATAAATGGTTATGTGAGTCTGCAAAAAGAAAGTTCTATTTTGGGAAGGTCCTGCTAAAAATTACATAAATTTCATTAACAAATGTATCAAACATCCCTATAAGTTGTCAACCAAGGAAGTCACTTAGGGTCTTGCCTCTACATATTAGAGATTTTTATATTCCTTAGTCTGGGAGTCAGGCTGTTTTCAACATTGTGCTACCAGTGAATTGGAATTAAGGACTGATGAAAGTTGAGGTTGAGTGATTAAATAAGACATTCAGAGGACTACCTGATGGATCTAGCTCATTTATCCTTATGCAGGCTGGACAATTTGGTTATAAAAGGCTATGTGAGATAACTACACCTCCCTGGATACCCTGTCTCTAACAGCTGAAATTGTTTTGTTTTGGCCAGCATATTTAGGTTTGTTTCAAAGGCTTTTGTGATGTCAGTAATAGACACTGCACACATATTGTGTTATTTCTTCTGTGAGAACACGACTTTTTAAAAATAATACTTTTTTTGTGGTGAATTAGAAGGATAATTAAAGAGTAGGATTTAAACTGTCTAATTGTCAGTAAGCTGTGCACTGTGTACAGAGAAAACTCCCAGTCATTGGGATCTCCAAAGTGTTCAGTTCAATAAGTGTAATTCTGGAAAGAGAACTCACTGAAGCTTTTGTTATTTTGTTAGAACAACCTTTCCTCTAAGATCAGATTTCTTACAGCAGGGATCAAGTTGGTATTGGTTTTATCCCTGAAGAAAGGCAAAATTCACCAATTGATGAAGAAAAACTAAGAGCTAAGATTTTTTTTGTCTCATTAACAATGAAAGTTATTTGTGTATTTTTTTATTGTCAAAAAAAAATTTGGTATTCAGAGAGCTGTCTGTAGCATCATTCTCCATATAGGTTTTACTGCTTTCAATGTTTGGTTAAATTCTCAAAGATTAGAATAGAATTGCTCTGAATGTCAGTAAATGTCTACTTCATTTTTTTTTAAAACTTTCATTTGAAAGAGATGAAAGGGAATGTGAAAGACCACACAGCATCTTTGTAGCCACTGCTTTCTACAAGCAACAACAACCAGATACTAAATCTCTAAAAAATCAAATTTTCTTACAGATTGTGTGGTGATTGTGTGGTAAATTTTGTTGAATGAAAATAAAATTTGATTAATTATAAACTCCCTCCCTACTTGCTTGAGTAGCCCAGAGAGTATAATAAGCTGTAAACTTCAGTGCTAAATGAAATAAAACTAATAAATCAGTGTGAGAGTATTTGTTTCACAGATTTCCTTCTTCTTATGAATGGTGTTGAGTTTCCATAGTCTGGTAACCTGACATAAGGTGTTCTTCTCATCAGCAGCTGGATGGAGGCAGATTACCCTTCAGGAGCCTTGCAAAGAATAATACCATTTCAAAGAGGTTAAAATTCCAAGAAAATAATGGATTTTGATAAACGGAAGTTGTGGAAATGTGTTGCTGTTTGTGTCTCTTGTTTGAAAGCAATCATCATGATCATGATAATCTTTTCCATCAGCCATGGTGCTTTCATTGTCAGCCCCTGTCAGTCAGTGAGGCAATGAGGAGGGACACAGTGTTGTGCCATCACTCTGCTCACATTTACCCTGTGCTGGGTGGGAAACCCTCCCAGGTTATCTGTGCTTTCCTGGTGTATCAGATGTACAGTTAGGAGAAGGTTCAGTTTAACCTTACAGCTGCCAAATGCTATGGTAAACTTAATAATGCTGAGGAACAGGGATGAGCACGAGTGTTTGAGGCTGGCTGGGAGAATTTCAGAGTGGCCAAAGGTACTGGGAGTTAATGGCACTGTGCTGCTGAGTCTCCTGGGACAGTCCTAGCTAAAAGCTTACAGGGAGGATTTTTTAAAGTGAAGTAAAACAGGTGATTTTTGAAGCACTAAAGAAAGGCCTCTGAAAGTACTATGAACAATTTTCATATATATTTAACAAGTTCTTTTTCAATTTTTAAGCACAGATTCTAAATCTTGATTGTATGCTTATCTCTTGTCAAGGGACAAGATAAGTACTATTTGAGGGTTTTTTTTAATATTACCATAAATAAATGCACTCAGATCCTGAAAGCTGTCACACATCTAAACTAATCAAAACACAATTATCATTCAGTAATTGGGAATATTTTTCATCTTTCCATGAAACTAGTTAACAATTATAAAAATTAATTGGAATTATATATCTTATTTATCAATCCAAATTATATCCTGATAAGTGTTCTTTCAATCATTAGCTCTTTACTAGATAGGTATGAATCCTAGGACTTCCAACGTTTGCCTGCTATTAAAAATGGGTCTCCAAGTAATTGAAAACAAAACAAAAAAATCAAAAATTCATGAGTAGTGTGTATTTGCCAACATGAGTCACAGGGAACAAAATTCAATCCTAATACTCATAAAGAAAGAAAGAAAGCATAATTATATTTAATATTTTAACAAAGGCAAATTGATTATAAAGGTTTTATTTTTCCACTTTCAGCTCTTGAGAAATCTCCCTTCTTTCATTACTGAAAAGTAAAACAATCTCACTGGGGGCCAAAATATATTGGCCAAGCAAAGATGGGAAGGCTGAGCTTTCTTGAGGGCAGCAAGTAACATTTACATTGCAGTTGTTTATGCTGTTCCTGTAACAGGCCTGATCCTGCACTGCTGAGATCAAAGGATGTTTCCACTTCACTTTGTTGAAGAAAGTTTTATGTAGAAAAATAG
>VZSR01001299.1:8705230-8772722 GCA_013398615.1 Brachypodius melanocephalos | reverse complement strand
TGAATGAACAGACACATTTAGGCTTGACGGAATAATTTTGGTTTTCTTTTAAGTAAGCCTCACGTGGTGATGAAGAACAAATTAAAATTTGACCTTGAAAATGATAAAAACCTATTCTCAGTGAAACTCTCGGTTAGGAAAAGGAAGTAAAATGTTCTTATGTAGTTCTTATTGATCTTGTGGATTTTCTGCAGTCATAAACTTCAAAATGTATTGAACACATTGATTAATTTAAAAAATTATCTTCCTTAAAAGCCAAAGCTGTAAATAATAATATCCATTAAAATAAGAATTAATTAGATGAATGAATAACAGCACTGCCTGATTTTTATGGGCTTTGTCTCTATATTTAATGTACAAAATAATTGTGTTCAAGCTGCGAAAAGAAAATTTGTTTTACCTCAGCCATTGTATTATTATCTAAAGTCCAATGAGGCTTTTTTTTCCCTCTCTGACATATTTGTATCCAAAGATGTCTTTACTTAGAAAGAAATGCAGTTGAGAAGTAAGAAACGTGAGTGAACTGCTTTGCTATGTTATTGTCTTTACTATTTCAGAGCTGCAAGAAACCAAGACCTCTGAGTACCACAGGATATCCCACAGCCCCCTGGATTACAGGATATTATTGATGGATGAAGATCAGGATCGCATCTACGTGGGCAGCAAAGATCATATTCTGTCTCTGAATATTAACAATATAAGCCAAGACCCCCTCAGTGTAAGTTAAAAGTTTTATTTTGAGAATCTGAGGTTGCTTTACTCTGTGCCTTTCCTTTTAAGACAAAAAATTAGTATTTGATTGTTTTGCATGGAAGTTCATGCTCACAACTTATAGAATTTTTAGTCCTTGTTTCATATATAATACACATGAATCTATATGTTGTTCCTCAAACACTGTTTTAATCTGACCTATTTACTTATTTTGAAGCAATATTCTCCTTGGCCTGGCCTCACAAAAAGAATCTCTGTGGTTTGATGCTTTCCACCTCTCTCCAAGATAAGATTGTTCAGACATGCACTTTTAGAAGAATCCTCAAGGAAGAGTAAGATACACACCATCATTCTCAGGCCATATGGAAAAAAAAAAACAAGGACAGAGTTGTCTTTAAGTATTTTTTTTTTAAATTTTGTGCTCTGGGCTCTAAGCACTGAACTATTTTCCAATCTCTTGTTGTTTCTGTGTCAGTCTTTGCCCTTCATTTGGGTAGCTGAGACAGCTTATTTGGAGTTTTTGGGTGCTGCGACCTACCTTGACACCACCCCTTTCTAGCTTCTCTCACTTAGTGAGATTGTTTTCCAAGGACTTTGTGTTCCCTCACCAAACAGTAGTAGGCAACCTCTGTTTGTAAATAATATTATCGAATGCTTACATATTCCTCTCTTATTTCCAAAGCCAGCTGAAATTCAGCCTCTCTGCGTTTGAAATAGGTGACCTGCAGAAGTACTTGTGTGCCCAGAAGCTTGGCTGTTGAGCTGTTACCTGTCTGCAGACTTTGTCTTGCCTGTCTTTAGGCTATCACAGCTACTACCCTGCCTGAAAGTGCACCACAGAGGGCTTGTTCCACCAAATCCATCCAGTCCTTTAATCTGTGGGCTTTATTACTATACCTCAGAAGGGCTGAGGGTCAGCAATACCCGGCTTGCAGCAGGGAAGATAAATGCTTGCCTTAAGAGACAAGGCTTTTAATGTGTCAGGGGAGAGAGGGGGCCCTGCCAGAGACTGATTGAGCACAGTTAAATTAGGCTTTGCTCTGAATCACCCTCTGGACATGCCTGTCCACCTGAATTTATTGTTCAGGGAGCCCGGGGAGGCTCATTCTAACTTACACATTTAAATTAAATGCTTCTCGTTCAATGGTGTGAATGCATCCTTCCCTCCTCCTAATGGTACCCAAATCTCCCTCTGAAATGGGGCTGCCTTCTAGGACCTGAAATACCTTCTGTGACCTTTTTGGTAATTTCCATCTCCCAGTGATCCAGCCAGCCTGGTCTGGCAGGAGCTGTGCCCCAGCATGGCACACTCCCTCCCACCCTTGGCAGGCTGGCTTTGATCCTCTGCTGAGTTTGGTTAGATAGGAGGGCCTCTGTTACAGGGAATATTTTCTGCACTGTAAAGCTCTGAGGCATTTCAACAGCTCGTGTAGGCCTGGAGAAACAAGAATAATGATAAAAGAAAAAATCAGCAAAGGAAAGGCAAAACACAAAACCTTCTGGCAGTGAATGTGATCTCTCAGTATTAGGCTCAGAGTGAATCTCTGCAATTCCACACAGTGTTCCCTTTGTTTGTTTATTTTAGCAATAGATGCACTTTGCTGATCCTATATGTCTGTAGAAATCCTATGTTCATATACATTCAAATCCACAATTCTACATATATACTTGTGTGTACATATATACACAGAGATCTTTTAATGATATTGTTTACGTTATCTTGAGGCTAAATGTTATCAGGCTCTGTCACTTACTAGATTTCTAGGGATAAATTTGTAATGGATGTCTTTCCTATTTCAAAATCAAAATAAATAATGGAAGAAGCTCAAAATACTTACAGTTTGAGATATACGGATAAATGTTCAGACACTGTGGTATTTCATGAAAAACTGTCTGAAAGAAATCAATCTCAATCCTATTCGAGATTTCAAGTAGGATTTATCATAATCTAGCCAAACCTTTAATGATAAAATTGAAAAATTGTAACAAGACCCCTTCTTTCAATATTTAAGTCTTCTGGTTTCTACTGTAAATAATTTCTCCAAGTTCAGTAAAAGTAAAAAGTAAAGATGAGTAGTAATTTAGGCAATAGTGGTGAAAATCTCTTATTTAGAAGAAACAAATCTAAATAAATTGATTAACTTGCCTTAAAATATGTAATAAACTTAATACATATCAGGCAAAAACTTGGACCTTGATTTTGTTTAGTGCATGCTAAGACAGTTTTATTTATTGACAAAAATCTTTTTTTCCTTAAAATGTAAATTATATATAAATATTAATCTATTAGTGTAAGTTAGGCAGTGAAATTATGTTTTTTAACTATGTAATAAGTATACTACTTGAATAATATTTCTTTCCTTACAGATTTTCTGGCCAGCATCAGCAAACAAGGTTGAAGAGTGCAAAATGGCTGGCAAGGATCCTACAGTAAGTTATAATCCACACGCACACATACACACAAATTAGGTACTTGGCAATAGAGTAAGAGCACCTTGAGTGCAGCCAAAGCAAAATGAAAGAAGTATTTGTTTTTCTTTTGAAATGCTTTGCAAGCCAATTTATAAAGTGAAATTCTGGAAAATCAAGCGATGTAAACAGAATGCACCTCCAGACTCGGACAGATGGGAGAAGATTTGCAGTGTCCATTTCCTCGCCTTTTTTGGGTATTACTAATCAAACTAGGTAATAGTACTTTTCCAGTTATGTCCTGGGGTGATGCTGAACAGCCTGTTGAGCTGCTCTTTGGAGTGGGGAAGTTCTCTGACCGGCTGCTCCCCCCAGGAGCACACAGTGAAGGTGGGTGGTGCCCACTGTCTGAAGACCCCAGCTGTGCACCAGTTTTCAGATGATGTTGTATGGTGCTGGCTCCTGCTGAACCAAAAATGTGAATGCCTTTAAAAGTAAATAAATCTGTGCAGTCTGCTAAACAAGGCTTAACTCTACTGATTTTCATCAAAATGACTGATGGCAGAGTTTCCAACCCTGTGCTCATAAAACATATGTAGTTCTCACTGTCATGGGTGAGATTTGGATGATTAAATATGAAAGCAGTTCTGGGATCTGAGTAAGAAAAAATATTCATTAAAAAATCTATTTTCAACCTAAAGTTCATTAACACTTGCTCATGGTAAAAAATGAAAGAGTTAGAGAAAAAATGGAAGGAAAAAAATGTAAATCCAATACTATAAACTGCGTGGCCCTTAACATTCTGTTTTAATTTTCATGCTGATTTCAAGATGTTACTGTAGGTCTTCAATACAAAGCAACAATTGACTGCAAACAGCAATTTAAAGTTGTGGAAATAAATTGTTTACACAAATAGCAAAATCTGGTATTTGGACTTGCTTTCTTTTTAATTATCTCCATTTTTGTTGAACAAATCAGGGGGGAAAGGAGATTGTTTCAGAGGTGTCCTTAAGGAAACTTCCTAAGGTTGCACCTTGGTTTCCTGTAGAGGTCCTGCAAGAGAAATACGTGAAGGAAAATTGGATTGCTGTGTGGAAGTGGGAAAACTACGTGGGCTCCTCTATAGCTCATCTGTGCTGCTCAATCAGAGAGAGCCCAGTTCCCAGAGCAGGCAAAACGACATGAAAATAAGCAGCTGGCCAAATCCAGAGGCTGACAAACTCACTAGCCGTTTCCATGATGCTGTTAAGATTATATGGTTTGTCTACTCCCTGGAGTTCCCAACGTCTCCTAACGTTTCCCCTGTGGGGTGGCTGTTCCTGTGTTTGCTGCAGCACGGCTGCGGGAATTTCGTGCGCGTGATCCAGCCGTTCAACCGCACCCACCTGTACGTCTGCGGCAGCGGCGCCTTCAGCCCCGTCTGCGTCTACGTCAACAGGGGACGCAGGTCTGAGGTAACCCCCTCTTCATTCTCATTTCGTGTTCCATCCCACTGGTGGGATGCGAGAGCTCAAAGTTTTGAAAATGCAAAATTCAATGGTTCCAGTAGGTTCCTTCACCAATGTTAAGGAGCGAATGATCGAAGATCTGTAGTTTTCTGACCTGGTACCAAAGCCGTGATCAAAAGCCATGCCTCAAATGTGATGGCTGTCCAAAGTTCCACAGTCATAGCAAATGCTGGGATGCATTTGATACTACTTTTTATTTGATGTTGTCTGGTGAATTCATTCCTACCATTCGGTGGAAAAATGCCCAAAAAATACTTGAAAGAAAATAGCCAGTTAGATGAAAGTAAAATGCAGTCTACTTTTTATAACTTCCATGTGTTACTAGTTCCCTGGAGAAGCCCTTAATTTGGCTAACTATTCAGGATAGGTTTGCTGGATTCAGCTCAACACCATCTAGATGCAATCCCAGTACACGAACTTTTATTTACTGCACAAGTTCTGCCCCACTAGATAGTGCCCAGATGAAGTTGCTTTCTCATCACTGCAGATCTTACTTTTTCTAGATAAGTCTCTAGTTTTTCTATATTCACTTTCACTGAGGGTTTTTTCAGTATAAGTACCAGATGTTTGAGAAGTATATGGTCCAAGTTTCCAGATTTGAAAGTGAAATGTTTGTTTATGTGCAAATATAATAGGTAATAAATCAAGCAACCAGAAGGAAAAGGAAAGGCACTTAAGCAGGAGGCAGCACCTCAGTAGCTTTTGGGTCAGATTCATGTCTGCAGGCACAGGGGTGTGCAGTACATTTTCCAGAACAATGTGGAAGCAGATGTGTTGGGAAGGAAGATCAGAGTGTGCTACCTGGAGCTTTGCCACGTGAGGGCAGCTTTAAAATCTGGGCTGGCTTCTCAGGAAGACACTGAAAAATTCATCACTGCTTTAATTGGGAGTGGGATGGGAATCCTGGCCAAGACCCAAGGTTGCTGCAGAGGTTGCCAGGGAGGTGATTAGTCAATGCTTCTCCAGGTCATGCATGGTGTGATCTCAGTGGCTTTTGGTAGATCCCTACCTGGCTCCAGCTTCCTTAACAGAGCATGCACTCGGAATCACTGCACTTTCACTCCTACTAAATCATCTAAAAGTAGAGATTGTAGGCCTGGATTTGAAAGCAGAAGCAAGCAGAACTAAGTAAATCCGTCTTCTGGTTAAAAAATTCCGCATTAATTTATTTTGATGTGTTTTGAAACAAGGGTCACCTTTCCCCATAGCATTATTCTATTTCTTGAAAAATCATTTAAAACTTGAATGGTGATCTCATTTGTCTGTAATTAATCTAATACTCTTTATCATCTTAAGTACTGGTATTGCAGCCCAGAGAAGATTGAATCTCATTATTTTAGACTATTTGTAAATGAGATTGGGACAGAGAGGAGGGCAGGAAATGACATCTCCAGATGATGCAGGATGTTAAATTTCTTAAATGAAAAGTAAAGATGACATGACTTGGAAAAGCAGAACCAGCTTTGCTTAGCCTGTCTGTGTAGCTGCATGCCTGTGATCAATTGATTAAATAAACTGCTGTTTCAGACGTCTGGAGTCTGTGAGACACTTGACTGTAGGCACTTCATGCTCAAAGCCATTACTGTACAGGCCAACAATAGCACAACAGTTTAAACCCAAGCATTTCCTTCTGAACTCATTGCATATATCTGTGCATGACTAATTGATAGAGCAGAATGAGCAACTGTGTAGTGCTGATGGGACTAGGGAAAATTAATTTTTTCCTCTGCTTTTATCATTTCACCTTCAATTTGGTACAGTTTTCAAAGCACAAAAGGTTGTTTTTGCACGTGCAAAATGAATATTTTACAAAGCACATCTGTTTTTCTCTAGAAGCTACAAAGCCTGACAGAGTCATATCCAACAATCATAAGAACTGGGCCTGTTTTGCTCTTCTGTCTCCAGGATTCCACATAAGCTCACAAAAAATAGGGAATTCATTCATGAGGCAAAATTTTGCCCTTTTCCCTGAAACAGAGGTTATAAAACAATTAATTTTCTTCCTTGGCACGCTTGGTACTTTGGTCTTTGGTAATTACTCTCTTAGTCACCCAAATGTATTCTAATGTCAAAGTAAATGCAAACAGAAGGAAATGTAATCCCTATGTGAAATAATTACAGACTAAATAGCAGTTTAATATATATGAAAATCAAGTGTAATCCTGGAGTTAGTTTAATAGAAGAGTAATGGGCATTTTGAATTGGTAAATAGTGGTTTAATATAGTAAATATGGATTAGAACCAAGCTGCATATAATCTAGAAATAAAAAAACAACAAAGAAACCACCCAAGATCACATTAGAAACTTCATGCTTATGTTTTAACATTGTTTGGAGAGCTTATTACTGAAACAATAGATAAGATCTCTGAGATTCAATTAGGCAAAACAGAAGAGGGGGAAAGAGAGGGGATAATGATATGAAAACTTCCTGCTGCAGCTGTGCATTTGAGCCTGGTGTAATCTTCAATTCGCTGGTGCCAAATAGCTGTTCAGGGACTTGTGTGGCATCCCCACTCCCCCGTGATTTACATTAACTGTTAAAGGCAGTACAAGGAGTTTGCTTTCCTTTCTCAAGTAACTAATTTTTGGCATCTACCTCACAGAAGCCCTTCTTTGGAATTTTTGTCATTTTTTGAGTGTTTAAGTTTGGTTATTTTTTGGGATTTTTCCTTGCAATTGTGTCTTTAGGCTTTTTATTGAAGATTGGAAGTTTGTTGTAGGAGCCTAAGAACAAGTTGTTTGGTATACAGAGTGTGTTGGTCAGTGTATCTGCCATTACAGACTGCAGTTTTTAGGGAGCGAGGTGGGCCTGAGTCACTTCTTGCTGAGCACACTCAGCTAGTATTGCTGGGAACCAGGAAGTGAAGAGTTGCACCAAAATGGGCAGATTTTCTAAAGATACTCAGATCGTTTGCATTTTAAGCTGTAGTCCAAATTGCTTCTCCTTTGCTAAATATATTTCCTGTTCATAAGGTTCATAACATATAAACAAATCCCTGTATCATGATTTCTTAAAAAAAAAAAAAAAAAAAAAAAACCAAACCAAAAAAACCCAGGAGATTTCAGGCTATGGTAAGAGGTATAGATAATTCATCTATCACTTTGGATTTGGAGCTCTACACATAATCCAAGACATTGTATTGAAGAAAATAAGTGTCATTTGGGGGATTTTTGGAGGTCTGATAGCTCAGTAAAGACCAAATTATTTATTCTATAATCTAATGACTGTTGTCATAAGAGATTTTTATTTTATATGTATTATTGCTCTAGTAGCTTTATTATAATGTCCTAGACATGTAGAAGTACACCAATATATTCAGAAAATAAATTATAAATAACATCTAAACCACAAAAGCAATCTCCACAGATATTATTGGCAGAGATCAGCCAACCTATCCTTAACAGAGATAGAGGGAACATTTTTTTGATTCAGTGTCTTGAATTAATAACAAGAGTCTTGAAAATAACCATGTGTCAGTGTTATCTAACAAGATGATGGAATTCTGAATAGCAGAGTTAAACTACCAATAGTACAGCAAAAGTGGCCAATAGAGCACTGTTAATAGAGCATTGCTAATGCTGACAACAGCCAGGCATAAAAATCAGCTTAGATCTAATGGTTTCTGACATGAGAAGTGACACACAAATCTGCTTTGCAGGAACAAATCTTCAAGATCGACTCCAAGTGTGAATCAGGAAAGGGACGCTGTTCTTTCAACCCCAACGTGAATACTGTGTCTGTTATGATCAGTAAGTAAGGATACTCCAAGTTGCTGAGGTCTAAACCCATATGGTCGTGTGTATGGTCAAATGAAATGCAGGAATAAGTTACTGAAAGGGGGAGAGAGACACAGGAAACAAAAGGTTCTCTTTTCCAGTTACACATTTTTTTCCCAGGAATAGTTTCAGCTTTGCATTACCCTGTCTAGCATTTGTGTTTGAATGATTTCTGACCTTTTTCATCTTAGACAGCACTTGTGTCTTACTTAATTATTTTTAAAATCTCAGAGTAGCCAGGGAAAGAAAGCCTGAAGACTTCAGATGCTTTGGATTTCATTTTTGTTGTCATCGCGGCTGTAGAGCCCACCAACTATTGTAAAGCTCTTCATTCTTCAATTGGCTTTATAACCAACCAATTTTGGAATTTTCTTCCATCTGAAGGGCTAGAAAGTGAAACAATAAAGTATTTCTGCTGTGCTTGTTGCACACCTATGAGAAAATTCAAAGGGGGCATACACGTTGTGCAGCCTAAGTCATCTGTAAAAGATACTTTTCTTTTTTCAACCAGGAAGAGCTGGAAATAGATACTCAGTGTAACCCGACCTTTCACATTTGCAGTATGTTCACACACTTCTAGTGCCAAAGCCCTGGTTTTTCAGCATGTGCCTGCTCCTTGCTGTATTTTTGGCTGTGAAGGGAACAGCAGTTGCACAGGTTTTTGAGGCTTTCTTAGTAAATAAAACTTATTGCACATAGGTACTGCATATTTCACCCAAGGTTTACAAGGGAACAATGTGCAGTATTTCTGACATTCAGCTTCCTCTGAAGTCAACTACCTATTTTGTGAGATATTTTCTTTAAAATCTTATGGGTTTTAAAGGAAATGTAATACAGTCTGTCCTACGTGACCTGTTCCAAATATAAGTTGCGGGGTTTTTTAATTATTATTATTATTATTATTATTATTGGTTGTTGTTGTTTTTTGAGGTAGTTTGGGTTTTTTGATTCCTCATTGCAATTATGTTTAGTACAAAGGACAAGTGTATCTGTTCACAGATACATGAACCGAATACCTTTAGAGAAAAGGTAAATGCTACCTAGACATATTTCTGAACCTTGGCTGCACTTACACTTTTATCTCAACAGTGATCTAGGGACAGTGTTTACAGGCACTCACTGTGTAAAGAAAATGTTTGTTCAAAGTCAGTGACAGATGAGTCCACTGCTACTCATTGCCATTCTGGTATTATTAGGTGAAGCAACTGTTTCCTGTCCTTGTTCCTTCTGGATTTTATATAGAAACATTAAAGAACATTGTTTCTGAATTATTGTTTGTTCAGTAAGCTGATTCTTTTCTACAGTAGATCCATGGCAGCTTTGTTCATCTTAATAGACTTTTTGTTATCTTCCTTGATCTCTTTATGTGACTGAGGAGATCTTCCCTAGTGTTTGACTAATGTTTCATGACACAGTTCATCTACAAAGTTTAAATTATTCCACAAAGGTCAAATTCCTTTTTAAAAAGAGTCCACGGATTGGGTTTTATACTTTCTGTTGCAAAGCCCAGTCACTTCAAAAATGTTAAGCTCTAATGAATTTAGCCTCAGTACCCATGCCAGAAACATGAACATTTTCTAAGTCTCAGCTCATGTTATAATGAGGGGACTCAGCCAATGTACTGGACTCACCTTTGAGCTTTCTGCAGGAGGAATTCCCTCCTGTTGGTTCAGAAGATAGTAAATACCACCAGACCAACCAACTCTTCCACAGTAAAAGAACCCTTTTTTTAAAATATAGATGCAATTTCTTCACCATTTTGGGTATCACCAGCCTAGAATACAACAGGAAAGGTGATTCAACCTTCAGAAGAAAGTGGTGCTATAAAAACAAATTTGAACTTTGTACAGTTTGCCATTGTACAGAGATGCATTTGCATCAAAGCAATGAAAAATGTGCTTTGAAGCAGCTTGGCATTACTAGTGTGCAGGATTCATGTCTCTCTCCCCACCAAGGCTATGAGATATTTATAAAAGCAGACATACCTCATCAATTCAGTAATTTCCCCCCAGTAACAAAGTGAAGTAGAGTGAACTCATTGTGCTGTGCAGACCAAATACTGTGTGGAATTTAAGGATTTTAGAAGAAGGAAGTGGAACTGATGGATCTCCTCTGATACATGATTAGCAAACAGACACTAGGAATGCTTAAGACATAAGTAATACCGTTGATATGTAATAGGATTAAAATTACATAGTATAGTACTTTGCTGAAGTATGTATGAGTATATGCACAGGACTGTACATAACATTTAGTGAGAACCATAAACCTGATCTCTTTCAGCCAATTTGTTTCATAATGGGAATAAAGTTCTGATGGATTGAGGCAAGGAGGCAGATATACAAAATGACTTATAAATTTCTACAGATCTAACATCATTCTGTCAATACCTGCTCCAGAAGTAAATGCTTCAGCAACATGCAGCAAATGCATTGCTTAAATCCCCTGTGTACAAATCTTGTCATCACGGGGAGAGGTGAGAGCAGAAGAGTGGCTGCTGGATGCCCTGCCAGGGTTCAGTTCAGGCTCCTCTTAGCAGCAGAAAAGCAAGGTCTCCAGGGTTTTGATTCTCCCATGAGCTTCTCAATAGTCTTCCACACTGATAATGAACGCACACACAGAGAGCATGAAAATAGCCTCAAGTGTTTCTGAGCCTGTGACTCTTACCAGCTTGACCACACTCTCTGGGTAGTCCAGGAGTTCAGACAAAAACATCAATCAAAGGACCCAGCTGTACTGGAATGTATTCAGCCACCACTCCCACTCTGAGAGCTAGAGTTTATTTTAGCTACTGTTTTCTACTCTGGGGTTTCATTGTCATTAGTCAGCGGAAATTGCTTGGTTATTCACAGAGTAGAAAATGATAGTATATGTAATTGTAATTATATATATACATATGTTTGTGCACACACACAGACTCAAGCAAACACAGAGAGACATCCTGATGGATGGGCTGAGTTTTCAGCTTTGCACAGGGAGCAGAAGCTCATAGTTCTTTTAATGTAGTAGTTGCATGTCTCATTCCACTCAAGCATAATGACCCTATGCTTAGAACCAAGTACACAAAAGGGGCCAACTATTGCTCCATATTACTCTGAGTCAAGTTCAATAATATGATTGTCTGGCCTCTGCAATACTGCAGTCAGCTTGAGGCTGCCTGGGGCAGCCATAACAATGCTGCTGGTAAAAATTGGCACTGATCCACTGACTGCAATAGATGTTGTGCCAGTTTACGGCAGCAATAAATCCAACTCAGTCACTTCATCTACTTCTGTAACAAAAAAAAAAATTCTTTGAAGTGCATACTTAAGATATTGTATGTGATATTTTTTGATTACGGTAGCCTTATTCTCCAGTGGTCCTTAGCAGTCCAAATGGAGCAATTAAACTTCCTATCAAGAACGGTTTCCCATGTATGCAGCTCTGCTGTGGCCTTTAATGGTACAGTTCCATAAAGTCTCTATGAAAAATCCAATTACTCTTGTGCATTCTAGGTTGAGTCTTTGTAAATCAGAGAAAACGTCATTCCCATGACCCACTATTTATCTGCATAGACTCCTGTGTAAATAAAGAGCTGATGAATTTAAAATAAACTTTTGTTTTTCCCAAAAGCCATAGCCATTCCCTCTACATTTCAATTCTTTTCAGATGAAGAGCTTTTTTCAGGAATGTATATTGATTTCATGGGGACGGATGCAGCCATTTTTCGCAGTTTGACCAGGAGGAATGCAGTGAGGACTGACCAGCACAACTCCAAGTGGCTGAGTGGTGAGATGCCTTTAATTTACCAGAGTTTTAATGGGTGTCACAGAGATTCTGCTTTCCTTTGCTGAAAACAAAGACCTCACCTTTTAAAGAGCTTGTCTCTGAATTTAATTTATGAAGTTGAACCATGAAGAAATGCATGTAAATACAAACTGTAGACAATGCACAGATGTGGAGGGATCCCTGCTTGAACCAAGCTCCTAGACCTCACCTGAGGGTATTTTTTTGCATTGAGGCTGAGCCAAGCTGTTGGAGGGCAAGAGTATGAAAACCTTTCCAATGGCAATTGGTGAGACAGTCTGATTTCTAGAAAAGTGCCTTTGTCTCTAATGAATCAGATATTGCCTTAAATCAGTGTTTGATTCTAAGCCACCAGCTTCAGTTAGTTCAAGGTGATCCATCTCTGCACAGAAGATTCACCACCACTTGCATTCACAGTGTGTGCAGAGGAGTGTCCCATTACCAGAGAAGTCAGTGAGGATTATTGCCACTTATTTCAGTGGTGAGGAATTGGTTATCTAAACACAGTATTTGAAAAACTCATTTCTGAGTGGAATGGCATAACCCTTTGCTTCTCTGACTTCACTGTGAGAATTCTTCCTGTCTTTACTGGTAAGAAGATTCCTTCCAAGGAAACCAATTTAAATTAAAATGGTGGTCAACCCTCTGGGCAGAGGTAGGTGGGAAAGGTTATAGAGCAACTAACACAGCAGTTTTGGTTTTAAAATGCCTTCAGGTATGTTGAAGTGAAGTTACTGTGGTCTGGTCTCGATATTTTTTGTGGTGACTTAGTCTTGTCTGGCTGTGACTACAATGAAATCACAAGATTTCAGTCACAAATTCATCTCACTGTGAAAGAGAAACTATGTCTGCTTGCTAATTTTTTTTCTGTTTGTTATACATTCTTACACATACCTGCACACCCTAACATGTGCATCCTGAAATGAATTAGAGAAAAAGAAAGTTTTAAACTGCCCAATTTCTGGAAAATCTACCTGTTCAAAACAGGTACTTGAAAGTGCAATTTATTTCCATGTTCTGTTAGAGCCAGAGTCATGACATTTGTTATATTAATTGAGAATAGCCTTATGTGAACAGAAAAATGCTGCAGTCTGAAAAGAGTTTTCTGTCAGACATTCAACCTTTGTATCAAAGATTTGATTTGAAACAATTGTAGATTGTTTCAAACTTTGTACTGCACTTCAGCCAAACAAGCAATCCTGCATGATCGTTGAAAAGACAAAGCCTTCATGCAGGGCGAGGGGCCACTTCTTCCTTCAGTCAGGGGAGGAGTTTTGAGGGCTCCTGCACTGTCCATTATATGCTTGCTGTTAAGGTTATAAATTATTTTTCTCTCCCCTAATTCTCTATTGTAGTGTTTTGCACCTACGTTTGATAATGTTTACCAGCCTCTGATATGAAGTAAAATGCTGCTCAAGCATTTCTGTACCCTGCTTTCCTCTTCTAGGTTACACAAATTGTTTTCCTCTCTTATTCATGAACCTTATTTGTTATATTTCTAAGGTCTTCCAGCTTGCTTTTGTCTCAATGAGACTTTCCTTAGGTGTCCCAGATAACACACTGATTCTTCCTTCTTCCTCAAAGTCTTTGAGTCTCTGCAGTACTGTACATACAATTGCTTCTGGACTGCTCCTCTAAAATTTTGCTGAGAAATAAAGTTTGAGGGTGAAAACACACATGGCTGCCAGCAAGGAGCCATTTGCCTGTTGATATTTGGTATATTCAGCACTTCCTTGAAGCAGTCAGTAAATGTCAAATCACTCATTGCTTATACTGATACATCTTTTGGTTTCATCCTTTTGGTAAACTTTTTCATTTCAGAGCCTATTTTTGTGGATGCTCATGTTATCCCAGATGGCACTGACCCCAATGATGCCAAAATCTACTTCTTCTTCAAAGAAAGACTCACAGACAACAGCGGCAGCACAAAGCAAATTCATTCAATGATTGCAAGAGTGTGCCCAGTAAGAACTGCTTTGTTTACCAGGTTGCTGGGATAAGCTGCTAGTGTGACATGATAACCTGAAAGACTGAATGTTTGAAAAGCCTTTGATTTGACAAAATTTCCTGCTTCTGTGTCACCGTTCATAATTAAGAAGAGCTGTTCCTGAACTCACAGCTAGGGTCTGAACAGGTTATATAGAGCTGACTGGATGTGGAAGAATGTGGAAATGCAGAGCTTCAGGGATTTGTGTATTTCTCTGACTGAGTCAGAATGGTTACAGTGTTGAATTTTCATAAGGCACATTATTTTCATAATAAAAATGAACTTTAAGCAGTGAAGGCTTTCACACACACATTCAAAATATTTAAAGCACATCAGAAATATCAAACTTTTAAATTGGTGAATTTAGCTTTCAAATGCTGTTTTCATTTTTGCAACATCTTTCTGCTTGCTTGTATTGATCTGTGCGTGAGCCTAACTTTAAAAATGTGCACAGGAAATTTAAATTCAGGAGTTATGGCTATTCCTGGGCAATAATTAATTTTTTTTCACTGCACTCCTCATTGTCTCTATTTCAGGGGTTTTTTGTATCTCTAATAAACTGTAGATGAGAAATGGTTGAATCAGCTATTAATATCTCTGGTGAAATCTTTTTCCTTTTTTTTAATGAGAGAAAAATTATAAATACACAATGGCTGCTAGCCTATTCATTGCTTCTTTTGGAAGGATTCAGGAAGTTCGTTGTGTTTGTATATTCCCTGTCTTTAATTTGGGTTTTCTTTAGAATTTGGTGCTTTGTGATGTTGTTGTGCCTGGGTGTGAAGGTATTTTTCCTTCTCTGGCAGTATGATGAGGCATGTGATCTCTTTTATAATCTCCATTCTCTGTATTTTAGTGAGAGTGCCTAAAGGCCTTTTTGGGTGTTTTGCAAGAAGACATTTCACACAATTACAGCTGTGTTTGGGTTTTTTACTGTTATAATGAAGCCCAGATGAGTTTTGAAGGGCCTAAGCCTTTTTAGACTTACACTGGAGCCAGTGGCAGAATCCCAAGGCCAATGAAAATAAATCTGAGCCAGTCATATTTGTATATTTGTACACATACCATCATATTCATGTATCAACACCTTTGAGACTGGCAAAATACATTACTCCCTGAAAAGACTCCTTATAAGTCACCCAAAATTTTCAACTCCAACAGCATCAGTGAAACCTGCACAGCACTTTATTGAAATTATATTTCCATAGCTTCTGCATTTTGATTTTTCTCTTTCCTTGGGTGACATCATGTTGTGGAGTTGGGAAGAGAATGCTCTTACACAAGGCAATGAGCAGCACAGTTAGTCAGGATCTGTCACCTCAGTGCTGCATCCCCTGGCTTGGCAGTTACAGTTCCCACCTTGAATCGTGGAAAACTGGAAAGATCCATGAGTGAGCTGTGACCCAGCCACCTCTAAACCAAGCCAGCAGGACTTGCAACAGTGCATGACTAGCTTGACCCACACTAGCTATCATTTCTGAATACTGTTAGAGCATCCACCTTATGTGCCAGCATGGCTTACTAGGTTGGGTGCAGCTCTGCTGCTGTCAGGGCTAGAAGAAAATCCTTCTATAGAACCATGAGACCTTTTAGAGATACATGGACTTTATCCTGGGTGTCAATGGGCGATACAGAGCTCCACAGTCACTTCCAGTCATAAGAGCATACACTGCTGATGCACAAAATCTACTGCCCAACCCTCCAACCCTGCTAGCCTAGCAGAGAAGGTCCACTCAGAAAACTAGCTCTTGGTTTTTTCTGCATATAGAATGCTTAGATGAGGGGATTTGTCTTAGGCCTATCTTTAATATTAAATTTATGAGATTATTATCTAGATAATGAATTAACCTGAGAAAAAATGTGAGAAAGCTGAGTAAAAAGTGTAGCTGTGTTTTCTTTCTTCTTTTCTGAAAATAATATTCCTTTCCAGAATGACACCGGTGGTCAGCGCAGTCTCGTGAACAAGTGGACAACATTCTTGAAAGCAAGACTTGTGTGCTCAGTGATGGATGAAGATGGAACAGAAACCTACTTTGACGAATTAGGTATCACAAAAAGCATTCCTTAAAATTTCATCTAAATGCTACACCTTGTGCATATTTCATGACTGATTTTCATTCACTTTCTTAGTCAAGTTGTTAACAGTGAAATCATAGTACTAGAAGTCCATGACAAAATTCCCTTTGCAGTTTTATGACAGCAAAAGAAAAAAATTCTTCATAAGTCTCCCTGCATAGTTACCATGACCTTTGAAATAAAGGTAATTTATCTTGACTATGTAAAACAATGATGCATGTAAAGAATTAATATTTGGAAGGGAACATCTAAGTGATTCTCTTACTCTGTTGCTACTAGCTTGGATTACAACAGAGGGTTTTTAACATCCCTTTGAAACTGTTTCTTATGCCACTGTGTAACACACAGCTTTTCCATAATGAATTTTTTCTATTTTTTGATCACAGGGTAGAGTCCTCAGATTGGTGTTTCAAGATACTACTAATAAATCCTGTTATTAGCACCAGCAATAGCACTATCCATAAATATAATTTCTCAAGAATCACTCAATTCTCAATCACTCAAGAATCACATAACTTATTGTTTCAACATGCAAAATACTATAAATATTCAATGCATAATCTATACAGCAATCACAAGAGGTATCTTTGCATGAAGGAATTAATAGATGCATATCTTGATACCTACATGCCAAACAACATTACAGAAAGTTTCAAATTCTGTATTTTCCATAACCGAGATGCACAAAATCTTAGTTCCAAATTCAGATATTGGAAGATGTGGTTTACTAGAACTATAAATATAATAAGCAGCTAATGTGCCCTGCACTGGGTTTGAATCTGGATCTTTGTCTGGATCTTCTTCTTCTCTCCATTGTATCCTCTCTCTCTTTTCTCAATTATTATTCCCACCACAGCAAATGGGGTTTGGAGTCTTTTTGAGCTTATTTATTTACAACAATTTGGTGCACTTGCTTTGGTTCAAGGAAGCAGAACGGAACCTGATTGGGCCTAGGAGCAGATCCTAACTTTCTCTAGCTCAGAATGTGCAAGGTGCTTGGAGGGCTGATTTTCTGAAGTTTACAGTGCCTCAGCACTGCCACAGCAGCTCATCCTTCAGAACTGTGATTTACCAACCCCCTCCTCTTCAACAGAGCAGTAGGATAACTGCTTTGAGTTTCTTGTACGACAAAATGTAGGACCATAGTGAATAGGAGACAATGCTCTCAGCATGGGCTCCCAGCACTTATTCCCTAGCAAAGAGGAAGAATACAATCACAGCTGGAAATTCAGAAAACTGGGAGAGAGCAGACACATGCTTCTGTGTTCATGTATAATGCAGGAGAGTATACACTTCCAGTTCTGCATGGTGAAGTCTTTCACTTTTGACATATTGAAAAGAATATTTTAAAAAATTCAGCGGGTTAAATGAAAGAGCCACATAAATTAATGGAAAGCTAAAGAACATATTCTGTGATAAAAAGCTCAAACAGTTCAGTCTTTTTTGTGTTGTAAATTAAGTTTAAGAGGTAGCACGATTATAGTTATTAAAAACATTTGTAAGGGGAAACTGTCAGAGATTAAAGTAGTTTTCACTGAAGCGTAAAAAAAAAATCAACAGATCAGAGGTAATAGTGGATAAATTCATTTCAGTGAGAAGGTACAGTTTTGCAGTGCAGTCAGTAAATCCCTACACAACAGGAAGTGGGAGGTTTACATCTCTCACAGTCTTTACTACAAAGCTGTCTGACATTCATATCATGTTGAAACTGTGCTAGAGAAGGCACTCCAGTGCGATCTGGACAATAAAACACCTAATTTCCCTGGTTTTAATTACATCAATTGATGGGAACTCTTTGTCTTTAACCTACTGCAACTTCATTGTTTTCCTACTGCTAAACAACCTGCTGAAACAAGATACAGCTGAGAAAAATGTATGACATAGATCCTGGATGTATCTGAAAATCTTTGCCTTCTGTCTCCATAAGGCTAGAGGGCATGGAGTTAATTTCAAAATTTGTTTCCAAATGTTCAAATGCTAGATTTATGCGTATATGGTCTGTTCATGTGGTAAGTCTCCTTTTTTCCCCATTCATGACAGATAAAACTACTGTTGAGTTTAGGAAGAATAAAATCATCAATTAAACCAGAAAAGAAAGTTTTTCTTACTATTCAAAATGTTTTTCTTTCTCTTTCTTACAGAGGATGTGTTTCTCCTAGAGACAGATAACCCCAGGACAACACTTGTATATGGAATTTTTACAACATCAAGGTAAACATGGAGATTTGAATAAAATTACATGAACTGCTTTATTTTCTATATGAAAACTGACACTGATGTTTTGTGGATGAGGCTGTGCCCGGCAATTCTGTGTGTCTGCTGTGGCCATGGTTTGCATGCAGGAGTCTCAGTATCATTGCTGTTCTATCTATGTCAGAGCTATGCTTCTTGGAGCAGACTGCTTCCTGACACACTGTCAGCTGCCACTGGGAAAACATTTCCATGGAGGCCACTTGTCACTGTGGAAAGCTAAATGACTTCAGTGCAGTGAACTCGTGGCATCTGAGAGCACTTAACACCTCCTGAAGAACATCCAACACCCTGGTGGATCAAACCAGGAATTCTTACATGAATTCATACAGATCATTTCCAGTCTCTCAGCTGGCTGATGATCACAGAGATGGCAAATAACCATGGTGGCTTCAGTTGGCTACAAAAGGACAAGCTTACGTGGCATTTGGTCCCCTCCTTGCAGCTCCCTGTTACAGTCAGTTGTGTTCACTTACTGTCTGGTTTAGGAAGCATTTACTGACCTCGCAAGGGTGGTGAAAGCACTGGATATGGCTCACTGTGCTGAAAGTCTCCTCAAAGATAGACTGACAGGTGGACCAACAGATTCTTCCATCTCTACCTTTATCTTTTTATTTTTCCTCTTGCCCTCACTAGCATTAGCACAATGTAAAATTGGTTACTAACCCCTGATTTCTCATATGCTACCCTTTATTATTTACATTACTTCTTACATTCAAAAAAGTCTTCTGTTTTTTTTTTAATTTTCATTTTATTTATTTGATAAAATTAGAAAATTGTGTCATTTATTGTTAATAATTCCTTTATTGGCAAGTTTTGGTAAAGAAATCCTTTCA
This sequence comes from Brachypodius melanocephalos, assembly GCA_013398615.1. Classification (NCBI taxonomy): domain Eukaryota; kingdom Metazoa; phylum Chordata; class Aves; order Passeriformes; family Pycnonotidae; genus Brachypodius; species Brachypodius melanocephalos. The sequence goes on along the minus strand of VZSR01001299.1, from coordinate 8,753,384 downwards.
GATTTTTTTTTTCTCCAATAGACATTTTTCACCAGGATATAGGGTTCTGCTTACTCAAATATGTAAATATGACAGGAGAATATGATTCTGTGATATTTAATTGGGGGGAAAAAGTATCACGTAACTTAGGTGCTGTCTGTAATTCCTACTTCACAAAAAGAAAAATGGATGAGCTTATGTTTAGTAGTAAAACCATACTTTAGTTTGGGGGTGCTACATGACTGAAGTGGAAACATTTGTACCTAATTCTGGTGTTTCTCAGTGGAAATGAGTTTGAATCACAGTACAAAAAAAGAAAAAACTTCACTTTTTTAGGCTCTCAAGCTATTTTTTCTCTCTGAAGTTTTTACACATGCATTTCTGTTATTGTGAACCACATGGTCTATTCTTACTTTATTTTTTGTTCAACTATAGGTTCCATGTGTTACCTAGTTAAATACCCATAAGGATTTTTACTCCTTAATAATTCCTGTATCTTCATCCTTCTAGACTTCCAACTCGTAACAGTAGCAAGAGAGAAACATCACAGGAAATCATAACTACTAGTATTTGTGTCTAAATCCTATAGAAGGAAACAAAGTAATGCTGAACTAAATTATTTTAGTGTCATCATATGCTGTAAATCTAACATAAAACATCTGGAAAGATGGAAAGACTAAATTTATTTCTCCAAACCTATTAATACCTAGTAAAATTTTCACAAATACCATAATCCATCTAAAATGTTCATTCTACTAATCCATATGTAGCTGAGAGCAATGTGGATTTCACTTTTGTTTAGACACTACGTGTAATATTTTCAGGCTTTTTCTGGAGTGTTTTTCTTCTTCAATTGAAAACAGTTACTTGGATTATTTTCATCCTACAGTTAACACCAGTCAGATTTTAGACTGTCTGGAGTTTCCACTTTTCAAAAATAAATATCCCAAACCTTGCATGCAGTGAGAGGAAAAATGAGGGAGTTAATTTACTGTAGTCAGCCTTAGCATCAGTCTGGAAAGTTTTCCCCCAGTGCCCTTCATCATCATGGGGTGATGGAGACCATTCAGGGCTTGTGCTATATGGACCCGTGGCTGAATCTAGAGCAGTGGGAAGAACATTCCCTTTTCTTAGGAGAATCCATGTGTTCCCTTCAGGAAGCTTCAAACTTGGATCTTCCTAAGAACAGTTTTATGGGTGGATTTGAGGACTGTATAGGAGTAATTCCTTTACAGCTGCATCTTGCCCCCATTTTTTGCAAAAAAGCTGGAAATTGATTATAATAATCCAGCTGGTTGCCATTGCTCTGGATGTTTTGATTAATGTTTCAGCCATCTATTTTAGGAGGCTCATGGAGGTCTTGTGGTTAATATACTGGTAGGGAGTTCTGGAAACCTGTGCTGAGCTTGGCAGTACAAAGTTTATAAAACTCCTGCCTCTCTGAAGTCAGCAATATTTTTGCCATTGATTTAACTGAAGCCAGATTATATTTCTTCTATATTTAGCATTATGAAATCTTCTTGTTGCACCAGTAGGGTAGTGTCTGCCTCTCTCTTTTTTCAGTTCACTGTTCAGAAAGGTGCTAAGTCTTAAGAAGTAGTGGTGCATATTGGGCAGCTAGATCAGTTGATTCTAAATGTTTGAAATCCATATAAAAGCAATAAATCATATAAAATACTATGTTAGAAGTGTCTTTCATCGTTGGACCATGCAAAATTGTGGAAAAGCTATAAAAAAGTTGGTAGATTGCAGTGCTAACTTCTTCTTGTCTTCCAGCTCCATATTTAAAGGCTCAGCCGTGTGTGTGTATCATCTGTCTGACATCCAGACTGTGTTCAATGGACCATTTGCACACAAGGAGGGCCCAAACCACCAGCTGATTCCATATCAGGGCAGGATTCCATACCCACGACCTGGCACCGTAAGTACAAAGATGTTTATTCAGTCTTGCCAATTGCTTGTCTTTGTTTAATGCATAAATAAATATTATTTAATCCAGGAGGAAAGTCTGCATGCGACTGTGACAGTTACAATTTAGAACTATTTTATTTGCTTTTCAGTTGCCTGCAAATCATGTAGTGTCTGGAAATCTTCTAGAAAGAATTAAAAGTCATGTAAAATATTAGTCGTTCTTTCTGCTTCAAAGGTGATAAGAATTAGTTCATTAGGTGGTAGTCTTCTTGTTTGCATGTGCAAACAGGTTTTGGGGGTTTTCCATTTTGGGGGTACCTTTGAGCAAAATGTAGCTAAACAAACAAGCATGCAAAGACAGCATGGTCAGTGTGTTCCACAGCCTGGATCCAAATGGTCTGTAAGTCTGCCTTCTGTCTGTATGAATTTTCTTTATTTCTCCAGAGTCTTGCACCTCTACTCAGATGCTTAGGAGATGTAGTAGGAGATTTAGAGAACAAGGTTTCTGGGACTTACCACTTGCCTGTCATACCCTGTCATGTTCTGAATCTTAGAAGAGAGACCTAGAAAGGGATGTATTTTCTTGCCATTCAGTTATGGTAGTCTTCCACTTAGGAATGATTTTTAATGCCTTGCTTTCAGGACTTTCTTTCAATGTATCAGGGGTAGTAATAATCTTCCAAAAACGTCTGTACACAATTAGAGCTAGCTCTGTTTCCAAGTTGTGTAAAAGTATCTAATGAAATATTTTAAACAAAACTATTATTTCTTCTTACTTTTCAACTTCATGACATATAAAAATTGCTGTTAATGTACTTTTTTTCTTTCTTTACTTACTATTTTTGATTATTCTTAATTTGTATTTAGCAGAAATGTGACATCTAATATTTTAAGTTTTAATGTATGAACTTTCTCTAGAATCATCTCTGAATCCATATTTACTAAATGAAGTAAGGTAGTGTGGCTGTGTGTTGACTCCTATGAAGTCTTACGGTCTCTCAAGTATTAGAATGAAATAAGCATGCAGAGAATCATAAATTATCTCTCAACAATGCAGGGGTGGTTTTTTTTTAGATTAACACTTTGTTGCTTTTCCATTCATCACAGGAAATTAAATTTTATTTTAATTTTGCCAGTCTCTGTGAGAACGTTTAACCATATCACTATTTCAGTCTGATTTGTCTTTATGCTGCAAAATCTTGTTCTTTTTTTCTTTTTCTCTCTCATACATGGAATAGCTCAAATACATGGAATAGCTCTCCCTGTTCACACAATTCTTCATGACATTTTAGTGCAGTTGTTGCTGGCTATAAGTTAGGACATTACATTCCCAGATCTCTAGAATTAACTAATCAATACCTGACATTCCACTAAGGTCTAATGCTAACATTACTCTTTCCTTGCAATTAATTTGTGCAGCTCTAATCTCATGAGTTCGCTGAGGCTTTAAAAAAAAGACCCATTCAAACAGGAAGTTTCACACTCTTGTGATTTGTCACATTTCAAAGTTTTTTGCTGCTTCAGATTATTTTGTTTCTATGTGTTTCCTCAACCACTGCCATGTTTTTCTTGGTTCACCTCATGAAGGCTTCTGAGTTATTCCAGATGGGCCTAAAGAGATTGGGCAACACAACAGAAAGGGGAAAAGATCAGATTTGGATTTAACATGGATTTAACGTGGTGACAGAAATTATCTACACTTTCCAGATATGCCAATGAGCTCTGAATTTGAAGATAAATTCTTGGATCATAGCTCATAGAGATTCCTTTAGTTAACCGTCACTGGTTTTTGGATCACTGGCTTTTGTGTGGTTCCTCATGACTCAGCCACAACACAATATCCCTAAGTCATATTTGCTAAGATGGAATTTCTTTGGCTTTGCTTTTTTTTTCACTGCCAAAAAAGTTCCACTTTTCAGTGTGTGCCACAAACTTTATTTTTCACTTATGTCAAAACCTCCAGGAAAATCGGGACATGGGGATTTTTCACTGCTCAGAATTTGTGCTCAAAGAGTTAACATGATTAGCCATGTTTGCAGTCTGTGGGGCTTGATCTTCTGGAATGTACTTCTCTTGTGACTTCTGGGATGCTGGACTAGACAGGGATGCCTTTTTATATGACATGGAAAATCCTGCTTTGCAGTTGCCTAAAGAGATATTCATACTAAACCTCTGGATAGAAATGAAATTTCACCATGTCGCAGTACCCTGGATAAACAATGGGGAGGCTTCAGCATAGCTTCAGTAGGATTAAATAAAGCAATACGTTCTTTTGTCCATGATCAACTCAGCAGTGTTTGGCTGCCCTTCACTAAATACCAATGGTTTCTTATTTCTCCACAAGCAAAACTTACGGAAAAAAAAATACATAATTGGCAGCTTGCTACTAAACTCAGTGATGTTTGAGGGTAGTTTCCATTTTTCAGAGTTTACAGAAATAGTTTTTTGTACCTACAGCATATTGGGGAATATGCTGTAAATTAAAGAATTCTGATAATCGAGTGTGAACATAAAATTGTGTAGGCAAGTTCTTGAATGAGCTGTGAAGGATGACCATTCAATCCCTCCACGAAAGGGAGAGCTTGTGTTTCTTCAGTATCATCTTTTGCTTGTCACTCATTTAGCAAAAGAATTAATTGGTTTAAGATGTTTGTTCAGGCTTTGCTCGGAACAATGATATAATGTAAGTTTTTAGGGTCATGCTGGTGTGAATCATAGCACAGACATTTTTGCAAGAAATCACAGACAAAAGTCTTATGACTCCAAGTCAATAATGGAAGGGTTGAAAGTATCAAAGAAAGACTTTTAATTGAGCTATGTGAGACTGGAAAGTTTAAGTTGAACTGTTTGTGAAACAGAATCCCTCTTGAAAGGAACTGGGGTCTGGCAGAGCACTACCAAGTAGGATAATCTTGCTAATGATAAATGCAGTTCTTTTTTAAGCATTTGTTGCTAATCTTAACAGATAATTCCATACATTTTCTGGAATGTGGGTGAATATGCCAGAGAGGGTAGAGCAAGCAAGACAATAAAAATTCAATTTTGTGAGCGATCTTAGAGCATTAACATCTAGCATCATTTCTAATGAGAGCCAAAACAAAACCCTTACGATAAATAGGAGCCCAGAAAAATAAATTGTCAGGGATGTCAGATGAGAGAAACAACCCATGTCTGAGCTGAGTTCTGCTTCTTCTTCCCGGAGGGGACTGATGGCCAGAGCAATTTCTTTTAAAGAGTTCCTACCAGAGCTCTTCTACTTTGTGTAGATAATTAACTCCTAATTGAGCCAGAAGATGACTCTAAAGCCTGTGATTAGGCTGAAGTCCCCTCTCTACTTGCTTCCTGGTGTGCCCAATGAATAGTTTGTAGGGTGCACCAGGTGGAACAGCTTTTAGCAGTGAGGGTAGGACAGGCTCTCCTGCCTGTGGTTATGGGGATGCCCTGGGAGGTGAAGATCCAAATGCTAACATTACATCTCATCAGGTAGGCTGGACACATGACTCACATATCCCCAGACAGTTTCCAAGTCTCTCAGAATATGATTCATTTTATGTAATTTTAGCCATCTAAAAGTAGGTGTTTAGTCTGAATTACTGACTACAGAGGAAACCTAAGAATAAGTGCCTGACTTTAAGAGAGTGGAAGTCAGGTGAGGTAAATCTCTCCCTAAGCTAGTGGCTATTTTGTGTCTGTGGTTTTGACCAGAAATTCCATCCTAGATGTAAGAATGGCCGTCTTCAAAATAAACAAATTTCCATCAAGAGCTTTTTATTGAACAAATCATTTTCCAATTGGAAAAATACTGCATTGAAACACTTCTGAACATCTCCAGTACTCTAAGGAGAGTTTCACAGCTCAGAAATATAGTAAGGGGGGAAAATGAAATCTCAGGAGCGTCAACAAGAAGTGAGGTAGTTGTAGCTGAAAAAAAAATCGAGTGAACTAGCACAGGTACATCCAGAACTTAGTACCATTTACTGCCATAGCTATGATTTCTTCACAGTTTCCATTTAGTTCCAAACTCAGTAAAGAGTTGAGTTTTCTAAGATGGCTTTCATTTTCTCATGAAGCCCAGAATGCCTCAGGGATGATTATTTGGGTGGTTCTTCATTATGTTTAAAGAAGCATCCAAAGTATTCATAGACTTCAGTTACTTCTAAGACATAGGGAAAAGTATAGACAACCTTTTCAGATATAAATAAGTTGTTATAGGACTCCCTCATCAATTCCATATTATTGCTCTTTCAAATAAAGATGAGTCACAGGCTCTTTCATCATCTTGTGATCAACATAATGACCAAAGGGACATTGGCCAAATTACAATTAACTATCAGATTTTGTCTTCTGCTTTTGTACTAATTCTATAAAAAAAACAGATACAAAAGTTTGGTATCTTCCCATACCAATCTCTTGGATTTTTTTTTTAACAGGCAGTTTAGAAGCATAAAACATGTAGAAATAGGTTCAGAAGTACAGATCTTTGCCATTGAGCTGGATTTTGAAAGTGCAAAATACATTTTAGTTTGTTTTATCAGAAGTGATGGGAGTTCAAAGTGTAGCTATTCAACACTTCATTCCCCTTACTGGAATATAGTGAGTTTGGCCCAAGTCTGAAGTGTTTTTTGGGAATTTCCTTCGTCAACTATCTGTCCATATTTGTAAATGATCTGGAGATGAAAATTCTCTGAAAGATGGTAAATACTGTTCATCATTACTGTGCATGTTTCTTACAGTGTCCAGGGGGAGCCTTCACACCCAATGTGAGGACAACCAAAGAGTTTCCTGATGATGTTGTGACATTCATTAGGAACCACCCTCTGATGTTTAATCCCATTTACCCAATACACAAGAGGCCTCTGATCATCCGGATAGGAGCTGACTACAAATACACAAAGATTGCTGTGGATCGAGTGAATGCTGCTGATGGAAGATACCATGTCTTGTTCCTTGGAACAGGTAAGACAAATTTGGCAGCATTCATTTTCCTAGGTTGCAATGGAATCTCAAATCAACTCTTGATTTTTGCAATTTGTGGCTTTCAGAAATATTGGTTTAAATGTTTGCAATCTACAGAAATATTACAGAAATCTGTGAATTATGTTCTCTTTACTTTCTGTGCATTTTTCTATTTACTATAGACATCAATTATGTGCAAGAGATACGATGTATTGATCTTAATTTTAAGACAAAACTGTATATTATTAGATCTAAATTATAATACTTCTCTTTTATATGGTTTGTCTGTAATATGATTCCACATTAGGTTTTGATGATCTCTAAGGCAAGAAAAAAATACCAAAATCTGGCTTATAATATTTTTATACTCTCATTATTTAATACATGCTGTGTAAGCTACTTCTGAAGAAAAGCACGATCTGATCAAGATGTTGCAAAGGCAGAAACAACTCCTCCAGCAAACAGTAGTGGTATGGAAATACTTAGCAGAGAAAAAAAACCAGATGGTTGGAGTCCTAGCAGTAGTGGACACAGAGAGCTTGATCCAGTTATTCTAAAATAATTTCCGTCTAACATAACCTATATTCTGTTTTTACTTACAACCAATTTGAATGTGGTGTTATGCTTCTGAAGTCTGCAGGGAACAGGTTAAGTGATTCTTGTACTGATCAATTTTGATTTTTTTAAATACTCTGATGTGAATCACACCCTTTAGATTGAAGCAGACAAGTAGAGTGGTGCTCTGACTCGACCCTAGGACTCCCCGACATCTGAAATTCATACTGGTTTAACAGAGCTTTAGAGGTCGATGGGCACAAAGGCTAATCTTTTTTACTTTTTTTACTTTCAAGTAGGACAAAGGAGAGAAAGTCTAGGAGAGCAGATATATCTCTGAACATCAGAAAATGATTACAGAGGTGGCTTGCATTGCTTTTATGGTTCACATATTATTGGGGTCCTGATTGTTTTCTGCTTGTAGAATAACTGTGTCAGCCAACAAACTCACACGGGCTGGGAATAACCATTTTGTTATAATAGATTTAAGAAGTGGGTGCTAAAAAGTCTCTTAAGAATGTCAGGCTTCTATAGGGAAAGGATTAAAAGAAACTCTCTTCACTCTTAGATAAAATCTATCAAACTATCAAAATCAGCAGGGTGCCTTGTGGCAAAGCAGGCCAACGGCACCCTGTGCTGTGTGTGCAGAAGTGTATCCAGCAAACAGATGGATCCTTGATGGAAAGGATGTATTTGGCTCCTGTTGGGAGTACTGTGCCCAGCTGTGGGCTCAGCAGTACAAAGAAAACATTGACCTAATGGAGCAAGATCAGTTGAGGGACTGTATGATGTGATGTAGGAGAAAAAGCTGAGAAAATGGGCTTATTCAGAGAAAGCTAAGGGGAGACCTTAATGCTGTTGACAACTATCAGATGGGTGGGTACAACTACCTAGTGGAAAAATATCAGATGGGGACTCTCCTCAAGGTGCTTGGTGCCAAGGTGAGGGATTTCACACAAGCTGCAATGTGGGACAGTGCTATTAGATATAAAGGAAAAAGGTTTTGCCATCAACATCATCAAACAGTGGAAAAGGGATCCAGAGAGATTATAAATTCTCCATCTTCATAGACTGAAAAGATTCAAACCCTAACAAACACAGCATTGAGCAGCCTGCTCTAACAGGACTTGCTTTGGGTGTGGGACTGCACCAGATGTCTTCTACAGGCTACAGGTTTCTGCTGTTCAGTGAAAGGAAAACAAAACCACTTCATTCATGAGAAGTTATGGATGGAGAAAATGAGAAGGGCTAAAGCCCAGCAAGAACTCAATCTGACTACTGCCATAAATGGCAATAAAAAATGTTTCTATAGATACATTAGCAGCAAAAAGAGAGTTAAGGAGATTTTCCATCCTTTACTGGAAACAGTGAAAAGACTGAAGGTCTTAATGCCTTCTTTCCTCAGTCTTTACCAAGTCTCCATCTGATGTAGGGTGAATGCTTGGTATATGATAAGGCATAGTCAGGGTAATGAATTTATCAAGGAATTTTATAAGTTTTTGATCTGGATATTTTTGTTTTCCTGGCTGGAAGTTGATAAATGAGTTTTAAGGTATTCTTGAATCTCTCTTATTTGCAGCTGTTGAAAACTACTAAATTAAGCTAATTAGGACAGGGCTTTCTACAAAGTGGGTTCTCCCTCCCTCCGCCTTTCCCTCTGTCCACCACTAACATAAGCCCACATTTTCTGTTTAGTTTAATTAACGCAGATACAATTTTTTACTTTGTGACCTGTTAGGATATTTCTTCTCCTTTCCTGCAGAAGTTTTCTTTACTATAGAAATACCAGAACTGTTGACAGAGAGCATCCCTACTCCTATTATACAACTGCTCAAGAAAACTTGGTAAAAGAGAAGTTTTACTTTACTGTTAGTTTTCTTCCTTGACAAGTGTTTAGTCAGAATAATAGACTGGTAAGCTAGTGCAGATCTTTCAAATGAACATTTTATAATTTTTTTCTTCAATGTTTAGTAGTGCTATTGTTTTAAAATGCTCTGTAAGCATCTAATGTCATTTGCAGGCAAGTTCTACTAAAGCTTAGTGGAACAGATTGAGACATAAGTTCCCAGACCATACAGATTGTTAATGTAGCAATGATAGTTAAAGATGGAAAACTGTTGAGGAGCTGAAATGCCCTTGAAATCACAATTTGATCGTAAGCATTTTTCTCTGCAAGAGGTAAATATAGCTAATTTAATTTTGTCCTTTGATGACCATCCAACTGTTTTTAGGTGATCAGGTCAGCACACCTGAGCTGTTAAAAACATAAACATTCCTCAGGTTGTTCTTATGTTAATCCTCCTCTCTGTATCAGCACAGGACCCATTATGGATCAGATACAAAAAGTGCAGCTCTTGATACTTTGTATTCATTGCTGTATCTTCTCCATTACACTGGAGACAAGGATCATTTTCTGCTTTCTAGTGAGATGGAGGGCAGGCATTATTCTTCCTGAGTAGGACACAGGACATTTATACCTTCTAAGGTTTTCCTCCAAAGAAATTGCTGCAATGCAAGTTACTGCATTTCTCAGCCCTTTCAAATAAAAGTGATCAGATTTCAGCCACTGAGAGGAGAAACTTGTTTTCTTTATTTTCTGCTTTCTGTGAGACTCAGGAGGATTTGATAGAGATATTAAGTGTCAAAAGGAATGCAGAGGGGAATTTGCTTTGGTGTCGGTTCGTCCCAGCAAATGCAAAAACCACATTGTATAGGAGAATTTCATGTGATAATTTCCTTGGGAGCCTGGAGCCCCACAGCCAGAGACAATGGGACTTGACACCTGGTGACAATTACACTCAGCTCAAATGATGAGTTACTGCTGCTGGACTGAGATGTTGCCAGCCATGTCTGTCACTGTCAGTGACCTGTCTCATGCTTGAAATCAGAGTGTTTTATGTCTTGCCAGATGCAAAGCACACAAAATGTTTAGCTTTTCCTCTCTTCCTCCTCTATAGCCTTAGTAATAAATCACTTCCTGAATGCAAGTGAAGAATAACAGAAGTACAGAGCTCCGACAGCCCCAGTGGTTTTCATCATGTAGCCATGGCACAGGAGGGTATAGGCAGCTCTGCCATTTTTCACCTTGGTGTGAACTAAATGTAGTGTTTCCTTTGCTCCCCCAGACAGAAGTGCTGTGCTCACAGGGGCTGGTCCATACCCAGAGTTAATGCACTGCTTCTCTCTCTTTCTTACCTGCGTAGCAAACAAATCCAGAACAGACAGAAACTGTTCTTGTGGCATTCCATGCTTTTCAAATTATTATAATCTCCTGGTTTTCCTATGCTTTTAAACATGAAGACTCCCAAAGCACTTAACAAAACTTGCTAGTTTTGCTAGGTCTCCCCTAAGGGATCTCTTCAACCCTGTCTGGTGTGAGCTGACTTGGAACAAGTCTGGACTGATAGAGAGCAGTGCTGCAAGAGAAGAGTGCTGTCTACCTACCCTGTCTTCCTAAACAGAAACCCAAGAGATAACTTACTTGGAAAGAATATCATCACTCTTTTGCATATCTGACTAGAGCAATGCTGATGATATTTTTTCCCTATGCCATGAGAAATAACATATTCAGTTGAAGAATTTGGGATTAGAGTTGTTTCAATTATTCTGTTTCTGTGATGGAGCAGGACTCAGTCCTGAATTTTTTGGATTCACCCTAGAGTTGTACTGTAATTTGTTTACTCGATTCAGTTACATCTGAAGAACCTGAGCTTTCAATATTTTGTGTTCAGCCTTTGGTAGATTGTTTTCTGTCTGAGTTTTAAGACAGCACTAAACACCATGAGAACATATTTGTGAGATTAATATTAATTTATTAAGCATGCCACCTACTGCTTGCAGCATGACAGCCTTTAGTCAAAGTACACACAGATTGCACAACCAAAAGATTATTCACGGGGTTTTTCATTGCTCCTGGTGTTAGGAAAATATTTAAATGTCTGGGTCAAACTTGGGTACATTAAACAGCTATGGGCACGAAAGGGGTTTTTTAGCTCCTTGCTATCAAGACGTGATATGTTTTTCTGGAAAGAGATCTAAGTGGTTGTCATAAAAAGGCACTACAGACTTCAGTGTGGCTTATTGAGTTGATTAATGTCAGCCACATGCATCTGATGTGGCATGAGGCTGATCGATGTTTCTCATTATCTTTCCTTCTCTGATGAAACATTTGTTTTCAAAGTCTGGATGCGTTAAGTGCCTCCAGAGCATAAGTTTGTAATACTCATTTTCATGGTGTTGTATGATGGCTGTCTTTCTGGAAAACTAACCCTTGCTGACAACAGTAGCCTCCAGTAATGCAGATTGTTACAGAGAGATAATCTGGTCAAAAGAGCAAGCTTGCCTCCCATAGTTTCCCTAGCTTCAGCTTCGTGACTGTGAGCTTGGGAAGATGATGTTGCACAACACTGGCACAACAGGCGTCAGACACAATTTCCTTCTTCCTCTTGGTCACAGTGCCTGAGTCGTTCCTAACCTTTTGTTGACCTGTTCACCCAAAGCTTTTTCACAGACTTTTAAGATGATATATAAGTTAAGAGGGCATACACCTGCTTCATTTCCCTTGTTCAGCTTTTTATTCAAGCAAGCTCTCACTGTGTCATAAAAGATTGACTGAGCAGGGACAGTACAAAAACTTCACCCTCAAGTGTGAACACTTGTATCTGTCGTTTGGTTCTTTGATGCAGCTCGAATTTTATGAAGTTTCACAGAGATATTATGAGCTGGAAAAAAATTACCCACATTTGACAGATGGGTGAACTAAGCACAGAGAGGTTAATGGCTGTGGTGGGAGCTCAGAATTACAGCAGACACGGGGCGTGGGAACGTGGCTGTCAGCCCTGACTGCTAACCTGCCACCCTCTCAGGTGCTCTGCTGAGCCTCAACAGAGGCTGTTTTCTCAAACAGACTGATTTCAAACATTCTGTAAAGTTTTTGCTTTCTTTTTCCTTTGCAAGGTTATTTGTATACAACAGGTTCAACTCAGATAAGAGACCAGAAATAATTAGCTGCCATTAGGCTGACAGGTAAAACATGGAGAAAAAGTTTTTAGAGGGTCTCCAGCAGTGTCAGACACATCAGGGGTGGGGATTACTGAGGGAAGCCTCTCAAAACTCGTGTCAGAATCGAAGTTGATGCCTATTGCGCTCCTTTTTTTATGATGTGGAAAATTTGGGGGTTTTATTTGTAGTTCAGTTTGTCCATGGGATGTGGCTCAGGGGTAAATGGGTCCTGGCTCTCTTTGAGGCTCACATTACTGACAGCTGCAGTGTTCACTTAGAACTGGGGAAATAAAAACTAGTCAAAATTCAGAGAATGAGTTTTATACTTCTGATTCAGCCAAAAACCTCTGTATTTTTGATGTCTGTTCATTAAGCTTTGCTTTTTCCATTGCTCATGGTCAGGCAGACCAGGAATTAATGTAATCAGGCACAGTCTAACTGGCATTGATGAAGCTTAGCTGATTAATAACAGTCCAGAATCATGCCTTGCATTTCAAGAAATATTATTTTAATTATGATGATGATTTGCCTCTTATGCTTCCATTCCATTTACTGCAATGCCTTCTTTCTTCATTTATTTCCCACTCTGATACATTCTACACCTTTTTTTTTTGACCCTGCACTTTCCTGCCTTGCTGTTCCCAGTTTCTCAGAGCTCTCAGAGGGAATGTGATCTCGGTGTCATTGTCTTTAATGTCAAGCTGGGACGCCTGCATTTGTTAAGCAGGTTTGAAGTGAAGAAGCCTTTTGAAACACTCCTGTCCTCTTGCTGTCAGCTTGAGGCAGATTCCCTTTTGTTTGTCCATCTCCCCTTGACTCACAGGCTGCTGAGCTGACGCAAGGCTGCAGACAGCTCCCAGTGAAGAATTAGGAAAGTGGTGAGCAGAAATCTGCCTCTTCATGTCTAGTCATATTCTCAAGACATAGCAGCTTTTTCATGACTGTGTAAAATCATAAACAATGGAGAACTGTTTTCAAGTGATTTCTGGAAGGAACAAGTAAATGGCAAAGGAAACCATGCTGTTCATTTTTATGAATTTTACAGAATTACCTTCTAATTTCATACATTGACCAAACTTGAAAAAATTTCACTTGCACATGTTTGATGGTCTCTTATGCCTAATTTACAGCATAAAATATTATCTATTGTGAAATACACTCAGAAACAGCTCAGGCACTGCTTTGCATAAATGTCCTGCAGTGCACAGTGCTTCATCCTTTCCTCTGACTCAGGGAGTTTAGTTCACTTTTTTACCATTAACAGAAAAATCAAATAAGATTTTTGACAAAACTCAAATATACTATAAGCTTTCTATGTGAACACATGTAAGTGACTTGATTTGTCAGATAAAAATTTGTATTTATAGTGGAGACAGCAGTGCTGCTGAGGAAGAAATAAAAAGTGGGGTTTGGGGACAAATACTTGCTTTTCATTTATTAAGGAAGAGGCTGAGCAATAAGTAGCAAGATTATTTTTAGAAGCAATGGAAGTGTTTATAGGTGTATATAGAGAGAGATACATGTAGATACTATTAGAATCCCTTGCTTTAAAAAAAATTATTTAATCAATAGCTTTCTATTGAATGGTTAGTTCAAACATTGTATTAAGTCTCCTTTAAAACAGTGGGGCATCCCTTTCTGCAAGGATCTGTCCATCATGGTACAATACTGAGTCAAAGCAAATGGTAAAATTCTGAGTCAAAGGGAATGAATCTGAAGCTAAACAATCCTTCACTCTGTGTATTTTTCTGGGGCGTGACAAAAAGGTAGATAGGAACCTGCTTTGCAAACAGGAAAGGTTATTAGCACACAAGGACTTGGCGTCAGGCATTATCAGTATTTTCTGTGCCAACGCCTGGGATAAAATCTCCCCTCAGGTTCTGATTTCAGTTTGGGGCGATGTTTGAGGACTCAAGACAATTTAGGAATTTTAAAAGTGTGGCATGTGCTAATGGATCTTTGACATAAACCGGTTCTTCAGTCTCAGCAGCTTTACATTCCTTTGCAGGTAAGGTCACTGTCAACATTCTTAGTGCCCTGTGTGTCAGGGTTGCAGGTACCTGACACTTTGCAGACAGCTTCAAAAAGAAAAAGAAAAAAAAAAGAAAAAAAAAAAAAAAAAAAAAAAAAAAAAAAAAAAAAAAAAAAAAAAAAAAAAAAAAAGACAAAAGGCTGCAATTCCTTCCTGCTCTTCTGATTGAGTATTTTGTAAGGTAGGGTCTAATGTTAGAGAGAGAGAATTAATAAAAGAATGCAAAGAAGCAGAGGTAGACTGGACTGAAGCCATGTACATGTGTGAGCAGGTTATTCCCTTAAGTAGGAGAAGAAATACACACAATCCCTTTCTCCTTTCCTCTGAGGGAGGCATCTGCAGCAGTTTAACACTTCAGTGGGTCCTGGCAGTTAGTAAATCTCTCTCAGGTTCTCATAGCTTTGCTAATACTGGCACCCAGGCTAGACCACATCTGTGCTATCACAAGATTTAGTTTCAGTAAAGTTTCTTCAGAAGGAACTGTTTTATCATGCCATTGTATAATGAGAATAAGTGTCTCTCTAGAAAATTCTCATGAAAAATTCATGCCTAACATGCCCTGAGCGTATACCATTAATAGCTACACATTTTTAAGTCTTGTCAACTTTCAGTTTCTCTTTTCCTTCCTTTAAAGACAAAATACTGCCGTGTGCTCTCTGTATGTGATCAAGTGATTAAATATGCATATTCTGGCTTTAAACCTTTTTTTGGTAATAATAATAATAACAAGTACTAGTAGTAGCAGCAGCAGCAGCAGCAGGAGCAGTAGTAGTAGTAGTAGTAGTAGTAGTAGTAGTAGTAGTAGTAGTAGTAGTAGTAGTGGTATTTGGCTTCCTCAAGTGAAATAAGATGTAAATTACTTACAGTAGCCATCTTATCCTGCAGCTCTAGCTATAGAATTTAGTCACTGAGCTTAAAAATAAAATTGAACTTTTTCTGCTTACATAGTCTTCATTATGAATTGCTAGACAGGAAACTGAAATTTCCTAATAAATGTAGATACTGGCCTGTATTGTGCTATGCTATGTTCTACCAGCTGCACAACTCTACATTGCTTTTAAAACTTTTGGAGGCTGAAGAGAGAACCTGTACCATGTGTGCTCATTCCTCAGAATCAGTATTGAGCAGATAGATTTACTCTACTCAGTCTAATTTCTAGGTCTTTCAGGTAAGAGAATTCTGTGTGCTTTTTCCGAGTTAAAATGCTCATTCTTGTGATTATCCTACATCTGCCTTTTCTGCCATATCAGAAATACTTCAGTGGCTGTCTCAGCCTTTAAGAGCCTTCACAGATGGATCTCTTCATCTCACGTATTCTTTCCACATAAGAAATTTGGAAAACTAATCACAAATTTCCCTTTGGTCTCACTCATCGCATCTACCCTGCAAAAACACTGTCATTGCCACATATTTCTACTTCTTACTCCTTTGTTCTGAGTGGATTTGTGAGGCATGGAACTGTATTTTGAGAGGAAAGCCATGACACGATAGCTAAAATATCTTCACTTTGCTTTTTCTTTTTACCTTACAGAGCAAAATATTAACTCCTACCAATGTATAATGTACTTGATTATTGTTTTAATTCCATTTAAAAAAACTCCCTTTTATCTTACTGTGTTTACATGTAGCTAGAGTTATTCTTTGGAAGGTTTACCTTTCATGTCAACAGTTATCCTAGCGTTTTATTACTGGATATGAATATGTCACATGCTACAGTAGCTCCCTTTTACCTGTTTATATTGTGTTTTACTTTAAGGTCATTAGGATAGATTCTGCTCTGTGTGTCTGTACAGTAACAGAATATACTGATTTTGATTGGGTTTTTTGTATAGAATGGTAACAGTAATGGTAATAACTCCAATCTTATCATGTCTTACGTGCATATATGAGAATAATACTATAATAATAGTCCTTATAAGGAATCATCTCATCATTCTTACTGACTCCAAACTGTAGAAATTACTGAACATTTCTTACCTTTCTCTGTGTCACAGTGCTTCCTTTGATGGTTTCCTTTTATAATTAATGAAGGTTAATCTGCTTTTTTATTTCTCCCTCTCTGTGTCACATGGTCTCACTTATTCTCACCTATTGCAGATCAAGGAACTGTACAAAAAGTTGTTGTCCTACCCACCAACTTCTCTGCAAGTGGAGAACTCATTTTAGAAGAGATGGAGGTTTTTCAGGTTTGGCTTTCTCCTTATGTTTTTCCAGTGTGTATGTTCACACAAACACTTCGTTCTAACAGACTTTGGCAAGGGCAACTGTGATTTGATAAAAGATCAAGTAAATGTGCACGCTGTCAGTTGGATAACCACATAAAGAGGATTACAAAATGTTGACTGTTATGGAGGCTATAGCTAGCTGAAGCCCTTTTCTTCTCCTATATTTCAGTTGCCTGTTTTTTATGTTGATATACTGGCTAGAAGGATTTTAGTAATCAGTTTTTTAGGAGGTCATGTTACAATAGCTTCCAGAAGGAGACTTTTATCATTGACATCACCATAGAGACTGTTGCTGTGAATGGTTGGAATTTCAAGATTTCTGTACTTCGATTATCTGAAGATCTTCTTGGTTCTCAGTTGCAAAATGAAATCAAATTAGTGTTGTTTTTGCATAACTCCTGTTCTTCAAAGTCACATGCCTCTGGAGTCAAGAAAGTTACAAGTTTAAGACAACATAAGCTGAAAAGAAACACAAAAACTACAGGGAGATAAAGGAATAGCCTCTGTCAATCACTCTGGCATGTGACAGATGTAATAACCTAAAGAAAATGTTCACTCTCATGTTGAAAAATCCCTCTCAAATATTTGAATGGCCTATTCATTAAACAGTAGCCTCGGGGCAAATGGTAGCATGTGTCTATAAACTTAGTTAAGGATTTTGTCATGGCCTTTTCTCTATTTCATTGACAGAATACAAAAAGGAAGATTTAAGCTTTATTGAGGCAGCATTAACAGTTTTCTTAAGAAAAAGAACACTCATAAAGGCATCTATATTAACACTCATAAAGGCACAGTTAGTCTTTCTAGGCTTTTGTTGAAGACTTCCTGCTAAAAATGATATATGTGAGTGATATTATGTAAAATATTACACACTCTTCACCAAGATATTGCTAATTCCACTTACTGGAACGTTAATACTGCATGAGGATAGTTGGGCTGAGAGGCATCCTCAGCCCAAACCTAGTTTTTGGGCCTCTAAGCAGAGACCTTTATATCCTGAACCCTAAAAACCATGATATCATAACTCCTGCTGTTACAATCTGTGTGGCATCATCTGTGTTTAGATGAATCTCTCCAAGAGAGCAGGGATGAAATCATGGGCCCTGTGCTAGTTTATATCAAGGGTAGCAAAGAAGGGATCCTCTTCCAGAGTAAACAAGGAAAGGAGAATGTGGCATCAGATCCAATGCTGCATTTGACCTGCAGTCTCCAGACAGTTCATGAAGCAGCTCTAAACTTCTCCAAACCTTTGCCAATTCACATGATTCACAGCCAGATTTTCCAGTCCTGACCTCCCTGCTGTGTTGTGGTTTACTGCAATTAATCCTAGCCCACTGTTATGGCTTTCCTTTGTGACTGAACAAATGCTGAATCTTAAAAAAATGCTGAACATTTTTATCACCATCGATTTTATCACTTGTTTGGATGAACATAATGACTTAGTGCAAGGAAAATAACAATTCCCTTTCCACCTCTTTAATATTTGATTTGGACACAGACATTAATAGACTGCTATGATGACACACAGTAGTATACAGCAATGTCTCTGGGAAAGAAACATTCAAGAACATTCATGGCATTTTAAAATAATCTAGTCATTGATAGTCTGAATTTATATGTTGCATAGTAACCAAACTGTATGCACTGTAGATAATTTGTAGGAAAAGGATTTGTATTCTTATCTGATTCATTTGGTAAATACTCTAGAGCTATTTTAAGATTTTTCCTTATCATCATCATTAGAAAAAAAAAAAAACATTGTTTTTTGCTACAAAGTTAAAGTAATGGCTCCTATATTTCTGAGGTACACAGATGCAGGTTAATTATAAGTGCACAAAAACATTTTAGATACATGTAATAATAATGTGGTTGAGTTTGAACAATATATTTTGTGAGACATTAATTGTTATTATGTCATTTGTTTAGTTCTGAAAATAGCAGTACTTAGTAGGAGTGAGCAGTCCCTTTCCAGTATATAAAAATGTATAGTTTTCTTAGATATGACTTAGGTTTTAGTGACTTTTAAATATTAATTTTGGGACAGAATTCTTGACAATAGTTTGTAACTCTGTCTTTCAGAGTAATTCTCCTATAACGACAATGAAGATTTCATCTAAAAAGGTAAGGCAAAGTGGAATGCCTGCTTAGTGCTTATTAACTGAGAAGCAAATTGACACAGATGTTAGAATTCTTATGGAACACACTAAATATATGCAAATCTTCAATACTGAGTACAGAAAACTTGACTGAAGTTTGCAGGAGCTGTTTATATGGTCTTCAGCCACTAAGATAAAACAATTTCTATTCATTATGTATAATTTCTAATTCACTGTAAGTGTCAGGTTTTTTGTTGTTTTGATATGCAAGTAAGAAATCAAAAAATACTAAAAGAGGAAATTCACCCTCCCTGTTTTTTCTCTAAAGTCCCAAATAGAATTTTTTTCCTTGGAAGTCTGTCTGATCAGTGTAGAAATGCAGTATTGGGGCTGTTGGGTCTATGGTGCAATTGTGTATGTTTGTTTAGTAATAATAAACAATGGCAATAAGAATAATGAAAACAGCTGAGAGGATTTCTGCTGAAATGCTTAACACAAAAGCTAAAAATGTGTATTCTACGATTTTGCAAGCAAGATGTTGCTCAATATTTTACAAAACTACTACTAAGTAAATATTATTCACTAACTCAAATTCAGTATGCTTTTTCATTTTTATGACAAAAAGATCAAAGGGATTTCAAGGGGTTTTGTTCAAAATTAATTTATACTTTTAGAATGATTAATTGTTTTTGAGTAAAACAGTCGTTTTGGCCAAGATTTTTTGTAACGGTTTACTCCCTTTGAACTTCTCTTGGAAAAGTTCTGATTTATTGTGAAAGTTCTCTTGGCTTATTTTTCCAGGTATATGAGGCTATCAGAATCTGGCCATAAGCCTCAACATAATCTCTAGGTTCTACATCTTGGAAATGAACACACTGGAGGATCCAGCTAGGAGCTCTGCATAATATTTGTTAAAGTGACTATGTACAGAGAAAATACTTAGTTCAAAGGCTTGGGCCAATAATCCTCTTTGAATAAGAACCAAGTTCTCAAATCTGAGCAATATTAACTCAGCCTGTCTGCCCCAGAACAGAACAATCACATTCAATGTCCAAAAAAACATTAAATTTCCCCAGTGTTTCTAGGTGTTTTCTAGCAGGAAAGTGGAAATAATATAGGCCTGTTCACCTGGGAGGTTTCTGTTGGTCTTGACTTTAGATGTATTTTTGGCTCCCCTCTTGATCTTAATTCCAAAATTAATTGAATGGGGTTTTTTGGGTGTGTTAGCCAGGTCTCGGGTGAAACTCCTCCACATGTGAAATAAATCTTCCCATTTCCTCCTGCAGCAACAGTTGTATGTGAGCTCAGATGAAGGGGTCACCCAGGTTTCCTTGCACCGCTGCCACATCTACGGCACCGCCTGCGCCGACTGCTGCCTGGCCCGAGATCCCTACTGCGCCTGGGATGGCAACTCCTGCTCCAGGTTTTATCCCACTGGAAAAAGGTAAGCAGCATTAAACAAGGGAAGATGGTTTTCATTCTGCTGCATAGCCTGGAGTGCTGTAATGGGGTGAAGAAGTGGGGCGTCATTCCTTTCATGAGCATGTACAAACAATACCCCCATAGCTGTTGTGCTTGGAGTTATCCATCACCTAGGACTGTATTCCTGCAAGAGTCTATGGTAAAGAGCTTGGCTTTTCATATTTAAAGTAATGGATGGGGAAAAAAAAGAAAAAAAATGGTTCCTAATCATAAATATTAATCTTTCTCTCTCACACACACAAAATCAGTGAGACATTTGTTCCTTTCATTTAAATTCAATTACTTAGTATGGATGTAATTATGATAGCCCTAAATACAGCAAAAGATTTTTCAGACTGTCTGAGGCATAAACTCATTTATGGTTTTTTTGTTCCTCATTTGCTCCTAAGTGAGAAGAAGTTTTTTCAGGGAAATTTTAGGCAAAAGTGATTTCCATGTAATGCCTGTGGATTTGGGTTTTTTGACATGTGGTTTATTAAAGCAGACAGGGAAAGCAATTTCTGTTTAATTTATAACAGAACTAATAGTCCATCTCATAATCTTATGCAAAACAGGAGTCTTTTTCCTCCTCCCAGGGGAAATATTTAATAGCAGAAGGCTGTAGTGAGCTCTTGTCTTAATAAGATTTCACTTCATATACAAACAAAGCTGCGGAATACACAATGAAGTGTTAGTGCAGAGGAGACAAACCTTTCAGATGGTGCTCTCTACACTACCTGGAAGGAGGCTGTAGCCAGCAGGGGTTGGACTCTTCCCCCAGGTGACAAGAAAAAGGACAGGAGGAAACAGCCTCAAGTTGTGCCAGAAGAGGTTCAGACTCCCTATTCTAGAATCATAGAATCATCAAATATACTGAGTTGGAAAGGACCCGTCAGGACCATTGAGTGCAGCTCCTGGCCCTGCAAAGGACACTCCAGGAATCACTCCTGAATGTGCCTGACAGCATTACCCAAACACTTCTTGAAGGCTTGGTGCTGTGACCACTTGCCTGGGGAGCCTGTTCCAATGCCCAGCCACCTTCTGGATTAAGGACTTTTCTTGATATCCAGCCTTAACCTGTGACTGTGCTCAGTGTCTGCCCCTGAGCTGCAGGTGCAGAAGGCCACACACAATCACTGGGTTTTATTCCTGCTCCCTCACAGAGGGAGACATTTGACAGAAACAGGGAAAGCTTGAACCTGCTGATAATAGTGTCATGCCCTGGAAAATTGTTTTTGTTATTGCAAAGTTTTCTTGACTCATTCCTTACCTCAGATTACAAGGTAAAGCCCTAACTGGCCACGTAGAAATTGGTAACTGCTTTCATGCAGAATATTTAGCCACCAGTCTGCAAAGTGATTGTTTGCTTCCATGGAACAAAGGTCAGAATATGGGGGAGGAAAGAAAAGAGAAATGCCCAGGTCTCAGGCCACGTAACTCCTACAGCAGCACAGCCACCAAAAGGTACAAGGAGCAGTCAGGTACACCCAGCCTGAGCAGTTTCCAGTTTGCCATCTCCATTATATACACCCACCCAAGGTTATTTCCACTGGGGCTTGCTTTCATGCTGATATTTTGTTTGCAATTTGCTCTTCATATCAAACCAAAATAAACACCTCCAACTGTATGGAAAAAGGTCTGGTTTTCATATGTGAAGGAAATGAGTTGTCTCTTTATCTAACAAGACAGATTATGAAGGACAAAACATTGGTAATTAGAGCCAAATCCCATTGTCTAGACAGCAGTCTCTGCTGTATGCATTTGCTTATTTGCTTTCTTTTTGACACTTCTGTGAATTACTGTGGTTTCTCTTGCAACATCAATTTACCCCAAAACACCTTATGGTATTATCTTTATTTTCTAATTGCCACTTTTTTTTTTCTATTTTTTTTTTTAATAAATAAATATCTAAGTGCTAAGTTTACATTCTCAGAACTGCTTAATGCAAGCAGGGTGCTATCTCTGACAGCATGGAGCAGCTCATGGTAGCACAAGAACTCTGACAGCCACTCAGATATTCTTCAGTGCCTCCCTTGACTCATATAAATGGTTCACAAGGGTTAGGACCCCATGGCATAAAATGAAATATTTTTGATGGTAAACATAAAAAGTATGCTTGGAATTTCAGTAATTACTCATTTGAAACCTTTCAAATATTTCCTTTTCAAATGATGCAGTGAAGGATCAGGTGACAGGGGATTCTGAGCACTCCTGGGTGTTTGTGCACTGCCTGGTGTAACATGGCCATAGATGGGTCACCCTTCACTCAGTGGTACTGGAGCTCCAGGGGCTTTTGAGGGTTTCTGATCCTCAAGTCCTTAGAGCACAGCTCAGAATACAGCTGTTTAATATCCCAACAGTGTCCATTTGCAACAATCTATCACCAATATATTTTTTTCTTGAACTTGATAAATACTGAACTGCCTTACATAATATTTAGGAGTGAAGATAATATATCCTAATAATAAAGAAAAAAGTGTACCAGCTTTTCATGCACTCAATTATGTGAGCTTTGACCTTCTAGTTGAGGAGGGCTGAAATGCCAGTATTCACAGTCCCAGTAAGCCCCCCAGACACTTTGATATAGAATCATGATTTTACATCTGTCATCCAGATTATATAATAAGTTCCCTATTTAGAAGTATCCTGATACTTGGTGAGTTTTATTTTATTTTGGAAATAGTCATATCCCTTCAAGTAGAAGACAGAACAGAGTCTTAACTCTCCACCATTCTGGATGAATACTTCAGTCACACTGCTGCAAAGGCTACAGGCACAAAAAATAAAGTGCTTGCTAAAATCGAGGTGGGAACATGGCCTTAATCATAATTTTATGCTGATGTGTTAAGATATGAGCAGTTTGAATCTTATGCATCTCATTGTTAGCTGCTTGCTTTTTCTATGAATAGTTCCAGCTGGGGGTTCTGGCTTTGAATGCAGGGTATTGGGAGTGAGCAGAGGTCTCTGTCATGTGTCACCTCTGATCCTTCCATCCCTATACCTCCACTGCACAACTGCTTTACCTACAAAAACTGCTCTTGTTTTACAATCTTCAGCAGGTGCTTCAGCTGAACAGTGTCTTCACTCCAGCAAGCCTGCCAGGAGTAAAGCACACTCACTGCAGCTCATGAACTACGCCTAACGTTTGATCTAGTAAAAAGACCAAAACATAACGAATCCACAAATAAAAAAGTGGTTATTTTCAGTGTAGGTATTTTGGAATAACATTTTGTTTTTACAAAATACTGCAGGAGGAGCCGTAGACAAGACGTGAGACATGGAAACCCTCTGACTCAGTGCCGAGGTTTCAACCTGAAAGGTACTGTAATTTAGAGATCCTCATGCTATATAAAGAACACATGGCTTTCCTTTGTATGATTCATTATAGCTGACATTATCAGTATGGTTTACTGGTAAAGCATAATTATATTCCAAGTCTGAGTTTTGTTTTGATTTGGTTTTAGCATTTTTCCTTGCAATCACATAAAATGATGAGCTGTGAAGTAGATAGTTCTGCACACTTGAATTGAGAAGCTGACACTGTTGACTAGAAAACGGTAAAGTTAGTTTGAGTGCTTCTCTACCCCTGTTTCCCTTCAGTCTTTATTAATGCCTTTTCATTCATTTAAGCTTTGGACCTCAGAATTTGTCTGAATATTTGATCCCATACTGAGTTTTAGAGCACACCTTTCACCAAACAGCGGTATCTAGGCCAGCCTGTCTTTTGGTTCATAATTATTCCCTTCTCCCTTTATGTGGGAAAAAAAACCCAACAAAAACAAACCAAACAAAAAAACCCACAAAAAACCAACCAAACAAAACAAATTCCAAATTTCTTTATGAAATCTCTTATTTCCAGCGGTGCAACTGTTTAGTCAGCCTGGCATGGTGAGGATGGCCAGGGAAGCCAAGACTTTGCCCTCCCAGCTAGTATTTTCTCCAGATTGATGAACAGTCAAATATGCCCAAAGTCAAAGGACTAAATGTGTATTTAAAGGTAGCTCAATCCTCTTCAACCCCATGCATGTCTGAGCTAGACAGTGGTAATGTATGCCATCAGACCAAGGGCACACAGAGAATTATGCTCCTTTCACCTCTATTTATGACCCTGAATTTTGGAATATGTTCTAATCTGTACCACCTAGAGACCAAATAATAGAGCTGATTGTAAATGCTTTTATTGATGTTTTCCTAATCAAAGAACAATGCTTTAAGAGTTACATGCGAAAGGTTCTGTAATAATAATTCTACTGAAGTAGTCTCCACTGGTTGCTGGAAGAATCTCCTGGATCAGAAAAGACCACAGCAGTCAGATCCCTCTGCTTAAATGAGCCTTTCCCCATGAGTCAGTGTTAGGTCATTTATATGAAGCTGAAGAGCTTGAACAGGTAATTCCAAGAGATGACCCCAGTGTTAGAAAATTCACCTGAGCTCTGAGAGATCCATGTTGAAGCAACTTGAGCTGCCTGTCTTCCCCTGCAGGCGTTTTCTGAGACCTCCCACCCATTGTCTGTCCCAAAGGGTGGGTGGGTGTCTCCTCATTCCATGTGGAAAATGTGAGAATGTCAACTGTCTGCATTCTGGCCTGAGGGGAAATTATTGTTTCAACCTTGACAGTCTTGTGAAACAGGTTTCTTGTTTTCCAGGCACTTTTGTGATGTGGATGTATTTATAGGTTTGTGTATTTTAGCATCTTTGTAAAGGAAGTTTCCATTGCAGCAGTGGGATATAGGATAGGTAGATGGCAGTTGTTTCCCTGGAAAAAATTATTAAGAGAAAGAGCAATTTAGACCCTTGCAAAATATAATTAGAGCCATTTTTAGCAAAATGTCATGTTTGATAATGTCTATGTTTGGAGGAAAAAATGGTATCTACCTAAAGGACAAAAGAGCAGAAGCAAAGCCAAGGAATCTTCCAAGCTCATAGAGAACCATAACACTGAATCAAAGTCTTTAAACATGGTGGACTTCTAAGCACGTATAAACTCAACATTTTTGGCACATTGTTTTTTTTAAATAAATCATCAAGAACTAAGCAATCTTGTATGTTTTCTTTTCACATCTGTTTAATATTGTTATGTTTGTGTTAGCCCTTATAGGCATTACAGATATGCATTTTGAATGCAAAGTGTTTCCACATTATTCTCCTAAAAGCTAGAATTGGTTTTGTACAACTTCCTGAATGTGCTGAAGGACTAGAACCAGGCAAAGTCTCCTTTCTTCAGGAGAATGGATTTCAATTTCACATATCAGTTGATGAAAGAAGCTGAAAAGAGAATGGGAGGTATGAGTCTAAGGAAAACCAGTCTTAGGACTGTGCAAGAAGAGAGTCAGATTTTAGACATGCAGACCTCTAGGTATTCACAGTTCTCATATTATTTTGTATCCATTGATCTTTTCTCAAAAAAAAAAAAATAATGTATGAGGCAAGCTTTTAGAACTGGAGGTGCTTTGTTTTCAGGATAAATACTATGATTTGGACCAAGCAATAAGCATGCAGAAGTTCCTACTGATGACTGCCAATTATTCATCTATCGAGACTATAAAGGGACACAAGAAGTCTAAGTGATGACATATGCTCAGCACTTGCCCAGGTGTTGCTGGAGTGCAATAAATCTTTCTCTCTGTTGCTGGCCTGTCTACATATTCAT
Source organism: Brachypodius melanocephalos (assembly GCA_013398615.1). Lineage (NCBI taxonomy): Eukaryota > Metazoa > Chordata > Aves > Passeriformes > Pycnonotidae > Brachypodius > Brachypodius melanocephalos. The sequence continues at coordinate 8,727,518 of VZSR01001299.1, read as the reverse complement.
CACATTTCAGGTTGAGAGCCAAGTCCTTTCCTTGTGTTGGAAGAGAAGCAGAGGAGCAGGAGCCCAGCCTGCCCTCTCTCCCCTCCCTGGGATGCTGCATGCATCTGGAGTAGCTGGAGCCTTTTTTAGGGCATGATGCTTTATTTTGGTCATACAACCATATTCCCTCAACTCATAAATGGTGAAGTGTGAAGAAATATATTAAATGCTTCTTTCTCTTTTGGAGTAGTAGAGAATGAGATAATTTCACAGAAAAAAATATCCCTTTGCTCAGTTATTCCATCAGCAAAGTTTACCAGCCTATAGATGTCCTAATTTCTTAGAACAGACCATGTTACACTGAAAACATTGATATTTTAAACTCAATGTGCTTCTTCACATTTCATTTAACCTCTTTGAAATTTTTTCCAAAAAAGTCTTTATTTTTGGCCAATACCAGAATCAGGCATACTGCATTTAATCTACATGGCAAAGAGCTACGTGTTTTCTTAATGAAATCACCATTCACAGTATCCTGACCCGTTTTCTTTTTCTTCCTTTTTTTCTAGCATACAGAAACGCTGCAGAAATAGTTCAGTATGGAGTAAAAAACAACACCACCTTTCTGGAATGCACACCTAAATCTCCTCAGGCTTCTATTAAATGGCTGCTACAGAAAGACAATGACAGGAGGAAAGAGGTGAGTAATGTGAGCAGGAGCTCTGGGAGGATCCTCAGTCAGAATCACATTCCCTCCCCAGACAAAGGCAAAGGACAGTTTGTGTTTTTATCAGGCAGTCTGGCTACAGTGAAGCTGAATTTGGGTGGATGCAGGACAGTGGCCATCATTTACTCATATCAATAAGAGCAGACTCAGTACAGCTGGGACTTCATCCTCAGCCCCACTGATTTCTGTCAGATCAGAACAGCCACCAGAAAATTAAATAAGCTTTGCTTCACACTTTACTAATTGCAAACCAAAGGTTTGCAGCACTCAGAACTACTTATTGATCTAAGGAAATAGGCACCAAAGCAATGACTTGTATAAAGTTCAGGAAGCAGTCAGCATGCAGTAGCTCCTCTGTGCTATTGAAGAGATAAAAGGCAAAAGTGGGAGAAATGTGAAAGGTTTCCCTAGCAAGAAACTAGTCCAGGCTAAGAACACGTATTGACAAAAGCATTTCCTCACCATGGTGCAATCACAGTTTCCATTACTGCACTCTCTAAGGCTCTCAAGTTTCAGCACTGTAATATACAGTATGATTGTTTATGGGGAATGTGCCTTCCTTAAGTAATATAAAAGGGAAAAATCCATTTCAAATCCAAAGCACTTACTATATGAATAAAAAGAAACATCTTTCAAAAGGAACTTTTGAGTAATGTGGTGTCTGTTGATAGGTTATAAATACTGTAAGGTATTATTCTCCTATCAGGCCATTTTACAAAAACAGAGGGGACTTACAAATGTCTCACTGAGTTTTGTAACTGTTCAAAGACTCAAGCCATGTCCTGGCAATAGGTGCAGTTCTTTAACCCATTGCTTCAGCAGATCTCCCTTTTTTGTTCTTATGTTCAGTAATTATATTAGAATCAATGCAGTTTCTAGGTACAACAGGCAGAATAAAGCAATCAAAGTGTTAATTAGTATTCAAGCTCTCAGATTTCTGGAAATCTTCCGCAATGTCTACAAAAGTTTACAATAGCCAAAGACCATAATAAGTAAATGAGTTCCCAAGAGAACCAAGTATAATGCGAAGTTCAGTAGCAAAATAGAAAAAAAACCATTCAGAAAAGTACCAGCAGTGGTTTCCTTTCATAATGGATTGAACCAGCAATTTTTACTTCATGCTGATATGCAAAGGGACATCTGCACATTCATTTATAATTGGATGATAACAAGCTCTCGTAATTTGCTTCTTTCATATGATGTGACCATCTCCTGGGACAGTGCAGAGTCTGAAGCCAGAAAGGAAATAGGAGAGTGCCTGTGCTCCTGCTTAACATTGAGCCAGGTCCCACTGGAGACTACTGTGGTGATAATTTTTATATGAGGCTACAGATTCTGCAGAGCAGATAGAGTTCTTCAGCAGGAATCTGCTCAGAGTCAAAATATTTAATGAGAAGCCACCTTGAGTTCAGTGCCAAATTAGCCTCCATGCACCTTTCTTCCACTGAGTCTCAGCAGCAGTCTCTTGATGCTGAAAGAGACATTCTCAGGAGTGCAACAGGGCAAATAAAAGTTCAACTCTACTATTTGAACATTATGAAAACTTCTATTTCATGTGGTTTGCAGATTTTCATCTTTTCTATATCCCGATTAAATTAATTCTAACACAAGAAATAAAATTATTGAAGTCATTTTCTTTATCAACACTTGCCTTGCTTGAGGTAAGCTCTCTCCTAAAGGCGGCAATATCGGTCGCCAATTGAAGATAATTATATAAACATAGAGTGACTTTAAGAAAGAAATGTTTGAAGTGAAGCTTCCCTCAAGGTCCTCAATACTCTGTTGTTCCATAACCTTCCCTAAAAGGTTCCTTCTGCCTTTTTTCTCTCCAGGTGAAGCTGAACGAGAGGATCATAGCCACGGAGCACGGGCTCCTGATCCGCTCCGTGCAGGACAGCGACCGCGGGCTTTACCACTGCATCGCCACAGAGAACAGCTTCAAGCAGACCTTGGCAAAGATCAATTTCAAGGTGCTGGATTCAGAGGTGGTGGCTGTCATGACTGACAAGTGGTCCCCTTGGAGCTGGGCCAGCTCTGTGCGAGCGCTGCAGTTCCACCCCAAGGACTACGTGGGGGCTTTCAGCCACTCCGAGATGCAGATGATCAACCAGTACTGCAAGGACAGCAGGCAGGCAGGTCAGCAGAAGGAGGAATCCCAGAAGATGAGAGGGGACTACAGCAAACTAAAGGCCCTTATCAACAGCAGAAAAAGTAGAAATAGAAGGAATCAATTACCCGGATCTTAATTTTATGTTATAGTAATAGATATTTCCGTCCTCAGTGTAGGGGGCTTATATTTGTCTATTGAGAAACAAATTTGTGCAAATCTGATAAAAAATTAAATGAAAATCCAGCAAGCCTCATAAAAGATTTGTCTCCCAATTAAATGCAGTGTAACCTAACAAAAGAAAATAACTCAGAGCATTTTCTTTCCTGTATGCTTAGTGACTAGGCTGGGCTCTGTCCTAGAAGCAGCACTGGGTATTCATTCATCTTAAACCAGATTCACCTTTAACATCTCAGTATTTAATTACAGCTGAATAGAAATTTTTACAAAATCAGTCCATTGTCTTGCAACTCTGGAACCGTATCAAGTAGACTGATAGTGAAAGAATCTGGGTTAAGATGCACACTTAGAGTAGGATGGTACTAAGATTTCCTTGCACTGCGTTTAAGAACGTGAGTTTCTTCTTGTTTACTGCTCAATCTTGGGTTTACAGCTTTCACTCATCGATCAAATCATGTGAATGCATGTGGACGGGAAGCAAGTGAAGTGTAGTAGAAATGTTTCACTTGCTCAGAGGTCAAATGAAGGAACAAACAGAAGAAAAACAAAGAATTTATACTTTATCAGAGAAAGCACTGATTATTGTGCATAGTATGAGTTGTAATAAATTAATGAGTTCTGGAATGTAACTTAAAATATCTCTGCTCATATTGATTTTTGTTTAAATAGGGTGTCCTATAACACTACATAGCTTTATAAGCGGCACAAAGGTAATATGAGAATGTTCATTATACATACAATTTTTAAAAACACCTAAGTGACTTAGGTATTTTAGCTACTTTTCAAAGGATTACACTCCAATTTCTTTTCAAAGGACAGAATGTAGATATACTGTATAGTGTTTGTTCAGAAATGAAAAATATAGATTATCTTTATTCTGTTGCATGATTAAATTGGAGCTGGGCTGCAATGTGGAAACAAGTCATAACTGTCTTTGAAATTTTTAAAGCATTATTTTTTCAACTGTTTTCTCAAAGTTCCAAATATTTTAACTAGAATATTCTAATTAAACCATTCCCATTTTCCAGTCCTTGTACCCTTTTTCTTTTTCCATATTATTTTCCCAATTTGCTCCTATTTTCATTTCTCTGCTGAAAAGCAGATCAGGAGAAGAAAAGAAAGGAGAAAAAAGAATGAGGGAAAAATAATACTGAAAAATGGGTTTGGGTCAAAAACCAAAAAGGATAACTTGAGAGGTATGTTCAAACAGAAATCTTTTATTTAAGAAGCAGCTGTCAGGTCTAATGAAGCAAGTTTTGTTGAAAATTCAGTGAGTGTGCACCAAGCCATCCTAGAAAAGCAATCACTTTTTTTTTTGAGCAACACAAATGCCAAAAAGAGGGACAGATCATCAATCCTTTTACTATGTAAGAGTGTTCTGGAAGCCACTGAGTCTGTTTGAAGCAGTAACAGGGATTAAAAATGTAAGAGTACCTTAGAAAAATCACAATTATTTATGACATTATACAAAAATATAAACTGATGTTCAGCTCAAAACTGAGCAATGTTAAGTTAAAATTCTGCTTTTAATAGAATACTCTGGGACTAAATCTACAGGGCATGGGGAAGCACTTCTGGGTTTGTGCCTGTGTGAATTCAGTCTAGTGCAGTGGAGGTAACACTGGTATTTACCTGCCTTTAGTTGGATTGTTACTTTATCACCACTCATGAAGGATAAGCTGGGAAATGAGCCCTGGTCACACCCTTTAAACAGTGTCTAAGTCCCTTTGATGCTGGTGGGAGCTCTTTGAATTTAATTTCTGTGCTTACTGCTTGCATGGCAGGGCCAGCCTGCTTTTATATTGCCATCTGGTTAAGTGCTCTCCTTACTCAAGGCCTAAATATGTATTTCTGCAATATTTAGCCTTTGATAACTAAGGTCCTTCTTATGGAAAACCATCAGGAAACTTTCTCTGACCTCTGTGAGATGGAATTTGGCCTCAGGAGCTAGCAAAGCAGATTCTGTAAGAATCTGGCTTTTTTATTTTTTCTTTTATTCTTTTTTCTTTTTTTTTCTTTTTTCCCCCTTTTTTTTCTGCCTCTCCCCCCCTTTTTTTTTCTTTCTTTTTTTTTCTTTTTTCCCTGAATATGCCTGACTTCAGATTGACTTCTGAAGTGTGTAAGTGACAAACCAAAAATCGAGTGCCAAGAAATAGAACTACCTCCTGGAATGACACTAGTGCATGTTCTCTCTATGCTGCCATGCTCTTCCAAAGTCCCCAGCAGACTCACTGCAGAGTTAGTGTGATGCTAATGTCTATTGTGAGGGTCATAATTGCTTCCAGATAGAATACAATGATTAATAGGTATTTCAGGGTACAAATTGCCCTTTAAGTGGTTAGGTACAGTGATATTTTAATAGGCCCCCATTAGGCCTCAGAAATTACAGTTACACTGTTTTCTGATAGAATATTGGCAATAAGGGATTCCGTTAACACAATCAGCACAAGTCAGAGTTTCATATGATTATAAAATAATATTTTTAAAGCTGCTTCATGTACCATTATTATGGTATGACTGTTTAAGGGATTATACTTAAACTAACATTTTTCCTGCTGCATGAGAACTCCAGTATATAAATATAATAAGCTTCTGTCAGTGCATAACCCGTCCAACCCTCCATGCTTTAGGAGCCTTCCTGCATGTATAGAGAAGTCAGGAGCCAGATGTTCAGCTGGAATAAACCAATGTAACTTCCTTGCTGTCCTCATAGCTACTGGGGTTGATACCAGCTGAGTGTTTGGCCTTAAATGTACAGAATAGACAAACTGCAGTTTTTGTTTAAAATAACCCCTCTACTGTAGGTAACACCAAAACTTAAGAGTGTAATATTATTTGTGCTATTTAATACTTCCTATTTTGAGGATTTCTAAATAATGTATATAATTTTATTCCTTTAAAAAAAATGCAAAAGCAAAATGACTTCTAGGCATAACTTCACCAAATGTAAAGATATGTTCTCTGCCAAGAACTTCACTGTGTATTGGTATTTTTTTTTTGCCTTTTTATTTTGTGTAGTTTGTAAAGTTTGCTGAAATCTTGACCTAACAATGTGTTCTTTGCAATTATTGTTACTGTAGATATGCGTGTTTTATTAAGAGAATCTTGGTTTTAAAAGTGTAGGTATGTGTATAAGTTCCTAGCATGATGAAACTGTCATGACAGTGAATATGCATCATATAGTGTGTAAGAAAGAACAAAATGTAGTTTAACATAGTGCTATTTAATTGAATATCTAAAATGCCCAACAAAATAAAGTGTGTTGCAACATCTTAAAAATTTGTTGGTTCCCCCTTATGGATGTGCATTGAAAAAAAGGAACTTTTTTTTTTTTAACCTTTTTTTTTTTTTTCCCCCCTTAAGAAAAGAATGTGAAAAGCAATTCCCTAGATTTTTTAAATAAGTTCAAGAAAATGTTTGGAGCATCAGGTATTGCAGCTGGTCAGTTCCAAGCCCTGCTCTAGACTGAAGCCCCAGTCACTGAGATAACAAGGAACTCATGAGGAATCAGAGATTAATTCTTTCACAGATTATCTCATATAAACACCTTGCATAAAACCAGGTTACTTTTCTTTTATTCATTGTTAAAAAAGAGAAGAAAAAAAAATTGTTTTCTCCTAGGAGTATAAAGTAAATCAGAAATGTGTGACTAAAAAAGAGGAGTGAAGTGTAAATGTTTTTTCTTTTACTATGCTGAGGGAAAAAAACCCAACAGAATACGGAAAAAAAAAACCACAAACAACAACAACAACAACAACAACAACAAAAACAAAAACAAAAACACCAAACACATTGTGTGAGATCCTGATTCTTTCAGCTGAGACTCCTGGCATCTCTGCAGGGAGGACAGGCTGCTGGGGCTGCACCACAGGGAGTCACAGCTCTCTCCCAGTTTCCTGGTTTGTACTTGGAATGAAATAACCTGCCTGACACCTACAGTAAGCTCCTTTTTCCTGCAGTTATCATCCAAGCCGTGTTATTGCTGCTCTTCTTACTGGCTGTTTTTCCAGATGGGTCTTAACAAGAAAGCATAGGTCCTCTTCAGTTCTTTGGGATAATAATTATAAAATTAAATGTCACAAATACTGACCTTCACAACAAGGCTCTGGATGTTTAAAGCTGGATTTTGATTTCCCAGATAGATAGGTTGCTGCAAGGCTTTATGAGATGTGAGTGGATAGGATGACCTCACTCCAGGATTTCCCTGCTGGCTGGTTCCTAGATGTGCTGATATTGGATAGTTACCTGCTCAGCACTCAGACCAGTCTGGGTCAGAAGCTGAATTTTCAAGCACTCCCACATGCTGTAGAAAATAATTGGGTAAGGCTCCAAAACAGATGGACATTTACAGAGTTTCACACTCTGAGAAAGCTTTCCCAGGTCTGATCCTCTGTCCATCCTGCTCAGCTGCCTTTTACTGATCTTCTTCCTTGACTCTTTTTTGCCCTCTCCTGCAGGGTTCAGCACTTAAGGTTTCGATTCCTTGGTGTCAAGCAGTGGCAAAACAAGACAAGGGACTTTTCTGGACATCAGCTGTGAGAACTCTGGGGGTCTGACGCTTCTCCCTTGGCTTTCAAATGTCTGCTAGAGCACATTTTCCCTCTATTGGGTGCTACTGCTTTTTCTAAGGTCTCCCTTCTGGTGGCAAGACCTTTCTAAGTTTTCCCTTTGGGTAAATGCAGGATGCAGAGCTCAGTCACTTCCTCACTGACTGAGCAGTGTCAAGCACAGCCTCCTCCAGGAGCCCAGAGGTGACCAGTGAAAAATGCACAGGAGGGACTGACAACACTGCTGTGGCTCCCAATGCTACCACATTATTGTTGCCTCTGGAATTAATTGTTGCCTCCAGAATAAAGTCAGCAGGTGTAATTGTGTTGTGTAAGCCATAAAAAAAACGCAGGTTGTGGCATTATGGCTTTTGCCTAAGTCTCAAGAGACCAGTGCTTCTTCATCCTTTGTACTGAGCCCTCCTCCTGCACTTCAAGTGTTTCATGTTCTATGAGCCCAAGTACAACTACACACAGATACTTAGCAAATTCAGGTCCCAGATATACAAGCATACATAGAGCTACCTGCATACAGAGGAGCTTTCCTTTCCATGCAGTACTTCTTTAACATTAATATTTGTCCTCTTCTGTTTCCACATGGGCAGAATCAGTCCTCACAGTCCCAAGACATCAACAGCTTGTAGGTATTGCCATTACCATCTCTGAAAGCATCCTAAAGACAAGTAATTATTCAACAAAAGCTCTTCTATTCACCCTCCTTTCCAACTTACCTTGTTCTGTACCATCTCAACGAGAATTTCCTTTTAGCATCAGGAAACTAGTAGAGTGTAAGTAATAAAAAACATTCTGCCATTTAACATGTCTAATGTAAACTTAAGACTGAGATTTAAAGATGCTTTGGCATTCTGCACACTCCAAGAAGCAAATTCAGCACAGCTGGCTCAGCAGTCAACAAATAATTACTCTATAGTGATAGACTGTCCTGTATCCCAGGACTCATTATTGGATTCCATATACAGCTTTACAAAGCAAACAGCATTTGTGTATTCTTAGCACTCTATCAGCTTCATTATTCCTGATTTGAATGCCTGATAAACGAACAGCCTCATATGCCAGCCTTATAAATGAACCTGAATATTTGCTGAGCTCCACACTCAGGACAGTTTAGGCCAAGGGATTTCAACATAGCCAACATTTTATAGAGCCATGGGTTTTTTTCTAAATATTTTAGGGGAAAAAAAGTGCCAAATTTAAAAATGGCCATTATTGCTGTCTATGGTAAATGAGAGCTGATAAAAAGGATTGTTTTCTAGCTTGTACAGCAACATGCAGTGCGGGGAAGGAGCAAGAAAAATGCTTTTGCTTAACCTTGGGTTCACAACCCTTTAGATAGTGTCTGTTCCTTGGCTCTTTGCAGTAGTCATTTTCCAGTATCTGTTCTCCCTGTCTGCATTTCAAAGTCCCCTAAGAGCCATGCAGTTTATACTCTTTTCCAAGCTGACAGCTTAGGACATGATGTCCAGGCCATCCTTTCAGGCATTTTGTATAATAAGACCTCAGTAAAAGCTGTATTCATACAGTTTTGCCTATGATATCTGCCTAAGAAATTTCATTATTTGATTTAATATTAAAAAAAACTTGTAATATTTATAAGGCTTTGCACAGAGAGGCACAGAGAGAGGGACAAGACCCCAGAAATAAACAGAGCAATGGAACATGCTCTTACATGGTCCTTACATGAACACTGAATATTTCCTCACTGCTGCATGTTGTTATATGATAGAAAAATATTATTCTTGTATTAGCCTTGAAAACCCAATTTTCCCATAGGTTAAAGCTCACCAAGACCAAGGTCCTTTTGCTGCTCTCTATGAGATTCTGGTTGAGCCCTTTGAAGAGTTTTTATGCCCTCCTTAATTTTGATTAAAAATGAAGTCATTTCCTCTTTCAAAAGCTGTTATTCCTCTAGGATTTTACTCCTCCATCTCTGTAAGGACTCTTCTTTATTCCTCTTCCTTTCTTCAGCTGAACTCATGCTAATAGTCCCACTTTGATTTAACTCTTCATTATATCTCCTTTTCACACCAATACTCTGAAATACATTACCTATATAATCTGCAGAAGATGCTGCACTTTATTTGTTTCATCAAGTTTCTTTGCTTTGTAGTGTCAAATACAAATAGTATAAAACACCTCCAAGGTGTTTGTAGCCTTTGAGCTTAAGAACAAGGATTGGAACAAACCTACTAGCTACATGTATATGTTCACACTCAAGAAACGTTAAAATAATATTTTGTTCTATTATTTTCAGCACTACATTCATGTTGCAGAGTGTTCTTTATTCCATACCTGATACTGCAAGTATCCTAAAGCTAAAGGACTTTGTTTTGGGGAACTTGAGATATAGTAAAGGATAGAGAATAAAAATATCAATAGATTATATTATACAGATCTATTTGTCAGATTGCCACTCTTAAACACCTTCAGCTACCTGGAGGAGAAATTATTTTGTAACTTAGTTTAATAATGAAAATAATTAGTCCAAGCTATCCAAAGCAGTGAGCGCAAAAAGTGTTTCTAAGACTGTGTTCTTTGCAGGGGTAAAAGCTTTTGCCACAGAAGAGAAAGATCACTTTTATTATTACAGCAACAAATCCAGATGCTTCCTTCACATATATGGGACAAAAAGAAGCTTACAATTTTTCTTCCATTGGTGGTTTTCTAAGTATTAGAAAGATTAATGATATTTACCTATATAGGGGTTTTTCCTATGCATAGATGTGTCCTGTGCCTTCTGCCTAGAGATGTCTGAGCTGTGAGGAAATGGTTAAAGCAGAGAATACAAAGTCTGCTGAGCTATCCAGGGCTCCAGAAGTAAGCAATAATGTTTGGTGCCATTTGGTAGCCAGCTGGCCCTCTGGGGAATGCAAGTCCTCTCCCTGCAGAGGGGCTGTTGTGGTGCCCTACACACAGGCCAAGGAGCCCCAAATGGAGTTAGAGACACTTCATTTTCTAGTGTTGCTGGAGACCAGCTAGAGATTAACAAAGAAAGAATTGCCTTGCCAGTTTATTCGTTCCTGTCAAGAAGGCAAGCTGTTATTTTGAAAGGAGCTAACGACACGATGGCGAAAACCATATAAGCTGAACAGAAACTTCCCCTGTATCCTCCAGCCAACTGTAAATTCAGCCAGCAGATATCTTGGAAATGGTACAAGCCTTCCTGTGCTGAGAGCACTCAGGTTGGGGTGCCAAGAATAAATCTCCCTCTGAGGGAAACCTCTGAAGTAACTGCTGTTGACTGAGCTGTTCCTGGCTGTGAAGGCAGAGCTGAGTGTGGCAGACAGTGTCGTGCCATGCCAGATGCTGCATCCCCCATTGCCCTGTTTACACTACATTTTTCCTTACTTGTCAGTGCAAGAAGAGAAGGAAATGGTGCAGTCCCTCTTCCTTTGCCTCGGACTGGCAGCCCTGGGCCTCTCCTTCGGTTTTCTCCAGCTACTCCGTGCTGTCCCAGAAAGCTGAGGCAGTCATAAACACCATTTAACTGGTTGATTAAGTCAATTCACAGCTGCTTTTCATCACCAGAATTTTGCAAAGCAACCATTGGGTCTAGGCCATTATTTTAAGTCCCTCTATGAGGACAGAGCACTAAGTTGCACAGAGTTGGGTCATACCAGCATCCCAAAGAAGGGCATGTGTAGCAATCAGGAACTCTGATTTGCAAATAATTCTTGGCATTGACCTTTTTCAGCTGTAAGATGAGAGAATACTTCCTTAAATGTTTACAGCATGCTGCACACACTAAACAAGGTCAAATACACTTTCAACTTGAAATTTAGCTACTGGAAAAAAACAAAAACAATAAAAAAAAAACCCAAACCAAAACAAAAAAACCCCAGAAAATACATAATTCATAACCCAGAATTCAAGTGAAGGCAGTCCATGCTAAAATACCCTGAGACTTAAGCAATGTCATAAACTCCTTGGCTAATGCATTCATTATCTAGCAATTCCTATCCACAGATCCTAGGAAAGATCCAGCAAGTATTTCCTTGAAGACCTTTTAAATTGCAGCCCAGTCCAATGCAGTCCCTTTCTCAGTTTCTTAAGCCAGCTTCCTAGTGAAAACTCCAGCTGAGGTCACTCAGCTTGGATAAGAGAGGATTGAATAAGGCCAGTGGGATTTAGCTTTCTAAGAACCATGCTCAGTCTCCTTTTCCTGTGTCCAGGGTCTTCTGAACTGGAAGTCTTTCTCACCACCTGGTCAAGGGTGATCTATAAACTCTCTTCATAAATTCATTCCAAATCACTGAGAAGAACATTTATTTTCAGTGTTATTTATTTTTATTTTAGGTTACTATGGCCATAGTTACCATATACAAATTTATATCATTGCAAACACACAGTAATTAGAAAATATTCAGAATACATGTTAAAAAAAAAAGGAGAAAAATGGTCTCAATAAACATTAAGAGAAACTTAAACACCAAAATTAGAATTAAATTATCTCCTACACATTCTGGCATTATGTAGAAATTAAAATGCACTCTGACACTGATTTTATTTGACAAATGTCTGTCAAAAGTGTGCTAATTTTATTCCTCTCCATCATCTCCATACTCCAAAGCCCTGGATTATTTCCTCTACTCTGGGTGATTAGTAAGGTTGCTAAACAGTTTCTTTATTGGATGTTCTCCCTCGTAGGAAGAAGAACATTTTTCCAGGAGTGTGGTCCTAAACCAAACAGAGACACATGGATGAATTTGTATCCCTGGCTATCCTGTGACTGTGCCGTTCAGTCCAGCAACACCATTATTGCCAGTCTGACGGATTGTGGCAGCTGGGACTTGTTTGCTGCCTTGAAGTTGCCTTTAAAGTTGGCTAGATGGTGCTAGAACACACTGCATGACATTAACGAGCATATGGCTCACATTCCTCTTACTGTTGATCAGAGACTACTTAAAACTTGGGTTTACAATGTGCCTCCACAGTTAAAGATTGTAAAACGAGCCAGTTCTACAGTTTGGTCCTGGACTAGAAACTATCAACAGTGCACTGCTAATGAAATAGTGATTTGGATTTAAGGGTGAAATTTTTTAAAATGTAAATTTAAATATCCCTTCCATTGCCATAGGTGACTTGGCCATGTAATAGGGCTTTGTACCTCTGAAGCTTTGTCTTCCTTAATTAAGGAATTTTTACCATTTGTGCAGCTTAATTTTTCTTGCTGCCACGAATCTTGACCCTTGATCTCTCTGTCTTTGCAGGGTGGTTCTGTGTTTTTCTTTGCTTGTTTGCCTGTAACTCACTTGGGTCCACCAACTCAAAGAAACACGTAATTTAATTAATATGGCAGAGCTGCAGACACAGTTGAGCACAGCCTGAATTTATATTTTCATTTGGCTGGTCAGAAAATTGGTTGCAATTCAAAATGAGTATGTCATTCCAGATCTCACACTCTGGTCTGTGGACAGCTACACACACATAGCAACAGCTGAAATGAAAATGCAAGTCTCAAAGGACATTTAACTTCCAATATTTTCAGCTTCTCTTATCACCACTGACCCTACATTGCATACTGGCCTTTCCACATAGAAAAAAAATGGGTTCAAGGTGATGAAAAATTAGTTACAGCAAATAAACACAATGTATATCTATACAGTCCTCATATTCTGCTTGTAAGCAAACAATTGCTGATATTTTCTAACTAGCCTTGGAAGGTGATTTGGACCTTTGCTGGTGTGTGCTAGCTGACTGCTGTAAAGCCTGTATGAGCATCCTTCTGCTGCACATGATTTCCAGGGACATGAGCAAGCTGACCACAGCTCAGCCACTGCCATGGGTGTAGTTCCATGTTTGTAAAATAGCAGCAGGTTCCCTTTCACCTCCAGTTTTAAATCTGAATTTATAAAGAGATTTTTTTTTTAAAACCCATGTACTGAAGAAAGCACACAAAAAAGAAGAGAACTGACACAGAGAAAACACTTTTCTGTTAAGTAATATTGATACAGCTGTTTATTGCCCAACACACTGAGGGAAAAAACACCTCGGTGAGGTCAAAGGGCTTTCAAACAAACATTAACACATTTTCTGCAGGAGTAAGTTTCAAACTATTGCAGAAGGACGTGACACACGAATGCAGATCTCACTGATTCATTCATTCAGGATTTGCTGCTGTCAGTCCTCCTTGAGAAAGAGGTGCTGAGCAAGTCTCAGGCCACAGCATTGGGCTGATCTGTGCATTATGAACTAGAAGGAGGCTCTGGGTTGGATTTCAGTGCAATCAGAGCAGGAGGGAGGTCTAAATGCTAAAAGAGAACAAACAGAATGTTGGTTTGTCTGTCAGGTGACAGTCCTGAACAGTGTGCTATGAGGCTTGTGAGGTTTCTTTTTTCTTTATATATTTTTTTTTTAATGCAAAACCAAACATGGCACAAGATATTTAGATTACCCTGTTTAAGATGCAGCAAGAGAGCTAATCTCAAACTGGTTAAGAGAAGCAAATCAAATCTCTTCTGGCTGGGGAGCAATTGGCATTTGAGTTAGGCTATGACCTGTGATTGAAATGGGAGGAAGAGAGGATTCTTCCTCTGGATGTGTTTGCTGGGATTGTATATAATCTGAGAGCAGATACAGCTTCACACTTTTTAATCAGAATGGTATCTGCTGTGGAAAACCTCAAAACTAAGAGCTCAGGTGATTGCTGTGCTCACCTGTGGGCAGATGACCCTTGGCTGATTGTGGCCAGAAAGTAGGTCAAGTGGGAGTTTTGATTTAAGCACCCAGAGAGAGAGATGAAACACAGGGAAGAGACAGTTCTCATGAAAATAGGTCCCATGATCAACACAAAAGATTAATTCCAAGATAACACCCAAAACTTTCTCTCTAGTGCTGGGCAGCCCTAAACACAGCAGATATTGTGAGTGGACCTACTTGATTCATATTGCACTGTCACAGTCCCAAGCCTGTCCCTGCTCTTGGCCCTGGTCAGACACACAGATGATGGCTTCTTCTAGCTCAGCAGGGCAGGGAAAGGCAGGAGTCACAGGGCAGGACAGCTGAAAGGCTGCAGTGATAACTGAGTTGCTTGGCATGATCCACCATTGACTTCTCTATGCTGGTGGGGGTCTGCTCCCAGGAACTGTTCCCTCCACCTTATCCAGCTTCCACACCACTGCTAGAGAAGAGATACACAAACTTAATGTTCTTTCTGAAAAGTAACTCAGAATATCCAGCACACCTCTGTGACCACAGCACCTGATCAAACTTGATTTTAAATTACCTAATTTAATTGTAGGAAATGGCCTTTGGCCTTATGCCACTGCTTTTAAAAGAATTGCTTCAGCTCCAGTCATTATATTTATGCATGAACCACCCACTTTGATATGGAAATTGTTGCAGCCCAAGGGGATTTCATTAAGTAATTAGGGAGGAGAGCATATAATGTCATTTGCTGTAACTGGATCTACAGAGTCAATCAATAAGTGACCATATGTGCATGAGCCTGGAGCATTTCAATACCCTTAGCATCCTTGTGAAAAAGAAAAACAATGCAAGAGGGATCTCCTTTATCTGTGACACAATCTTGCAGTATAGGGCGTATTCTCATTGCTTAAAAGAATTGCATGAGCCATGCTGTCATATCAAACTGCACAAAGCAGGCAGATTTATTATCTGCCTGGAAATGTTCTGCAAGCAAAGAGCTTTGTGGTTCCAAGTCCTAGGCTTGACAAGCACTGCAAGAATAAAACCTGCTTTCTATCAGAGCTTTCAGAATCAGGCAGTGTTTTGCATTTATATTCCAAGTTTGCTACTCTTAAAGGTCAGTTTTGTTCTTGAGTCTGAAAGAAATTCATGTTATTAAGTGTTAATGCAGCTGTAAATACAGCCTTCTAGATTTTTATTATTATTATTTTTCTCCTGTTCTGTTGGCTAACACCCTAGACAGCTGGTGTTTGCTAGATTGCATTCTTAGGGTGGAGAGTTTGTCCTACATACACAGAATGTGTTCATTCCTCAGGAATCAAGTGACCACACCAGAGCTAAACAATACATAAAGCATACAATTTATTTTGGACTATGATTTCTCCAGATGCTTAAAGCTGGTACATTTATTAACTTTTGACTACAAACCACTGATTTTCAGTAGAAAAATGCATAAAAGAAAGAGCAAAATCTTTTACTGGGAGTCATTATTTGGAGCTTTGCTAAACTCTTGCTGCTTTCATATCTCCTCATTTGCAGCACAATCTCTGATAGCAGAAACAAGACAAAGTGGGCGAATTTTCATTTGCAAGAAAGCCATCATTAGGGCCAAATGTTTTGAACTGACACTGACTGCACTAAAGGATAAATTCCCATTGGCTTTTTGGAAGCTGGGGTGGGCCATTTACTTGAAGGCAGAGTGGGTCATCATGTGCAGCAGTTCAAGTCTGGTTTGCCATCCAAACAAGCATCCTGTGCTGTTTAAATGGCATCCCTGGTAGGAAGGTTTGTGTTATACTCCTCAGCTGCTCTTTGGATTGGATGGGTGCCTGTAGGCATTATGATCCATTGCCCTGGGGTCAGATTTTCATGGCTCAGTACAATCAAACCAACCTGAGCCTTGGGCCTGAGCTCCAGGGGTCGCTGACTTACTGTGGTCTAAGATCCACTGAAATTATTAGGAGTCATAAATGTGAGCAGTGCTGCAGTGGTTGGATGTCTGTGAACATTTGGGTGGGAATGCCCTGCCTGTGGAGGTTTAACATGCAGCAGACAGAACTGCTCCTTGAGGGAAATCCCTCTCTGAGTCCCACCTGCAGCCACCAAGACCAGGGACCATGCCTGGAAAAGGTGTAAAGGGTTTTTATCCTTTGGTAGCAGAGTTATAAAACACCTCAGTCCTGCCAAGAAACCCATGACTCTTTTCCAATCCTCTTCCTGATCCTGTAGTGTTCAGAAATTGATGGCGCCAGGAAATGTTTGTGCCTTTTGCAGTCAGACTGCCAGCATGAGGCTGCCCATCTCAGACTCTGCAGTGCTCTGTGCTGAAATGTCACCCCGTGCTCTGACTAAACTGTTGGCACACACTGAATAAATCCCTAATACCCCATGTGAGAAAGCCCTGGACACACATATTTTCACTGAAACCAAGGTTTCTTTAAGCAGAGGTACCAGTGGGAACTTAAAGACATTATCAGTCTTGTGTATGGGGCTGTATTATGCAGGGAAAATATAGATCATGGCCAAAAACCTGTTTGTGAATATTTTCCCTTATTGCAATCAGTTTGATTTTGTTTATTTATGACGGTGAAGTTGCTCAAGGGTATGAGGCCACAGCTAATTAAAGGGACATGATGCATTTTGTCTTCCCAAATGTGTTTCTGTTGTCTCACTGCCATCTGACTTTAAAACACCCCTGATCCTTTGGAGACTCCAGGTAAGGTTGTGCAGGGAGCTGGAGTCATTATCGAAGGGATGGGTGGTTATAAAGACAGAAGAAATGGCTGAGGAGAGTGTGATGTAGCACAGGATGCCATGAGTGTGTTTGTAGGTGCTGTAGTGGAGAGGTCCAGCCTTGTACAAGGTGAAGAAATGCTACTTTTTGTTCTTGTTTTTGTGGGTATGCAGGAACAATGTCATGTGTGCAGTGACTTCTGCTTCACCATATGGCTTTTTTTGCTGGTTGTCAGTGCCTGGCTGGAGGATCCCATGGCAGCCACTGCTGAGGGCTGGAGGAAGCAAAAGTAGCAAAAGGGTATTTTGTGCATCAGCAGCTGTGTGTGCCCCCTTGGGAGCCACCAGCTGGAGATGAATTCACACGGCGGCAGCTGCCTGTGAAATCTCCTTTGGCAAAGCCAATAATGGAGCAAGTTTAATGCACATTGTAAATCTGTCATTTTAAAACACTCCCAGCACGTCCTCATACCTGAAAATGCTCTCCCTGCCCTCCAGGCAACCAGCATGAGGGCTTAGTCTTAATCAGAGAGATAAACTACCGTGTGCTGAGCTTCCATCAGGGAAGACTTGCTGCAAAGCTCATTTGTGGAGCTAATTTGGATAATGGAAACAAGTTCTAAATCATTTAAAGCACAACATCACAAAAACTTTCACTATGGTTGGTATCAGGTCCCCATAGAATTATCTCTGTGCCAAGTTTGGGTAAAGATATTTAAAATTAATTTTATCTTCAGTGAAAGGCAGGTGTGCCAAAACCAAATTTCAGTTAGTAGTCAAAGGTAGAGGTTTGTTGTTTAAAATTTATTAAAATACCAATATTGCAATTATATATATAAAAAGTCCATACGAGAAATTTTATACTAGATTACAGTAAAACTTAGTATTAAATTCTCCTCCTAAAACTGTCACCAGAAACCTCCATGACAAAGAGTGGCAAGTGGTCACACTTACATTCAATATGCTCCTCGTATCTGTTGTAGGCCAGTCAACAGAAACCACAACTTTAGGATATCCACATATGCATGTTGCAATTACAATCAGGGAAGGAAATCAGGATAAGCCCAGCATTTGGTACCTCGTCTGTTTAGCAGCACAGATAACTTCTGATGTAACACCTTGGTCCTTATTTCTCTGCAAAATTACTTAGACTCTACTTCTGACTCTCTGTCCATATAATTCAAGCTTTTCAATTTTGAAAAATAAACTGATATATCATAATTTAAAGGGTCTTTTTAGTGTTACAAGTAGTTTCACATGGGTATTAGGATGTCATCTCACTAGTATGAGACATCATAGCCCATGATTTCTCAAGCAGAGACTCCAACATTTCTCTTTGTGTCAGTAATTATATGTAAAAATCACAAAGAGATATATGTATCTTCCCTCCACACATCCACAAAGACTCAGTCCTGGAAATCAAGGTAGTTAAACCCATCAAAAATTTATTTTTTCTTTTTTTGATGGTATTTTCAATTCTAATGTGATTGAATTTCAGGAAGAATTAAAAATATCTCATATTTGCCCTGAATTGTATCAATACTAAAAAAGTCCCTGAAAGAAATATATTAAAAATTGTTCTATTGAGGGAAGCAAAATTTTGAGCAATTCTTTCAATATTTTTCTCAAAAACCTTTTATATTTTAAATAATTTAGTTACCAAAAGAATTTTTTTTTGTTAAAAGTTTGATTTTTTAAGTAAAGGAGGCTGTTATCCTGTCTCCATAACTCCATGAACTACATATATGTTAGGTTTAAAAAAATACACAAAGAGGGATGGATAAATACATTATTTCCATAAATAATGGACACAGGTGAATAGTAGTCTAATCATAATTCCAACTGGACCTGTGCAGCTTGCTGAGGTGTTGCTTCTCACCAGGGCTTTAACTATTGGTGTGACAATAAGGGTCAGAAATGGCTCACAGACTGCTTACTCTGAAAAGCTTACAGAATAAGCTTACAAAGCTTATTCTGTTGACATATTTTTGAAGGCAGGCTAAAAGTCAAGTTTGAAATGTACATTTTTTTTTTTTGGTTTTTTGGGTTTCTTTTATTCCAGTTATTCGTGATTGTGATCATGGGCATCTTATTAATTGGATATTGTTGTCGTATGTTTTCCCAGCCTATAACTATCTAGCCATTTATTTTTTGTAAATATGTTTGTTCTTCCCATATACAGAAAATAAAAACCTAACCTCATTTCTCTGCAACCAAACATGTCCTGCAGTAAAGGCAATATATCACTTAATGGTTAGAGCCTTAATTTACAACAGAGTATCTGAGAGGGACATTGTATGCATATTTAAGCAAATATCTTAAACACAATATTACATAAATCTATTCAGAGCCATTTCTGGACATGACAGCATTTCTAACAAAACTGAGATAAAATGCTTGTGATTATGGTCAGGCGTCCTTACAGCCCCAGGAAGCAGGGAAAATCAGAGCAGGTGAGTTTTTTGGCTGAAGAAAAGGAGGAAAAATGAGAGCTGATGCTCTGATGGTATGACAAGGGCTTTATAGTATCTGCTTCATATGGAAATGCTGCAACCACCCACACTGTGTGAGGCGGTGATGTGATGCATATTTTTTAGTGCTCTGGATTAATGTGAAATTAAAGGGTCCTCAGCTGAAAGCTCAGCACACCCAAAGTGTATCCACCCAAAACCCGGTGCAGGGTCAGCCGTTCCGGACAGGATATTTCAGCATATTTGGAGAGTTTGGAGCTGCCTAGATATTGCATTGCCATCTAGTGAACATCACTGAGACTGCATGGTGAAGCCGGGAAGTTGAGATTCCCAGCACTAAACAAATGGAAAAAGAAGCAGAGGCTTCAGAAATGTTCAGCTGGACGATCATTATGCAGTGGCAGAAAGAAAGTCTTATTAGAACAACCCAATCTCTTTCCTTCTTTTTTTCTAAAGGAGCACGAATTAATTTTGTGAGGGCACAGTAGGAGAAATTTGTAGTCTCAGCTTTTTTATTTTTCTTTCCTGGATGCAGAAGAACTCAGGGAAGAGTCCTAGGCACTCCCTCCCTGTAAATACAGAAAGGAAAACCTGCAGGTGTCCCTTGCACAGCGTTTCCTCTTTCAGCCCAGTATCTGCTCGAAAATAGAATGCAAATATGGAACTCTCATTTCTCATTCAAAATTTTCGCCGTTTGCCTTTGGGAGTGCTCCACAGTTTGCACATTACTCCTACACTGGGAGAGTTGTAAAGCATTGGTCTCTGCCACTGCTGCTGGGTCTATGGCATTCCCAGGCTTTGCTGCATGGATGCATGTGGACCGTGGTGGCTGGACATCAGATGCCTGCCAAAGCCAGTCTATCCCTGCCCTCCCCAGCTGGGCAGGGGAGAGGAAATATCATGAAAGGCTTGAGGGTCAAGGTAAGTACAGGGAGAGATCAGTCACCAGTTACTGTCCTGGGTAAAACAAACCTAACTTAGGGAAACGAGTTTAATGCATTACCAATTAAATCAGAGTACGGAAATCAAAAATAAACCCAAATCTTAGAAATATCTGTCTCCCACCCCTCCCCTCTTACTGACCATAACTTTATTCCCAGCTCTCTACTTCCATCCTCCAAGTGGCACAGGGGAACAGGGAGTGGAGGTTGTGGCCAGTTCCTCACATGTTGCCTCTGCTGCCTCTTCTTCCTTGGGGGAAGGACTCCTCACAGTCTTCTCCTGCTCCAGGGTGGGCTCCATCCCATGGGAGACAGTCCTCCACAAAGTGGGACCCTCCAATGTGGGTCCTCCCCACAGGCTGTAGTTCTTCTTGAACTATTCCAGTCTGTATCCCTCATGTGGGGTGGAGTCCTTCAGGAACACAACGCTACAGCGTGGGTCATTGTCCCAAATCCTGCCAGCAAAGCTGCTCCACCGTGGGCTTCCCACAATGGCACAGCCTCCTTTGGGCATCCATGTGCTCCAGCATGGGTTCTTCTACACTGCAGGTGGATCTCTGCTCCCCCATGGACCTCCCTGGGCTGCAGGGGCACAGCTGCTTCACCAAGGGGCTGCAGGGGAATCTGCTCTGGCTCCTGGAGCATCTCCTGCCCCTCCTTCTGCACTCCCTGGGTGTTTGCAGGGCTCTTTCTCTCAGATATTCTCACTCCTGCACAGCAATTTTCCCCTCTTCTTTAGTATGTAGAGGCACTGCCATTACTGCTGATGGGTTGGGCCTTGGCCAGCAGTGGGTCCATCTTGTGGCCAGCTGGCTCTGTCAGATGTGGGCAAAAATACTCAATATTTTCAAAACCATATGCCTTTTTGTATCTAACCATGACATTCAAGGTTTCAGGCTGCAAAGATCATTTCTTTCAAAACACTGTTTTGGAATATCCAAGAAGAGACTGTGGGAAAAAAAAAAAAAAAAAAAGAAAACTTAGAAGAGATTAGTAAGAGAAATTTATAGAAAACTGCTCCTGAATTATTTAGTTGGGTATTCTTGCAATCAATTTCTTCTGCTTAGAAAGAGGTTTATGGGAGGTACCATAAAAGGGCTAAGGTGGGACTAAAGAACAGCAGAAGAGTTAAATTTTAAATAGCTGGTCCCATATCAGTGAATAATGTAAATTGGCTGCTCATCAAGGGATGATTGGGGGTCTGAGATGAGCATAGGCAAGGCCAGTTTTCTGAGAGGGACTCTGCCAAAGCTAGATGTGTGGTCTCAGTGATTAACCTACATGACTTCTGTGGCCTCCTGCACTCATATCCTCTCTTTCTGCCTGGTTTTCAGATCAATGTTTAAAAGCCAATGTTTAAAATGTGTTTAAAAGCCCAGTCTTGGAAAATGCAGATATAGAAAAAGATTGTAAAATTATCTAGCAAGACTTCTCACACGATATCCTCTGGAATATTTCAGGTATCCAGGAGTGACAAGTGGTGTGATACGGATTCCATGAGAGACCCATGACTTCCTAATCCACATACCAATAAAAAATGAGTTTTCCTAAGATATATTTCATTTATATAGGTAGGCAACTGAGACTGTTCTGAGCATTCTTGCTTTTCCTGGTTGGTTTGCATGTTAGGCACACACCCACACTTGGCAGAGTATCAGTAGTGAGCAGTTTGGGGCTGGTGGGCTGCAAACTCACCAGTGATATAAGGTTTACAATGCCCCAACCTGTGCAGTGTCCAAGGCTTGCTGTGATCAGCTTTGTAGTTTTTGTGAAGCCCTTCACCCTGCCTTTCACTTTACAGTTATCAGCCTTACACATCCCTCCCTGCATCTGCAGCTGTTCTCCCTATTCCAGTCTTCCAGAATGCCATTATCCTCATTATTTTGAAAGGGGGTACCCAAGAATTCTTGATATGGATGTTCAGGTGTGTCGGATTG
>VZSR01001299.1:8585668-8705130 GCA_013398615.1 Brachypodius melanocephalos | reverse complement strand
GCTCTCAGGGCAGCCAAAGGGATGCTCTGGGTTCCAACACAGGTGGGTTTTGTCAAAAGTCATTCCCATCACTATGCGAGATGCCCTTCATTCTTCCCTACCTCTACATTTCATTCCCCACCTTGTAATTTTTACTTTAAAGCCATATATTAGGGAGAAAGTAGAGCACAGTAGATGAGTTGCTGAGATAGACAATTAGCATTTCCCAGTAATGCACACACACAAGGCTCAGCAACCAATTAGAGCTGCAAAATCTGTTCCAGACTGAAGCACATCTCAGTCAGCTGTTTTAGCACAATGTGGGAGGGAAAGCGATGGCACAATAGCAAGATAAAATATAACTGCAGTTACTTGTAAAATAATATTTACAGGCAATGCTTTACTGGAAAAGATATCCTGTAAAAGATATTCATCTGAAGGGAGCCCTGTCATTTCTTGTAGTCTCACCACCTCCTATACTTCTTTGGGTTTTGTTTCTGAAGAGTTGCTGTTACAGTTTCTGTATACCATGAGCTATGGACACCACAAATACATCTTTTGTCTGTAAACATATTTCAGCATCCTTTGTGCAATACTGAGAATTTCTCACACCTTAGAGCTGATGACCAAATAGGTGAATTTAACCACTTGTCAAAAATTTAAACAATCATAAAATTGTGTTACAGGTCTGTCAGATCTGATTGATCAGAGATAGTTGCCTAAATTGTCTCCTCTGTGTGTTACATTACAGAGATTGAAACACAAAGTCAAATGTACTAATTCTAGGTAAAACCACACATGAATAGTTTAAACTAATATCTGTTTGACTTGTTCTATCTCAATCCTTTGTGAGAATGTTAATAAGATTCAAATTTCAGCTTTTAGTGAATAATGAGATATTAAACATTGTGGAATAATGGCTTTCATTTGTTATCTGGGAGGCTTTGATGTGGTGTCATCTAACCTCTACCACCACAGCTAGGGCTGCTGACCATTCATGTTCCTGAAGCTGTGAAGTAAGGCTTGCAGGACTCTCTTACCAGATGAATTTGAGTTAAATACACTCTTGAAGGTTTTCAGAGTGGCAAGAGGCACTGCCATGCTAAACTATCTGTATATATTTGCCTTTCTTTATTTTTGTGTAAAATTTCAAGGACCACCAGCCTCTCCACTCAGGAATTCCAGACAGAACACCCTCTTTGGGGTAAAAGCGGCCTTAAACAGAAGTACTTAAATGTTTTGATTGTTGGTGCTCCAATGCCTGGGGGGTGCTTGGCTCCAGAAAGGGATTCAGGTGAAGCACAAGTTAAAATCTGGCTTTTCATCTGGATTCATAAAATCTGTTGTTCTAAGAAATAGATCTTCTAAACTCCAAAAAACTGATCCACATTTTTCTTTCCTTGAGGAGAAGATGCATTTACCAGTTGTGTTGAGAGGTTCTGCACCAGGATGGAAAGGGAGATCAGAGTTTCTGGTCCTAGGTTTTTGACTACTTCTGATTCTAACCCAGTAAGAATTAAAACTCACAAAAGGAGTCCTCTATCTCTCAACCAGCATCCAAACAAAAGCAAATATCTTCTTCATCTTTATGGATTAAAAATCATCTTCCTTTATCTAGGACTTTAGCTTCATGTGAAGGAATAACCTCAAACACAGCATATCCTCCATCTGAGTTAGTGTGATCCAAATGGATTCACATCAGGATAGGAACTTTTGGAATGTACATATTCCACATTCTGGCTGATACTTCTGGCCATTAACTTATTCTTACTGCTAGAAAAATCATGTAAGGCTATTAAACTTGTTCAAGAGTATACCAAGGTGACATGTATGTACATCCATTCAGCAAAGCAGGTGATGCTCCTGGGTGCTCAGGGAAGTCTTTGTCTGCTGCCTGGAAGATTAGATGTCTGCTGGAATAGATTTCCTGAATTAAGCTCTTAACTGCACTGACTTGTCATTGAATTAAAGTATATGCTTTGCCAGAAGTTCTTTCTTAATGCATTGCCACTGCTCATAGGGAAAATGGAAATAATTAGTGGCTTCTGGTTACCTTTTTCTCCTTCTTTTCTGTCAGTGTGACTCTGTGAATGTCAACAGCGTTCTTCATTTTCTCCTGCTGAAGACAACCAGGGTAAGCTTGTCAAGACTGCAGAATAAAACACAGTGTGTGTTTGTGGAAGGGGTGCTTTCACTGTAATGATAACTTCTGATTTTACAAAACAGATCCAGTATTTGACCAGCATAAAGACAGTTACACCTGTGGAGTGAATGCAGGGAAAAGGAAATGCTTCCACCTTTCTGGTAAAAACACAAGAAATGTCAGTACCCAAGAGTACCTTCACCTGCAGCAGGCTGGGTTTAGCTCCTGTCATGAATGTATCAATCAACAAATTTAACTTTGGAAGCATTCACACAGGGGCTTTCCAGATGGAAAAAATACGAGGGCAAAGCAAGAGCAAAAATGTAACTTCCCCAGTCCTACTCATAGATATTCTGGTGAGGTTGAAGTTGCAAACCTAAGTCACATGAAAGAGCACATACAGAGCTCTGTGTAATTCCTGATTTGTCCACATATCCTTGGTGTTACACAAGGGATGCTGGGCAAGAAGTAGAGTCCTGGAAGCTTTGGGTTGGCCTACTTATATCAACCATGTATTTGGAAAAAAAAATTCATAGAACTTAAATGAAACCCTGGTCTTAGTAAAACACTCCAGAATAATAATGGCCATAAAAATTTGTCTTAGAGATGCATTCAATCTGTCATCTAGTAGACAATTATGATGGACTTTTTGTTGCAGTGCTTTAAAAGCGTTGTAATTGTATCTGGTGATGTTAACTCGCAGAGGTAGCAAAACTTATTTTCAGCCAGCATAATTTTTGACTGCCTATGCTGAGATGAATAGGAGAACTTGTGAATGACAGAATCACAAATCAATTCCGTGAACTTGTGGAAACCCGGATGCCCTTTGGGTGGCGCCTGCTGCAAAGCATTTGGTTTCTCTTCTTACAAAATAGAACTGAGAAAAGTCCCATCCTGGTGTTGCCTGGTGGGCTGTAAATCCCTGCCTGCTTCGGGTACTGCTGGGAGAGGGTGAAACTGCAGAGCATCAGGGCCAACTGATAGGCAAAGAGGGAGCAGGGAATGGAAAATTAATGCCATTTATTTTCCAATTTATTTACCGATTCAGATTGCATTTGGTATGTGCAAGTAATTTGTCTTTCTGGTTTCTGTTTTTAAAAGCCTACTGAGAAAAAAAAAAAAAAAAAAAAAAAAGCTGTAAGCATATTTTATTAGTTATTTTTTTAAAAATTGTGCTGATGTATACACCTGTGAATAAAACAAGCCCTTCCCTACTCTTGCAGTTAAAAGTACATAGAAGGCATTAATTTTCTTTCTTTTTCAGGGTATAGTAACATGTTTATATTACCTCAACAGACAGTAGTAGGCTAGGTGGGAAAAACAGGTTTCAACACATGCTTTGAATGCATAATTACAGCCAGAGATCAAGAGCTGGCACACCCACTCTTGGGTGTTAA
The DNA here is from genome assembly GCA_013398615.1 of Brachypodius melanocephalos. Lineage (NCBI taxonomy): Eukaryota > Metazoa > Chordata > Aves > Passeriformes > Pycnonotidae > Brachypodius > Brachypodius melanocephalos. The sequence goes on along the minus strand of VZSR01001299.1, from coordinate 8,701,611 downwards.
GTGTGTGGGCTGTTAGATCGTCGGTCAGATCCAATTTTCAAAGTGACCAGCAATTTTCACACATAAGGATCTGGGGTGGGTGAGGAAGGTGGAGGCAGGAACACTGCCAGTCTTGCCTCCCACCCAACCTGCTGGGCCAGCTGAGCCAGCAAACGGTGTTGTTCTGTGCACCTGGATGTGCCAACTCCTGCCAACACGTCCAGCTCCAGGGATTTGAAAACAGCCCTCGCGCCGAGCTTAGCTTCCTGGGTGCGTTTTAGAATTTCTTCTGTTTAGACACGCTGGTGCTTACCTTGTTCCACAAAGTCTTCTCCATTTTGTGATCCAGAACATAAATCACAGAATCAGAATATTCTGAGGTGAGAGGGACCCACAAGGATCATCAAATACAGCTCTTAAGTGAATTGCCCACACGGGGATCAAATGCACAATATTGGTGTTATTAGCACTGGGTTCTGACCAACAGAGATAACAAATGTTGTATATCACTGATATTTCTAATGTATCACACAGCAACATACCCTACTAGGATGCAGCGATGTGCCAGAGTAAAATGATTTAACAAGGTTAGCCACAGCCTCAGTTATTCATCAATTTATAAAATCAGTTTCTAGAAAAATAAAACATACCCCAAATACCAAGAAAAGAGACAAGAACTTATTATTCAACACAAAAAGCTTTATTTACAATTAAACATGAGGATATCAGACAAAAAAAAATTGAGCTTTATTTTATATGTATTTTCATTAACATTTCTAATGAAAGTTTACCCTGCACTGTTTGACCAAATGTAAATACTTAACATTAGCCTTAGTATGAATTAACAATAACTGTAACTGATGCTTTGGATAAAGTAACTACAAATTACAATTCAAGTGCAGTCTAGGTGCTGGACATAGTTTAAAAGCCCAAACCTGCATAGACATCAATGAGATTATGCATATGGACAAACACATCGTTCTGTCCATATAAAATTTGGCCCTGAGACATTTAAAATCATGGCCTGACCTGCTGGATCACTGCTGCTGGAGCACCACATAGTACTAAACAACACTAGTAAAGCAAACACTAACTTACTGACAATGTATTTGAAGTCAAATAAAATGAAGTAGAAATGTTAATATATCAAAACCTACAGGAGGACTGCTGTTGTTCCTTTCATGTTAGATCCTGACACAAAAGACATTTTATTATGAAAAGTTGGTGTCAGATCTCGAACCACAGCAGAACTGTGTCTGTCTCACAGGAGATGTGGCCTAATAACTTCAGCTGTTCTCATAACTTTTTGAACAGTCCATAGGACTTGAGGGATGGCTTCAGTGGTGTCAAATTGTCCCCAGACTAATCTGGGAACACAGCATCACATATGACACCAGCAACAATGTGGAAATGAGAGAAAGGTGTTTTTCAGTGACCAGCCAGAACCATGAGTAATCAAACACAGGGGCTGAGAGCAGCCCTTGCCTCGAGTGTCACACCAGCTGCCCTGGTAGCTGGCAGCTCCAGCTCACAGCTGGAAGGAGAGTGCAGCCATGTACCTCACAGACCCCACCTTCAACAACAATGTCTTGGGATTTCTGTGACTCATCAGCCCTACTGACAGCTACAAAACTTTGCCCATGAAGAACAGTGGAATAAAACACCAGCATTACAGTCAGTTGGATTTTCCCTTTATTTCCAAAGGTAAGAACACCTTACTAAAGATATCCAGCCAAAGACATTGTCCTTTATTAGCAAGACAAACCTTTCTGGTTTAAAATCTGTTGTAGCATTGTTTCCAAACAGCAGGATATGAGGGGGTCACCAGGTTTGATTTCCCTTTTTGTTCACAGCTCTTAAATAAGGGGATAAAAGATCCAAAAAGAAATCCTAGAAAATGTCAAACTTAGGCTCTTGATCTGAATTTATTGAATCCATGGAAAAATAAGAGACAACACAACCTTCTGTATCTGCTCCATTTACTCTCAGAATAAAATACAGCATTCAGATCAAATGAAAAAGCCAACTATTTATGGAGATGTCAGTGTTTGCTACATGTCTAGTGGCTGATGCACCTCATTAAACAAGTGGTTGCACAAATTTCCTCGTGGCAGATAGTTTATCAGTAAGTAATTAGGGCTACCTGTTTTCATTTATGTGCTACTGTAGCAAGTGGAACTCTCTGATGTTTGATCAACATCGTTATCTCGGTGTTTCCTGTTTCTGAAGCATTTTGGGATATTTTCTCTTGGCCTGTCAGGTGACAGATCATTCTCCAAGGGATGCCTTGGACTAGGTGGGCTTAGGGCAGTGCAGAGGCTGGTGTTCAAACAAGAGCCAGAAATAAAAGCTCACAGGAGGCAACAGGAAGAGCGGTGGAGCAGGTTAGGAGTTAGGGTGTGGTTCAGATTAATAAACAGTTGTGGAGCCAAATGTTGATGAGGTCCATCAACATGTGGATGACTGTGGTGTATCTATGAGCCATCTCCATACAAAACGTATGAACCACGTATTTTAGTAAGTCTTTTATAAACTTCATGTATTACAGTTAGTAACTTTACATAATAAACTTCACATTCAATGCAATTCACATCCCTGAATAAAGGACAGAGAGCAGGTCTATTGCAGCAGCTTCCACTCCTTGAAGGAATAGAGAGAAGTATTGCAATGAGAGCATCTAGAGCACAGCATGAGTTCCAAATTCTTGTCATTCCCAGCCTGTGCTCAGGGACAGAACATCAGCAAGCGGCTTTCATGTTTCTTGCAAATCCAGAAGAAAATGTGTAGCAAGTTGCATAAATGGCTGAAGGTGGACTAAAATCCAACTGCACCTCAACGTCAGTCTGTTTGAATGCGATTTAAAATGTATAACAAGTTTCAAATAAAGTCTTTTGATAGTGTAGTTTCCACAGTGGCCTCTTTAGTGATGTCAGAAGCGTGGACCTTCAAAAATACCAGCTTATTTGTGCTAGTAAGCTGGTCTTCTCAAAATGGAAAATGTTGAATTCCATAGCTCATGGATTGACTGTGCCTCAAATCATACCTTTTGTCTCTGAATTTTACCAAGCTGCTTAGCTGAAATTTCAATTAAATATTGACTGCCTCTGAAGTCTTTCCACCTGTTGTGAAATAAAATCAGAATTCAGCACATGGTGACCTAAGTCTTCAGCTTGAGAATACCTCTTTAGTATAGTTTACTTTTCACCATAATGTTAATGTCTCTGCACTTCTTTTAAATAACTCTAAAAATGTTTTTGCTTCCCCAGATATCAGCACATTAATCCACCACTTGTTCGGTCTGCCTCTGCTGGGAGTATATTTGCCTCTGTGGGGTAGGTATGTCCAGACTAGCATTACAGCGATGCACCTCTGAGAGAAAGAAGCGAGAAACCATAATTCAATAGAAAATGTCATTTACAGAGGGTTCTCTGAACCTCAGGCAGGGGGATGTCCTGGGAGAGCACAGCAATCTGCAGCTGTGTGGCCTCTGTTTCAGAAAGGTGTTAGAGGACCCTTCCGAGCAGTTTAACAGTCTTGGACAAAATGTTGATTTTAAACAAATCACAACAAATAAAATGGTTGTTCTTCTGATGCAGTTCCTGATGCCCTCCCCTGAGTTAAGAGCATCCTGAAAGATTTAGGATGGGAAGAGGACTTGAAAATATTAGACCAATTCTCTGATGATTTCCTACAGAACAACTACTGAAATTTTATCATGTAAAGAAATAAGACAGGTAATGATTCTGAACTCTTGAAACTCTGAGGACAAGCCACTGCTGAGGACTGAGCTGTTGAGTGTTTACTTACTTATTTGAATTTCTTCGACCTGCATATGAAATAGGACCCCAGGAAGGCCAGGAACAGCACAGAGCCTCCAATTATTAATGCCATCTGCAGCATGCTCAGCAGCTGGAGCCGATTGGAGATTTTGCTTCTGAACATTTCTGCTTTCTCATCCCCAATAACAGCAGACTGAAACAGTGCGAGAAAAACATCAGTGAAAGGTACATATGCAAGACCTCACTCGCCAAATATACTCTTGGTGTGGTGCAAATCACAGCATGAGCAGTTAAAGGGCACCAAGACTGAAAAAGCTAGGTAGTTGTTTTATTTGTTTGTTTGTTTCAAAACAGAGAATATTAATAGACATAAAATATACTAACCTCATTTAGCCAAAGAAGAGGAAACACATAGGGTTTTTTAACTTTTTTTAAAGGCCTGAAATGAGAAAATAAGTACAGTATGTTACATTTATTTTGCTGCATAAGCCCAATCTCTATTTAAACATTTTTCTTTGTCTATAACTATATTTCTGGCTGCCAGACGTACCTTTAAAACATATTTTTGGAGTGAAAAAAAACCAAAACAAAGCAAAAATACAATAAATAACAGCCATTTTACATACTGGGCAACCATAACTTTCTGTCTAATCTGTAAATGGGCAGTCAGACACACAGAGAGGGTTGAAGATCTGTGTGGTGTTCATATGTACGACATGCCAAAGGCATGTTTGGCCATGTACATTTGGGCCAATGAAGAGGAAAAAAAACAGCTAGAGACCCACTGACCCTTGTGATAAAACCATCTAGTGACAGGGAATACATAAATTCTCTTTCTCATTGAATATATTACAGAAGAAAACATTTTGTCCTTTTGTTCATCCTCATGGCCCCATTTGGGTTCTATAAGAATGTTATTTTTAAGAACATTTTGCCTTGTAAGCTTCTGTAGGGCAATCAAGTGTGTGTTAAGGTACTGGGGCAGTGTCCTGCACAGGAAGATTTACTCTGAACAAGCTTTGGGGAAGTATTTTTACTCCTTCTTTTCCAAGGCATTTCTACTGATGCTCTCATAGACTAATCAGTCCACTTTAAAAATTCTTTAAAAACACAATAAAGAAGTAGCACTTACTCAAGTCTTGTTGAAGGCTTCACAAGAAGGTTTACTTGCAGCCTTTTTGCAAATCGTAGTGTTAAACCAGTCACCTAAAACCCATGAAAAAATTCAACAAAAATTAATTTAAATTTCTTAATTAGATGCCAAAGTCTATAATACAGACTGTTTCAAAAAGCACTTTGAGATTATTTTGTCCTTATGTTTTGAAGGATTTGTTTTTATGAAATGGTAATGTTTCTAAGGGTTTCTCATTTCTCATAGAAGTTCCAATTTTGTGGCTTTGCCATAGTTACTTTTGTAATTTACATTTAAACCTAGAGACAAAGTTTAAAACTACAGTCATGGCATACTTCATATAAAAATATGCTTCTGGGTCTTTTTTCCTCCAAAAATCAGCTAAATTGTCTTTTTCAAAATTAACGATATTTAACTTGCATTGGGCAGAAAACAAACCTTTCATATCAGGACAAACATATGTATGCAAAGGTCAAATCTTTTCTTCATATCTTTCTTCTACTCTCTGTCTTTCATAAAAAAAAGCTGTGATTCCTGAAAATTGTGTAATATTTAGGAAAATCTGGTTGTTATCTCTACTCCAAATAAGGTGAAACAAAGATTTAACTTCATCTCTCTTCATGGAAGTTACATAGCTTAGCTGACTAATTTTAGAGAGAAATTATCAATTTTACCTTTTCATTCAAGGTAAGAGCAAAATAGAATTTTAGAAACTTTGAATTCATCATACAATCAGAAAACTTTGGTACATACTCTTAAAGAACTGAATCACTAAAACAGAAATAGAGGTAAATTTGTAAGAAGTCAAAAAAATTCATTCTGTTTGGCAGATCTGCTGGACAATTCAAGTCACAAAGACTTGAATTAGGTGTATTTAATTCAGACTTTTCAGAGTTCTAGCAATAGGAAATAAACTCATCTATGTTTATCTAGTTTCAATTAAGATAGTAATTATCCAAAAATGGTCATAGAAAATGTTTTTAAAAATTAAGTGTCGAGGAAACAGAAGTTTCATATAATATAATTTCCTCAAAGTACCTGAAGATCATAGAAAAGCATACTTCACATACTTCACAATTTGCACAATCTATTCAATCCCACATTGCCAATAAGTAAAAATCCAAACAGATTTTCCAAACTTTGAAGGTCAGAATGAGATAAAGTTCTGCTCTAAATTTCCCCTGCTGAAACCATACCACTTTGAGAGCAGAGCTTAGAAAAGCAAGCATGAAAATATTGCATCTTCTGCTTGTCCCTTTGGGAGAAGCCCAACTCTACTTCTATTAAATTTAAACATAGCAAGTTTCCCAAGGCACAAGTATTAAATACTTGAACTTACAGGCTCTATGTCTAGATATGTCTCATGCTCCTTTTCATTTGGGCTCAGGCCTTCCACATTATGCAATATAGAATCACTTGCATGAAGAAAATGAGGAAGAGAGATATATACTGGTCTTTCTATTGAAAAAAAAACAAAAAACAAAAAACAAAACAACACAACAAACTCCCTTGAATCATTAAGTCTTGCTTTGGCACTCATCTTCATAGGTCACTTTCCAAACATAGTTTTGCTATACAGATGTAAAATCCAGATAAAAATGTTAGTAGTTTAATACCACCACCTCCCTCCCAAAAAAAAAAACAAACCAAAAAACTCCAACCCAAACCAAAACAAAAACCCAAAATCCAAGCTTTTTTGTGATTTATCTTTTGCAATGAGGAAAATTTGCCTAGTGAAATAAACTGCAGTTACAAATCCTGCTTGTCTTGTGTCTACACTGTGGAGCTGGCAGTGCTCCTGAGGTGAGGACACGACTGTCACTGTCTCCCCCCACCTTCATGATCTTGTTTTTGCCTGAAGGGCCCTCTCACAGTTCACTCTGCAGCAAATGCAGGCTCAGCATATATTTATTTATTTTACCAACACCCCACTAAGCCATTACTGTCTGTGTACACACACGCAGTTGTGTACACACCCACCCCCGCCGTGTGTGTGAATTGCCACAGACACGAGGTGCAGAGCTATCTCTGGCTTTCACACAGTGCCCCTCCTTTCCTTTCTCCACACGCATTCCTGCAGTTTCAGTACACACTCCGTGGTACACTGACTTTGCGTAGCACAACGCAAAATACAGAAATATCACAATTTTGGGCGATGAGGCTGCAGAAATGCGAGTGGAAGAATTCCCAGACAAACATCCTGGGTGTCAGAGGAACACCTCAGCTACAGGACGTGCTGTCCCCAGCTGAATGGCTCGTGTGGCAGCAGTGTGTCACCACCATACTTGCTTTGCAGGCACTGATGTCCAGGACTCCAGCTAGCGTGCAGTTCTCCGAGATCTCCTGGTCCGTACAGAAGCAGTAATTGTCTCCCACCTCCGTTGGGGAAGCAAACGCCTCACGGGGCACTGCGAACCGATACAGTGTGATTCCCTTCACCACCTGCTTGCCGTGGAACACTCCATAGATTGATCTGAGCACAAAAGGGGAGAAACGTGGTTCAGCCGTTTGGATTAAAAGTCTAAATCCGTGGCAGTGTTCCTGAAGGATCTTCCAGCTGCCTCTCTCGTAAAAGAAACTGTAGGTATGCACCCCACACCCAAGCAAATAGGGAAAGGTTTAAGACTCACTCCTTGTATTTCTTATTAGGCAAAGGACCCAGAAACTTCTTTGCTGTCCTGTCAGTAATTGGCTCAGTGCCAGCACAGAGCATTGATTGGGTTTGGAAAGTGTAACTCAAAGCCTGTTATCAATTTCATTGGACAGGGTGCCAAACAGCCCACCTAAAATATTAAGTATTTAAGAAAAGGCAAAAGGAACTCAAGGGCTTTTTGGATTGTCTTAGCAAGGTGCCAGAGGCTTGTCTGACACCTAGGCTTTCTGTTTTGTTTCTGTAATGTTTATTATTTTTCATTTATTAAACCTTTTGCTTTTACAAAACACACCCGAAGAGCCATCTCACTATTAATAAGCCATTTCTCTGCAAAGGCTGGACCCTCAAGATATGGGAATCCCCATAAGAAACAACTTCCCCAGGGACCCAATGTCCAGGCTCCTGCCACACTGTTGAGTGAATTGTAGAGGTGTTCTTCTGTAGGGGAGAATATTCCACACCTTCACCAAGGGATGTACACGCTCAGTGGTGAACGTGACAAAACAACAAAAGTTCAAATACTAATAATAAACAATACAAACAAAATGAACTAATTTATTGAGATCTCTTTTCCCTACACACAGCTACACCCGCAGTCATTATGAGGTTTTGAAAGTTTCTGGATTGCAGTGGAGATGCTTATCCATACAGAGCAGCTCTGATATTATTTTTGCTGACCTCATGATAATCTAAGCTTTATGATGCAGAAAACATCCTGCATGTAACCTTATTACATTGCATATGAATCAGAATACTACTTAAGCTTCTTTTTTGCTAATTCATTATCAGCTGATACAGAGATGTGGTTGCTACACAGTAATGTAACCAGGGCATCAACACCTTGTGTTGCAGCCAAACAAAAGAAGGGTTTTGCAACATGGGCAGAAAAAATATTCCTGACCCTGTTTTTGCAGGACCTTTGGGCAATAGTTATTTTCCTTTACTGTTCATGAATTGTGAGAATTATGTCTGGACAGATCTCTCAAACTGTATGCAATCAATCCAAAGAATTTTATCATTTCTCTCCTGCATAGAATTCCCTTTTCTATGAATTGGGAAATGTTTTCCAGTTTGTAGATCAAATTGCTTCACAAAACCCCCCTTTAACTTCATATAAAAACACTGATCTCTAAAAACAAATACACTACAAACAAAAATTCACACTTTAAACCAGTAAAAAGGAAGCATCTGTTTCCAGGCAGCAAAATAAATAAAGGATTTGAACCTCCCAAAGTAAATACACTGTGATGGACTTTAAATCTTTAACATTTCTTTCAGTGATCTCACTGGAGAACCTGGGGACACTGGATAGCCCAGAGAGGCAACAGGCTTAAAAGTCATCAGCATGGGATGTATTAAGCAGGCTTGTTTGTTTGTAAATACATAAAAATAAAATAAGTAAAAATAACCTGTGAGAAAGCAATTTGGAGTATCTATTGAATGACAGTAAACACTGTTCTGCATAGATGATTTTTTCCAGACATGCCAAACATGGACCTAACTGGATCCTGCTGTACCTGGTGCCTTCTCAGACCAAACAAGGCTGGGTCCTGATCTTAGAAGAAGTTCAAGACTTTGAACCCTGTGGCCCTCAGTGCCTTTTACAGTTCTCTAACAGCTTACAATGTCACATTTTCCTGAATCTGTAACTAGCTGAAATGAAGTATATTGTATTAGCTTGCTACATGACATAAAAGTGGTAGAATCAGGCTCTGAATCATGGGCACAGCTAAGAGCTTTACTGGTGTTTTAGGTGGAAGGTTTATGTTGCACTGCCTGGCTGACCTGAGCCCAAGCACAGCCACCCTCGGAAAGCAAGGAGCCCTCAGTGCACACTCAGGTGTGAACACACCTTGGGAAGGGAGCAGCCTACCTGCAAATATCAGAGGAGAAGAAGCGAAGTACCTGATCCTTTTGAACAAATGGTGGGAAGGATGCTCCATCTGTGAACAGAATAAAACAAGAGCTTGAAACCAATTCTACTTACAAGACGTGATTTAATTTCTAGCTCAATACTCGGTTGCTACTCTCCTGTAAAGCTGTGACAAAAGTAAACAATGAGTCATTTGTGGGGAAAAGGTTTATGTAAGTTATTGCACATTGAGAGGCACTTCACAGATAAGATGTAATTGTTTTTGAGTGTGAGCCGAGATATAGCAGCTTTTTTTGTTTCTCCCCCAGATTTGAAACTCTATGATCAACCCCATGTAAAAGAGGATATTAAAAAAACAAACAAACAAACAAAACAAAACAAAACAAAACCCAAAATCTGCTTAATATGAAGCCAAAAACCTGTTGCCATTGCTTCAAGGTTTATGCAGTCTATAGACCTAAACCTTCCTAGAGATGCTTGAGTCACCTGAAGTTATGACACTCAGTGCTTACAAGAAACACAGCTTTAGATTTCAACGCTGTCTATTTAATAATCAAGGCTAAACCTTTTCCACCAAAAAGTGCTAAAGTGGACATCTAAGCTGAGGTCCTTCTAGAATAAAAGGAGGGAGCCACTTCTAGAGCACAATCCACCTCATCCCATAGTAGATATGAAAGCAGGTCAGAGGAGCAGCACTTTGGTGTTGTTTCTCTCCACTTGCTCTAAAGGAGTGGAGACACTCAGATTTGTATTTCTGCATTGCAAGCACACAGAGTTATGTAAGAGGAGCCCCTGCCATTTTCCCAATTAAAGTGTTGTAACAAACCTTTAACCAGCACATTTGTTAGTTTTTGTGACAATTTCTGTTTAGTTTCTTAGGCAGCAGCCATAACCAAATAATTGCAAACATTTTTGAACCCAGCTGGCAAGAGCACGAGGGCTGAATTACATACAGCCACTTGCCCACTGCTGACAGAAGCACTTTTTTTCAAAGACTCAAGATCATCCTAAACACACACTCTGTTTCTAAATCTTGGCATTCTTGTAAGGCTGGCAAACATGGATTCATGTCAAGCTGCATACAATTTTTATTTTTATATTTTTTAGGTCTTTTTAGTTTTATGTTTTTATCTATGTATTTTCTTACACATGCTGAGGTTTCGTGTGAAAGCTTACTAGATAAGATAGAATTCTCACACTTACAAGACTTTTTAAACCTGTTGCATCTCCAAATACAGCAGTGTCACACTGAATGACCTTTTAAACTGTGCAGCAATCTTTGCTCACTGGTAAAACCTCATTTTCACTGTGCTGGAGCACTTAATTAGTTAGCGGCGTATGTTTATTCCATCAATTACAAAAGAAGGATAAACCAAAAAGCTGAAGCTATGGATAAACCATAAATCCTGGCTAAAAAAAAAAGATAGGCCCCATAAGAAAGAAAGGAAGTCCTAGAATGTAAGAAAATATTGTTTCTTGTAAAATTAATTACGTGGCTTAAGAAGGAACTAATCCTTTGTGGCTCACAAACTTTTGGAAAATCAGATTCTTGTGGTGTATTTTAAACACTTCAAAATACCTTGTTGCACAATCTGGGTTATAAGGAAAATTACCAATGCAAGGTAAAGCAGAGTGGAAAATGGAGGGGAAAAACCCAAACAAAACAACCCAACACAAAAGCCTTCATTTACTGAAGGTCTGGAGCTCTCTGCAAAAGCCTCCACCAAGACACCTGCCAGCCTGAGCTTCACAGATTGTGGTGCCCTCACAGCAATGCTTTCACTAATCAAAAAGAAAAATATCGCCTTGAACAAATGTATCTTAAATAACTCAGCTGTTTACCTATGCATTCCAAAAGAAAACTCAAAAATATTTGTCTATAGTCTATTCATCCCAGTCTAAATGACTTTTCTTCTTCATCCCTTTTAATTTTCTAGTCATCTACAAGCCATTAATCTGAAACCTCTTCCTTTGTTGCCTCAATTTCTTTTCATATATCAGGATGTCTATTCTGGTGCATTTAATTAAATTTTCTACAGTGTAAATGAATGTGCATTATTAAAATGCCAAGATAATTTTCAACTACTATAGCAAAGAAAAAGAATCTTAATTATCTTCTACACTGAAAATAGTTCGTAGAAACAAGAGAACTGAATAATTTTGTTTCTCTTCCACATTTACTCTAGATGTAGAGGCTGTGTGCATGTGCATATAAGATGATGTACAGTAATAAATAATTCATACAGTTCAATAGATACATACATAAGAATATATCATACTAGTAGTATGTCTGCATATATGTAGATACTTAATATAAAGAATACAGTACTGGAAAAGCCCAGGGGAGTTAATTTAAATATTTTTATCTCAATATGCCCTTGAAATACCAAGAAAAGTTTTGAAGTTTTAAAAAGCTTTAACAGGCTCACCTGTGCCATTAACCATATCACAGTGACCTGGCCAGTACGAGAGAGTCCTGTAAGATAAGATAAAAGTCATGATGCATGTCATAAATTCTACCATGTAAGCACTTTAATTACCTGGATATCAAGAGAATTACCTGTATTACCAAATATAACTGTTCCAGGATAAGCCTGACCCATTTGCAAAGGCAAAGGATAGAGATGTTCCTTAATTCAGATAAATTATAGGATCCATTAGAAGACGATAAAAGGAATTTATCTACTTAAGAATGCAAAACAGAAGTAAATACTTGTATCAAAGAATCAATAACTGTCTAAATCTAAGCTCCTAACAGAACTATTGACAGCTGAAAGTGATGGTTTTGCTAAGCCCAGGGCTTGATCCTGTTTCCTTTGAATCACTGAAGTTTCTTCCATTTATCTATAGCACATAGTGAATCAAGTTTTAAAAGCCATACCTTGAAAATACTTTTCTTTTTACTCTACAATGTTACAATACCTTTTATTTTTATAGCTTTCAATTATTGCTGTTTTTGTAATATCTTCTGTCCCAGTATACACACTGTAAGGTCCATCAGTTGTCCCATTATACTGTAACAGATGCAACAAGAAGGAATAACAGTTAGAAATATTGAACAAATTCATAGCATTTTCTTTCTCAGGGCAGCTGTCATAAGTTTTATTCACAGAATGATAACTGAAGGCATTGCCTCCTCATTGCTTTCACTTACCGGGTAGAAGATTCCCACAACTGGGTTCACACCAGGGAAGGGCACACTGTCTAAGAAGGGGTCTTTGTATCCCCACAGTATTTCTTTGACTGTTCTGTTCTGCAGCATGACTGACTTGGAAGATTTGACCCAAGTGTTTATTATGGATTGCATGAAAGCACTTGGGTACACGGCAGGTACAGCCTACAACAGCAATAAAATCAATGTTTAGTACAAAATTCTGCATGTGCTTTGAATTAAAAACACAGAGACTGACTGCAAGAAATGTCTGCCTAAGCCAGTTCCCAGATTTGCAACTCCCTTGAAGTTAAGTCTCTACATAAAACTGACACTTCTTAACAAAACAATTACTGGCCATAAGTTACACAAAAGCAGACGATTTTTCCTGACTGATTACATGAGTTCACTATAATAGCCCCTAATCATGGAATGACAGAACAGCTGAAGTTCACAGGAGCCCCTGGAGACCTTCTGGTCCAACCTCTGTTCAAGCAGGAACATTGAGAGCCAGTTGCCCAGGACCATGGCCAGCTGGGCTTCTGAATAGCCACAAGTAAAGATTTCACAAAAGCTTGGATCAAATGATCTTCTGAAGTGCCTTCCAGCATGGGCTGTGATTCTGTGAGTGCTGGTATGGTTCTATTTTGTATTTGCACCAACCATCTTCATACTCTGCCCCTTGCAGACACCTTCTCGCAGCAATCGTGAGCACTCATGCAGACACCAGAAGGTTAGTGCAACACAACCAGGGCTGAATATAAGCATGAAAACTGTAAATATTAGTCAAAGGCAAACATTCTCAGCCTGTGATAAGACAAAAACACCTAAAGGCTCTAGCACTATTCTAGGGGAAGATCCCTGTGGTCTTCCTTGAATAACTGATGCTCAGTAAGACAGGAGAACCCCAGGATTGTCCCATGGGGCTCTGTGGTGGCAAGGCCATGCAGACACTGGGTGTGGGAATCATTGCAGCCTCTCCCGCCAAGCAGGCTATTACAGAGATTATTACAGAAAGAGCATGGCAAATCCACCCTGTGCTGTTCATGCTGTACCTCACACACAAAGGGAACCCATCCACAAACTCTTGGTTTATTCCCCTGTTAAAATTGACTAGGAGGATATTTTTTGAGCTTTGAACACATTGTAGTGGAAGGTTTAACTGCCCACGACAGGAGGGCTGAAACAAAATGATCTTTAAGGTCCCTTCCAACCCAAACCATTCTGTGATTCTATGAACTTCTGCCCTATTTCCTCCAGTAGCTCAACATTTGTATCTGGACACTGTGGCTTTGTTTCTTTACTTACTACAACAGCGAGGTTGAGGACGGTCACGGTGTCATTTTCTGTCCCAATAGACATATCAGGTTCAAAATTAGCAATGTTAGGCAACATGTAGGATATTGTGCCATTCTCACCTTCTGTGACATTTTCTTTGGGTAAGTATCGCACCCTGGAAATACAAAACACAAACAGAGAATATTTTTAATCTTTGACTTTTGAGAAAACACATAACCATGCCTGACTGAAGGTTTTTGAAAAGTTGATGAACGTTTTTGTTCTTCAACTAATTTAAACATTCATTTAAATGAATGTTGAACATTTTATAACCACTAAAATGTTTATAAACTTTTCATGTGAATACATGTAAAAAATTCAATTTTCTGCAGTGTCCTTTTGGAAATATTTCTTTATTCTTTATATATGGAATAGTCTTTCTTGCTAGTAAAATGAAAGCAAGTATTTACTTTTTATTTTTATGTCATTAATGGACCTTATATATCTTAATATATTTTAAAAAATAATTATGACTTGTCACATTTCATAAGCTATTTCATGGTTGCACGTAATTAGAAGAGGGTGACACAGACATAAACCCTGAGATTTTGCATCTGATAGACATATGTTGCAATAAAACAGGTTAAACCCATACTGTTACTTTGATAATATTTAATATGCATGTAGAGATTTATAAACAATCTTTCAGTCCCACTGAAGTTCTGCCTGCCATGCCCTGTCAGCAGATCTCTCAGGTACAAATTTCTTCTGCAGTTCTTTAGTTCCACTCTTCCAGTCCCACCGTCTTGCTGACCCCTCTGTGGGGACAGCAGCCAGCAGGGATCAAATAACAATCCATGCTGTAGGTCCAGAAAGCCGATCACAGCTCCATCCCAGAAGGGATCTTCAGGATGCTTCAGGATCAGGTCTTCCAGCATGAGTGTAGCGGGGTACAAAAGGTACAGAGAACATTTTCCCATGGTACAGATGTAGCCAGTGCAGGTGGGTCTCATGTGAAGAGCAGCTGGATTTTGGCTTCTCAGAATTGGTTTGTGCACATGTCATTTTAGTTATTAGCCTAATGTGTAGAGCACCTACCTGAGAGTTGGGAGATTTTTCTTTCTAACTAATGTGGTTTTGAGTTGTTCTACACTATAATAAATTATTAAATATTTGAAGAGAGATTGAGAGAGAGAGAGAGTCTCAATGTCAGTTATTCCGGTAGACCAAATATCCTAGGAAGGCATGAGTGCAGCACTGAGAGAAGCCTTAATTTCATAGTCACCATTTCTTACTTAGTCTTATTTAGGCTTCTGGCTGAGATTTCCCCGTGACAAAAAAAAGGCATCATCATAAGAATATATCATACTATATACGATATATATCACATATCATTGTCAGCACCAGAGTAAAATGTTTCTGTTTGCTGGGAATTGACCTTCTGCAGTATTTCTTAACTGTCTTTTTCCTGATTCCTATGCAACCCTTTCCTCTGTCTTCCCAGGTACTCTGTGAAACAAAAGTTCTCTCTTTCCATTGAGAAATAAATAAACTTTTAGGCATCAAGTCTGAAGATACTGGAATGGAAAACTATCCTGTGAATATAATATACATCCCTAAAGTTCTCAAGAAAGAAATATCCTATCATCATAGGAAAGCAATGTCCTAACAAGGGTGCCAGTGATAGCAAATATTGGGTTTAATAACTCGGGAAGCATCAACTAGTCCTGTGTCAATATCACATTTAACATTAAATAAATAATAAAACCTCCCTTGAATGTGGGAGGACTGCTGCAGCTACGTCCTAGCTAGTACACTCAGAAAAAGGAATGACTTTCCGAGCAAAATTTGAAAAAAGAAAAGCTATTGGTGAAAAAATGTTATAAAGTAGAAAAAACAAAACCAAACCATATTATTAAAATAAGTATTACTGATGCATGGATGATAAAATAATCTCTTGGTTTTAGGGCATCTGGAAGATTTTCTCCTGTTATAAAGCTGGTGAAAATTGAACAGGAAGGAACACAACTGTCTCTGTGATATTGTGGCTAATGAATTACTGGTTTTTGCAAGTACAAGCACCTTCGCATCCAATTATCTATTTCTGTTTGTGTTTTCCTTATGTTAGACACAATCCAGAAAATATTTGGGATTACTGTGTGTAGCTGAAATTTAGGCATTTTTGTCATGTCTAACTAAAGTATGATGCTAAAATTTCAAAAGTAAATTTTATTTCGCAGACATCATGTCACATATCAGAGGGTCTTTTCCTACCTGTATGTGTAAGGTCCTCTTTGTTCAAATTTTGGTTGAGCCCCCTCATCCATAACCTCTGAAGGATTTAACACATGGAAAATCCAAAACTCCCTGTAAACTGAGCTTCCTGGCACAAGCCAATTTTGAAAAGCAGCAGTACCATTGACAATGACAGCTTCCTGAAAGTACAAAAATCAAATTATAATTATCCACAAAAGAAACAAGTGAGAAGTTGCATTTACTTTTTAGATGATTGTTGAAGATTTCAAAGCAAACAGAAAAAAACCCACAATTTCAGCATCAATATGAGATGTACAGCCCAGTTGGCCAAAATCTGGAGGCAGCTTGACATTCCTGCTCACTGAGAGCAAAAGTGAGTTCCCCTAAATAATGACCAAAATCTGCCCAGAGTCTGCTTGTGATCTGTACTCAGCAGGGTCCTGAGATGGGGACAGATGCCGAGATCTGACCTCCCACTGCATAACTGGAGTGGGCAAATGGTTAAATTTCTAGCAGATATATGGTCAAGAAAATAAACTAATCTCTCTAGGAGACAATACTCAGGAGCAGAGAACAGAGAAGTTTCAAGCTTGTGACAATAGATCTATTTAACAGATCTTAAAGTGGTGTTACTTACATCCTAAAATTTTTCCCCTCCATCCATTCCCCTTCCCTTTGTAGCCCTTTACCAGGGGTTGGAGTAGTGCAGATGATATGCCAGCTCTGCCAGGTCACAAGAGTGTGTTTGCAGCCCACCAGTCACTGTGAGCTAATGTCACTGTGGACACCCTTGGGGAATGCTCCAAGGGTACGACTGACCTCATCTGGCAGTGCTACAGCCAAAGGGGCAACTGGCTCCCACAGTCCCTGATCTCTGTGACACCCTCTTCCTTTGCACCATGCTCTTATGCCTCTTATGCCTCAGGGAGCTGTTTCTGCCTGCCAGACTGGAGGGATATAATTCCCTTATTTTTTTGCTTTCTTGTTACCTTTCTACCAGTTAGCCATTTGGCTCAGGGGTCTGTGTGGAGGGAATCAGCATTAGAACATGGGAAGCAGCAGGACAAAAGAAGGAGGGGGAAGGAAGATAACAAGACTATTATTTTCAGTGGCATTTAGCCATTATTGTTAATACTTCTCCCACAAGAGGTGTGTATGATACTCTGTCACATACTTTGAGAGTACAAATAGTGAGTTAAAGTGGAATAAATTTAGAGCTCTTTTTCATATTCTTCATTTAATAAATTAATACCCTCACACCAGCAAGCCCTTTTTTTTGCTGCTTGATCACTGGTGATCCATCCATAAATATCACCCCTCCCTCTGGCTGGGCAGTTACATATTTCCCTATTAACAGTGCTGTGCTTTGGGATATTATGAGAGGAGTAATTTTGGAAACAAATATAAAACTGATAGTACGAAACACCTCTCACCTCCCTGGTCCATCTGCACCAGCTCTGATATCTCACGCAATAGTTAACTACTGTCAGCAAAAGCAGCTGCACAAATGTGATTTTGCAGCATTTCACAAATGCAATTGCTACACAGCCAAGTTCATGCCATGACCCAACTGCGCAAGATTGAGTGAAACCAGTGGGAACTTTGACACTTTTGTTTCTGACAATTTCCCCCCCACTAGAGGTGGGTCAACTAGCAATAAATCCAAGAAATTCTGAACAGTCAGCAACAGAAGCTTGCTGCACTTCCTTGATTCAAAGTAAATTGAGTCATCATGATTTCTGATGAAGAAACACAAAATTTAAGACAGAGTTACTGTTTTGACAAAGAATCTGGCCAGATGGACAACATATGCCATTTTCAGGGAGGAACTGAGCAGTGTTTGGACTGTAACAAAATTATGTATGTTGGGCTGCCTACATAAACTGGAGGAAACAAACAATACAGTTCTGTAAAACTCAAAAAGTAAAGCTCATGAAAAGCAAATAACCTTCTCCCATTTTGCAGCTGGAAGAATGACTCATTACTTCTTAAAAGATGATTATTAGTTTATTACTAGCCTTTCTACTCAGGCTTTGTTGGATCATAACTTTTATTCCTTTCCAGTCCTTGATAATAAGAATTCTGGGACTCAATATGGCTTAAAATTGATAATGTGGTTTGATCCTTTGTGCTTTGCTGAGAGCCAGCAGTTGCTTTATCTTCATTAGTTTGTATAAGAAGTGGTACATGAATGTCAAAAGCACAGTTTTAAATTACAGGTGTTTCTGATGCCTCCAGCTGAGGAGATACCATCTGGCCAACCATAGATCACAGATATGTAGAGACAAATGAATAAACATAATCACAGCTACAACTGAAAGCCTTCTTTCTAAAAATAGCTGAGACTAACCCAGTACAGCACTGAGGCATTGTGGCAAATCATTCACCATTCATCAATTCATCAGGAGTTCAATATATTAAGAATTATTATGTGGTTTCTGTTCCTCTCCTGAGCATGTGCACTCAGGTATAAATAAGAAGAACTCAGAGAAGTGGTGATAAAGACTTTTCTAGCAAATGAATCCACTACCAATAGCTTTGAGTGGTTAAACCTAGCTGGGAAAAAAAAAAGTGATGGGACTTTTGCCTAAAAAGATAATATTGTTTTAAGGAGGGAAAGACAAATAGTAGAAATTGAGCCATGTCAAAATATCTTTTTCCAACAATATCAGATAAAATCTTTCTGATGTGTTGTTTTGAATGCTCCTTTCCTTTCATTTTTTTTTCTTTTTAATTTTAGACATGATTATATCTAGTATCAATGACAACAGACATGATAATGTCCAACTGAAATGTGCAGAGTTAGTAAAAAGGTATATTTTTATAATCTCAAGCAAAATATTTTTTCTGAAGAGAACTCTGAAACTTGCATGTTTTACTCATAACTCTACTAAGGTCAATTTTCTAAAGCCCTAAGACCTTCGTGGAAAGTTCTCTCCTCTTTGGACAGATTCAATGTTTGTAGAAATTAGGACAAGACTTTTGCCCTTTGGTCCTGAAATCAAAGGCACCTTTCCATGAATAGTATCAGGGCTGAAATAGTTTAGTTTAGAATAGTTTAATCTTCTCTGGATCCCTGCCAAGGTGCTGCTGCTGCTGCTGTCATTTTGAGTGCACTCCTCAAGTGACAGTTTGTTTAAAGAGCCTTGAAAACAGTTCAGTACATACATACATACATACATACATGCATGCATATATATATATATATATTTTAACCCTGTCCTCTGCTGCTGTCCTCTGAAACAACTTACCCAAATTTTTGGAGGCACAGGTAAAGCATTCTGGGGCTAGAAGTCATCACCATGTGCTCTGATTCGAAGTACAGATGTTTAATAATAAATTTGAACAAATGAAGACGTGACATCAGGGTGTTTTATATTACAAGGACTTTGTTTTTGTTGTCCTCTCATGGGCTGCTCATGGGTGGAGCACAGCACCCACCTGCCAGGAGATAACAGCCCACAGACTCAGAGTCTCTACCCTATTAGTAAGGCACCCAAAATTTTCTGTACACTAGCAGATGCTTTCTCTTTGCTTCAAAAACAGTTTGCAGCCTTCCAGCAAAATATACCCTGCCCGTGTTTACTCTGGCTAATCTCTCAATGACTGCAATAAAGGAGAAACGAGCCTGTTAAAGTGTAAAGATGTCTGCCTAAGGGAAGCTTAGGAGAAGTGTAGTTAGACTCTTGCTGCTAGCAGAAAAGGACAAAAAACCCCTATTGATTACATTGATTTTTCTAATTAAAGTTCCTCCAATTCATTGGGAGATGCTGAGAAGTTCATCTGGACTTGATTCATCTTTCTTTAGAGTAAATTGAAAGTAATGTTATTTGACTAAACCTCAATAACAAGTTAATTTAGGACAATTTGTCTTGATATAGTACAGAGTGTCCTAAAACTATCCAACATTTATTATTCTAATTCAGCAATAATTTTTGATAGCAACTTTCATTTCCTCCAAAAAAATAGAATTGGTCCTACTACTGTACAAAAGACTGAAATTTTTTTCTGAGATAGGATAACCAGAAGAAAACTAGGGGTCTTTTTTCAACCTTTGACTGTGAAGAATTTAAGACAAGATCTTGCCTTTACTGGTTGTGTCTGAAACAGTTTTCACCTTGCACTAGCAATATGGCATACTGAGTTTTGTTTTCACCCAATGGGTGAGGACCACTTTTAGATTTTTCCTCATATGAGTAGAAATGGAAATAACAAAGATTCAATAAGGTTGGAAAAGTCCTCCAAGATCATCCAGTCCAACCTTTGACTGCAATGCTCACTAAGCCATATCTTGAAGTGCCATGTCTTCTAATTTTTTGAGCACTTCCAGGGCTGGTGACTACAACACTTCCCTAGGCAGGCTGCTCCATATAAATGCTTACAGGCCATATCTGTAAGAACATCTCACTCGTTGCTTTTTTCCTGTCCTACGGTCACTACTCTTGAGAAATTCAAAACAAATTTGCCAGGGAAACTGATCTGCTTCTACCAAAGATTTTCCATAAAAATCACATTTCCAAAAGTGAAGTATTTCAGAAGAAAAATGTATTTTGAGCACTCTGCTTGGAAGATCTGTTTCCTTTGCAGTCAGCTCTATATTTATCTTAAATATAACTGCAATGAATAACAAATCTGTTTTTATTAACAGATCTTTCATCAACACAGCAAAATCAGAATTAGTTAAACTCAAGTCCCTCTGGAGCTTCTGCTGAACTGATCACATATTTTAGCTGCTGTACCTTGGCCCATCTTGTCTGAAATGGAATTGTCTCAAGAGTCTTATAGTGTCACTGAATAGTCAGCACAATAAACAGAAAGACAATAATCTGGTATGACTTGTGCTTAGGGACAAAAACATCCATTTACTTAAGTAAATAAAGCCTCTACAAATTTACTCTTTTATGTTTTAGATGATTACTGGTACATTTTTTATACATAAACATAAAACAAGCTGCCTTGAAATAGGTACAAGCATCTGAAACATGATCACAATGCAGAAAATTAAAAACTGGTTGAGGGGAAAACTACTCCCCCTAATGCTTTACCACTACGGACTCATGCAGGTATAATTGAGTATGTAGACATTTGCAAACCATGCTGTATAACTGGTTCATTACTGTTAGTAAATGGATGAACGCATAACACTGCCAGTATTTGTAATGTGCTTTCAAAACACTGAAGGGTAAGAGACAACACTTAGGATTCATTTAAGTATTAAATATAAGGAGATATAAATTTTTACATTTACATGTTTTCTAGAGCACCTGTCATTTCCTGAATACGGCAAACAATTCAAATTGTTTGCAAATATTTAGAGTGTGACTTTTTTTATAAAATGTTGCAAGGAGGTTGAGACATTATCTAATGAGATTTTTTTTATTCTCTATAAACTTTAAAATTATTAAAATTCCTGAAAAATACAATAACAATTGGAAAATTCCTCTACAGGTTGGTTTTCATTGGGTTACGTGAAAAAATTAAGATATTATATAGGAGTCATTTTTAAAAATTTTTTAAAAATTGATACTGTGATATAGCCAGGGCTTCAACAGATGAACATTTCCTGACAGTTCATGTATCCACCTCCTCAGTTGCCTTCAAAGCTATTGGGCTAAGGCTACTCTTCCAGAAGGGCCTGGAGAAGTGGAGAAGTGCCTCCAAGACATCCAGACTGTTCAACACCACAGCAGATCAATAGCAGGACTAAGCAATACCAAAGATCTTAAGATTTTCAGATTTTGAACCATCATGGAACCAACCTTGGCTGCAGTGACCCCAGGGAGATTTCATGTCACCATAGTGGACACGCGCGGGCTTCCATTCCAGATTACTCAAGATTTAAACCCCCAGTTATGTATGTTTTTCACCAAAGATCTAACAAATTATTATTTTTCTGTTTACTTTACATAAAAACCTAGATTTTAGGGATAGAAAATAATCTAAATATCAGAAAAAAATCCCTGTGTCTGCCAGGTCTAAAACATTCTACTTCAGTCAATCTTCACACTCAGAAGGGAAAAACGCATTTTATTAGATCCTCCAGTCATGTGAAGAACATCAACTTGGATCATACAATCACAGAATGTGAGCTGAATACATGAAGTGCAAGATTAGATTCTTCAGCAGAAGACTGTTTAGATTATCGGCAGTATATAAATATAACTGCATGGAGTTAGCACTAAAGTATGAAAATAACTTTTTTTAAAGGAAAAGATAAAGAAACAATCATAAATACAATAAAAATAAAACCCACTTATACTTCTAAATTGCATTCTGAAAACACAATATTTTAGCTTCTAATGTGAAGCACAAGAGAGAGCAAACATATGAATGTGGCAATATAATTAATATATTTTTAAAAATTTTGCTATTCGATATATTTCCAGGGAAGTTTGGAGCATCTAATTTATAAAGACTATGTTTAACAAAGAAAAAAAAAAGGAAAGAAACATAATCAGAACATAAGATTTAAAAATACTGACTATTCAATAACCACAAACCATATGTCCTGGGGAGGTGAAAAAAAAAAAAAGTACCTTTTTTACTGCTTTGCTTATAAGATTATCTCCAACTGGTATTAGCACTCCTCCGAAGATAGCCAGTACACCTCCGATGATGGCCCCAGTGAGGAGCCCACAGTTTCTGTTACAGGCCATTCCTCTTTTTTGTCAGGGTACAGGTAAACAGTGTACAATAATCCTTGCTGTAAGGCTTGATGGCTTTTCCTCACTTGGTCCCAACAGACTCACTGATCTTCCTCAGAGAAGCTGCTAATATAAGCAGAAAGTGAACAAAAAATCAAATTCCAAAGCTCAAAGTGCAAAGCACATGACATGAAGCAGGTAGGAAGATAACAAGACAAAAACAGCCAGCCAGTGGCCAGCCACTGGCAAAAAACTAAAAAAAAAAAAAACAAACTAAAAAAAAGAAAAAAAAAAAACTGTTGCAGGTAGTATTGGCAAGTTAATTGCTTAATACATATGATTATCTTCCTTCATTCCAGTTGCCTAAACAAGCTGGTAATTGTTTGGGCTTTTTTTTTTCTTGCTCTGCTGCATTACAGCAGGCAGACATTGTTATTATCCATATGACATTATTCCTGATGTTTGTATGTCCCTCTGCCAAAGAGGTTCTGCTTTTATCTCAGCCTGCCATGCCCATGGCTCCCACTTCAGGCAAAAGCAGGAGTTACACTCCTCCGCCATGAGCTCCCCTGGCTCTTTGTGTCTGATTTCAGTAAGAAAATCCTCAAAGCCCATGAGCATCTCGTGGGAAGGGCAGCCTCTAAAGGGAGGCACCCACAAGAAGCCTCTTTCCAGATCTCTATAAGTCCACAGCCCTCTACGGAACAGGCAGAACTCTGCTTCAGCAAGTTCATGACAAAGGCACAACTGGATTTTCTTTTAGAGCTGCAGTCTTGAAACCAGCTAATTTCATCAATCCAATTGCCTTATAGAACATCAGAGTTTTTAAAGCAAGGTTAGAGCTTGATCTTTGAAAGAGGTAATACCTAAAATTTCAAAATTATTCCGTCTCAGAAGACAAATGTCTGTGATTAGTCATTGGAAAATACAAGCTGTTAGTAATATATGTTAATATACCTTACAAACTGGCCCCTAGCAAAAAGGGTTGTAAAGAAAATCTAAATGACACTTAGTGCTGAAGTGGTAAAATATAACCTCCTGGTGATTTTTTTTCTGATTTTTTATTGTTTATGATAAATTGAGATGAAGAGCTGCCTAATTTGCAATTTATTCTTTATTATTAAGAATAAATCACATAATAAATAATAAATCACAGAATTTGCAAGTTGGTTATTTGCTTTAGACCTCCGGTTAACAGAAAATCTTCCCTTTTCTGTTTTAGATGTCACTGTCCATGTCCTTTTTATTCTTACTAATTTTTGTTTGTTGACATGTTGTGAACATCTCTAAATCAATTTTAAAGCAGGTATTAGTTAAGGGTTAATTACACATTCAAGGCCAAACACAGAGAGAAAGAAAACAGAAAGATGAAGTGGAAGAAGAGCTCAACCAGTTTGCTCATGAGGTCTAAAGAACCAGAAGAACTTCATGAATTTCTAAACAGTAAAGCAGGTATAGCAACGATGTGTGTTCTATTTTCTTCACCAGTTACATGACCCTTTTATCACATAAATGACATACAGCATGCCCTAACAGATTAGGTACCATGGTCAGCAGGCCACTGATGTGTCCTCCCTTGTCATCCCAAACTCACAACTGTGTCACATCTCCACCTGGCCCCAGACACTTCCCTTTGACTGCACTGAAAACCCACATTTTGCCTGCCCTTGCACTGGCAGCAGGCTGTGGCTCCCTTGCCTTTAACAATGTCTATTTCTGTACATTTGAGATCATTTGGTATGTTAAGAATTTCTCCCTGGATATTTTCTAGCAGAACAACCAAAAGACCGTTTGCAGTCTTGGAAAAATATCCCTACTATCCCAAGTATCAAAGTCAGCCTGTCCATCCACCTGGCACCAGGTCATTCCATGTGGTTCCCACTCCAAAGCCATTAAAGGCTTTTTGATATAGTGCATGTGTTCAACCACAATTTTCAAAACATATTAAATTAGAAAATTATTAGACTTGAATTTTTCAGTGAAAATCACTAGGACCACATCTCCTATGGCTGTAGCTACACTGTTACAAATCATAGCAAATCTAAGGAAAAGCAGACATTCTGAATTAAATTAAATTCTGAAAAATACCTAAAACACCTATAATACCTAAAATATCTAAAATACCTAAAATACTACTTGATTTTTTCCCCCAATACAAGCAGATTTTGTTTTCCAGTGTGGGAACACACATTTTAAAATTTAAAATTAAAATTAATTCTTTCAGAAATGTTTAAGGGGATCTTTTGGATATCATCAGACTTTTTTTCTAGACTTACATATTGAAGATTTTCAAATTCCACAGTAATACCCTTTCTACTAAAATAAATTTACGCTTAGGTTTCTACAAGTTTTTCCAATGATTTTATTTTGTTTTGGGCAGACTAGGCATCTCTCATGAGCATTAACAATAAACAGCTAGAAAGCGACTTCTAGCAGCTTGTGTCTATTCCAAGCTTCTGCAAATTGAAAAATATTCACCCTTCTCCTACCAAACACAATGTAATAGCAGTCTGGACATCCCAATTTATGCAATTCAAATTATAAATTACACAACTATGAGTGAAGAGCACTCACATCATAAAACTCAATTCATATAGAAGTCATACTATTCTCATCTATCAGAACTGAATTCAAAATATGAAGATTAAGGTAGAAATTTCCACTAAGAATGCACTTTCTGGGCATTTATATTCAAGTGAAAATTATATACCTTAAGCAGAATAGAAAATCCTTTAACAAAATTAGCTATGGTCTATGAGGTATTGTATTTGACTATTGAGTAATAAGATTATTCACCCCCCTTCTAAAGTGTTGAGTATGTACTTTTTAATATGGTTTCAAAGATCCTTAACAGAATACTAATTAATAACAATGAAAGTGGTCCATTCAAATCTCTGAAAGACAATTTTTAAGCAACTGTATAGAAGGAGAGATGCAAAATGCTATTAAATTCTTTCTTCAGTATTTAACTTAGACTTCTGTACGTCAGCTTAAAGCAAATCCTTATAAAATACAAATAATCTCATTACATATTTGATATTCTTTGATATTATAGGTCCAAACTTTCTTACTGGAATAGTAAATGCTAGAAAAATGACTTTAAACTATGCACTTCTTATAAATTCACATGACTCCAGAACTGCATTTTCAAGAATATTAAATATCAAAAACCAGAAAGCTATTGGGAAAGCCAGCCATAATGAACATAAAACATAGTATCATAGTAACAAAGCATTTCACTAATCCATGTAAAATGTCACTTTTTCTTTAAAGCAGCTTTGTAAAATCCTTCAAATTTTTTTTTCATTAAAAATAATTATTTTCAAGAGCTTCTACTCTGCTGACCTTGAAAGTATTCCTGAGGAAAACACTGATTTTAAATGCTGTACCATATGAACTCACCTTGAGTAAGGGCAACTGACTTTCAGCTGAAGATACAAGTCCTCAGCACATGACTTGCATCAAGTTACAGCAGACAAGCAGATCCATGTCCCCACAAGCACACAGGCTGTGAACTGGGAGGGAGTGTTTATATATTCCAAGAGACGTCAGTTCCCTCTTTATCTTTTTGCCAGAAGAAAAAGTTAAGTTGTACTGCTGCTGGGGGAAGGGGTTATTTTTGCAGCCTGACTAAAAGCCACTACCTACATCTCGTGGTAATATACTTAGCAACTGCAATCTCTATCCAAGTTTGATCCAAGTGAGTCAAAGGTCAAGGAGACAAAAGGGTAACTCACTCTCTTGGTTTGTGGTCACTTCTTCATTCATATCTGCATATTTGTATTTTACTCATCTCAATAGTGTATTTTCAAGTAATAAAAAATTAGGAAATTTCAGAATATTTTTAATAGGTTTTTTTTTTTTTCAGGTAGTGGATCTGTTTCCTTGCAAAGTGCTAAGGCTCTTCCTATTTTACTGGAAGTTCAATGAACATCATCCCAGAAGCTTCTTTTTCTGAATGTATCTAAAAATAAGTTATTTGTACACTGATGCCTCTGTCAACCAATGTGTTACTCCATCACAGTGTCTACTACTAAATAATAACAGTTTGGCAAGCTTTTCTGGAAATATTTTATAAATACCTAATTATCTCAGGTGAATTCAAGGAATGGATTGTTTTAAAAAGATGCTTCTGGCAGCAGCAAGAGGAAGTGACTTTTATTTGGCTTAATTATGAGAGAGAAAATGGTCCTAAAAATAGATCCTTAGGTCCAGACTTTCATGGTACAGCACTGAATAGTTTGCAATTCACAGGTTTAGTATTTTCTGTCTGTTTTGACTGACTTCTGTTCTGTTATTTCATGTTGTTCTACTTGGAAGTTTATCTTTTGTGGAAAATTCTGGCTTTTTCTATATTTCCCCTAAGTAAATCTAAGATGCTTGAAAATTAATGAATTTGAGGTTTTTACCTCTTAGTAGCAAAAGCAAGACTGAAAGAGAGCCTGATTTTTTGAAAACAAAAAAGCAAGTCTGAAAGTGAGCCTGATCTTTTGAAAACAAACTAATGGGCAGTTTTCAGTACAAGGCTCACTGCCAGGACAAGTTTGTGACCCTGAATAACTCCAGCTTCTCATCCTTGAAAAGTGCAGAAATTCTGTTCTTTGCTATTTTCTAATTAAAGAGGAATGTTTAACTGCTGAAAGTTAAGCAGTCCTCCACAGTGTGCTTGCCATCAACTGCTTTTATTGTCATTAATTGTTTCTATTCTACATGCCGTCCTATGATGATATCCTGAGGATGTTCTTGTTTGGGATCCTCCTTCACTGCTGCCTGTGGAGATGTTCCCTACCATGCTCATTTTCATTTTTCATGTTTGCAATGTGTCAGTGTGCACCCTCCACGAGGAAAATATCTACTGGGGGTTTTTGTTGGAATCTGCTACTGTTAATGAAATGATGTTCAGTTTTCAACATGTACATGCTGAGATGTATCACCTGGTGTTATGATTTACAGTATTCTGCTGTCATCCTGCATAAGCACAATCTCTTCTAGCAGCAGTGCTTGGCAGTGAAATGAGAACTGCCTGGGTCAGATGCAGAAGCCAGCTAAAAGGACAGGAAACTGAGAGAGAAGCTGCAAACTTTTGGATGTCAGTCATTTCTGTTTCTTGAAAACAAACCAAAACAAACCATAAGTGTTTAATTGTCCTATGTCCTCTGGCTTCACATCAGAGTTCAGAGGTTGTAGAGGAGAAAGTAGAGACACACAGCAACAGAGGAAGGACACAGAAAAACAAAGTTGTGTACTCCATCAGAGTCCCCAGCTGTGCAACAACAGACAAACTGCCCCACAATGAAAAGTTGTCAAAAAGGAAAAACAGAGTAAATGACACTCACATGCTTCATGAAGACACAGAAAACTGCAGAAAGCATTAAAAAAGGAAATGCTATTGTTATTTCCAAAAGAAAATAATACTGACAAGGAAATGCTGAAGAGATGAATGTTATTTGTGGCTTTTATATCTAATAGTGGGCCCTTTGGAAAACACTCTTTTTGGGGTGCTTTCCTACATGCCCTGAGATTCCTAAATAGGTTATGCCTCCCTTTTCTTTTTTTTTCGTTTTAGTACTGAGATCCATTCTATCAGACATATCTTTATGGTACGTGTCATTTGAATTTTCAAGATGATTACATAAACATTTCCACATTCCTGTGGGAATTCTTTGCTGTACAGTATAGAACAGCATGAGTTTATATTCCTGTGTTTCCCAGTTATTACATTCAGAATTTTTCTTCATCTGCTTATCATGAAGCTTATAAAAACTAGTGTTAACATTAATTCTTTTTCAGATGTGGAAATATTAGCATATGTTTGATGATATTAAGAAGCAAATTACAAAGCTCCAGGAAAGTCCTTTCTGTGCTTTTGCACCCTCTGAACTTTTTAAGGACATTAACTGTTAAAAAACACCAAACAAAATCTACTTTCTAATTGTTAGGTAAAACACCAACCCCTGGGGCAAGAGATGAGGTTAATATTCTCAGCATCCAAAACATGATTTTCTACAAGCTGTTGGGAATTCTCCCTAGTTTTGAGAGAAAGGTGAGAGGAATTACGTTTACCTCCTTTCCGTGGTAAGTTGATGCACAAATTTATTGTTTATCCAGATTATTCTATTAGCATCATTTTATGTGGCCTCTATTGTCTCTACTGAAAATCCTATTGTCACCACTCAGTGGCCCTCTGGCTTCTTCACAAGAAGTGGGAAAGTCCCACAGGAAGGGACACACCTTGCTTAGTAGTGAAAGATTAAATCATTAAACCTTCCCACTTCAAAAGAAAATAAACCATACACACATACACAAATAAAAGAATCCATGGCTTCTGTCCCCAAATAAGCTCCTTCTGTTAACACACTTGTGTTCACCCATGTGCCCTTAGTTCTACTGAGAAGGAGAATGATGGAAATTAATCATCTGGAGAAGAAAAAACATGCAGTATGCCACCAGCTGGGTGAGACTTCTGCCTTTCTATGTGTATTAGAAATACTACGAGGTATTACTTTATAGGGTGAGAAATTTTGTATTCATGAAAGTTAATTTGATTTCCTAAGGAAATTAAAACCTTCTGTGTATCATATCATCCTATAGTACATGAGAAGCAGCACGTGAGCTATCCACTCAGACCAACTTCAACAATTTACTTCACTTCCACTTCACAAGAGCCATCCTGGAGTGAACATGGCCTATCTTCAGGCAGTGCACATAAAGAGCATGAATATAAAACAAACAAATGATAACATAATAATGCAGAACTAATATTATTCCTGAATATCATGTTCATTATTTCTGTCTCACCCATTCTCACAGTGACTGCTATTTTTTATCACATTATTTTCCAAAAGCCACAGCATAGAACAGAGTTCTACAGGTCAGGTCACTCCACATAAAAAGAAGGAAGAACAAAGATATTTTATTTGCATCAGTTTTCCTGTTACTATCTTATCTATAAGGCTCTAAAATAAAAGAAAGGCATAGTTTCATATTATTTTTTATTGTTTAAGTTAATTACAAATATTTGTTACTAATAAACTTATCCAGCTAAAAGCAGGAGGCAGATTGGTTTCCTTTCCCCTCACTAGAGATGGATGAACATAACTCATCCCAAGCACTTGAAATCTTGTCTTAGGCAAGAATATATAGAATCATAGAATCATACAATCATTAGGGTTGGAAAAGACCTCCAAGATCATCAAGTCAAACCTTTGACCAAGTACCACCGTGTTCACTGAACCATACCATGAAGTGGTACAGCTACTTATTTTTGAACAGTTCCAGGGAGTGCATATCTTTTAGAGGTACAGATGTCTCCCCTTTAACTGCAAATCATCTGAACAACAGACTTAAGTTAGGCATCTAATGATTAGAATGTTAATGTTAGGACAATTCCACTCAAAGCCCCCTAAAAGGTCTTTCATCACCTTTCCACCATACTGATGGTACCAGAACAGCTGTACAACAGCATACAAGTTGTGAAACAAATAAAAAATTCAAAAAGAAAACATCAAAATATTTACTACCTGGCATCAATGGAAAGTTTGGACAAAGACTGCAGACATGGTATAGCTCTTTTTTGTTTAGCTCACATCGCAGATTTTACTGCAGGCCTTCAAAGATTGCCAGTGCATGCCCTGAGTCATACTCTAACCGCTCACATCCAGCATTTTTCAATATCCTGAAGAAAAGATCCTCCCAAACATGCATAAATACCTTATTTCTCCTCACAAGAGCTTGGAAGACTCTTCCAAGGAAGGAAGATAAGAAGAAATTAAGTCTTGGAAGAGTGCTGTGTAGCTCCTTCATTACCCACCAGAGACTCTCAGCTGTAGCTTTCCCAGCTCTGTTAAGTGTTAGGTCCTAAGGTGCTGTCCCTTGTGGTTCTCAATGTGTCCTGACGATATGGAAAAACATCCTAAAATACCAGTGGCTCAAGCCAACTTGGCAGCAGTACAGTGGAAACAGTGTGATATATTTGGCTCCTGCCACTGATGAGTTCCTCCATCAAACTGTAATGAAATTCTTTCAGGGGAATATGGCTGATGGAAAACCCAGCAATACCTTCAGGTTTTTTCCCCTGGAGATATTTCTTTTGAGCTCTTCTTCACTGATTCTTGCATGCATAAACTGCTGCCTTTCTCAGTCCTCAAAATCACTTTTAAAATTTGTTTTCAAGGGATTTTAGCAGGGGGATTAGGTGAAGAAAACCCAAGAGCAGCAGGGATATACCAGACAGTGATTCTTACACTCCTGTGGGTTCATGTGAGAGTAACTCAGAATATGGATAGGGAGGAACTTAGTACAACAGAATCCAATGCAGAAACTATAATGTTATAACACAGGCTTCTTGTGAGTCTGGAACAGTGAAGGGCTATGAAAATCTCTTACTGAAAGGGTTGGGTTGGTCTATGCTAGAGACATTTCTCTCTGAAACCTAAGTTGCCTCAAAAGTTACGATTCTTCACCCAGTTTTCAGTGAGTTAATCACACAAAGAGTCAAGGGCTTTCTTATTTCCTATTGGCACAAAGATGGGTGTTGTGGGGTGGATCCACAAAGCTATCACTCTAAGAAAAAGCAATAAGGACTCTTTATAGACTGTTAATTTTGATATGTTCTGCTTAACTGATATATTCAGTGTTTAGTATTTGACCATTTCTGAGTTGTGCTGAGCTGGCTTCATATCTTGGATGGCCTGGTGCTCATCAGTATTTACCACCCTATTATTATCAGGCTGGCTTTCTTAATTTCTTCTTATCTTGAGTGTCCTGCAGTAGAAAATTCTTCCTCCCAATCTTTGTTACTCCCCTGGGTATATGCCATTTGAAGTGGGTTGCCCTGAAATGTGGGCAATGCTACTGAGAAAAAAAATTGTCTTAGACATCACAAGGAGGGCATAGAGAGGGGGCTCTAATGGCAGGAGACAAAAATTTTAAAGCAAACATCTTTTGAAAGTCAGGAGAGATTTAATAAAGCTTATCCCTACTTGGATATATTCCACTTCTTGCAAAATTCTTCTCCTTAGATCAGAAGTCATAGAATAATGGAGTAATTCTAAAATCTTTCACTAGTGCAATACCTCGTTGAGAAACAGTCACCATAATGAATCATCCCAGACAATGTCAGTGGTTTTGAAGAATGACTGGGTAGTCCTTATGTTAGTTTTTGCCTACCAGCTACACTGTAATTTTGTCTCTGTAATAATTAAGAGCAACATATGTACAGGGGATTTTTTTCCAGTTGTGGAGACCTAAGTTTAAGGTCAACTTCTTGCTGACTTCTCAAGTATTGAAGAGCTGTCAAATGACTGACACCCTTATCTTTGTGTTTACGTGTTCCAGACCTGGAGACATGTCCTTGGTCTGAACAGTGTACAGAAGATCTTCCCTGGGCTTCAGTCAGCCTCAAACATCAAAGGCAAATCATCAGCCCACTGCTACGTAAAGTCCTGGTCCTCATCAGGCCAGCACAAGAAGAAAGTTTTACTGAAGCTACCCCTGGGGCAGCTGCCAACTCCACTTAAGGAATCAGAATCAGTGGCTGGGATAGAGAAAAAACTTCTTGTGATACAAAAAAGCACTTTTTGTCTTTTTTTTTTTCATATTTTTCTTGAGAAGATATTTAATTACCACAATAAGAGAATCAAACTTTATTCACATGCAGACAAAATCCCAAAACCCCAACACTGAAAAATAAAATTACTCTTGCCACAGGAGGTCCCTTGGCAACATATGAAGATCTAAAGAAATTATGAAAAGTCATGTAATATCACGGTGTGTCAACAAATATTAACACCTATGAAGAAAAAAGCAGTAGAAAAGATACTAGCAGTGATTTTTGTGTGTCGCCCTGCTTTTGTTTAAACTAAGCCTTCTGCTGTTTTAGAACTCTAAGCTGACTTCCCATACTTTTTCATGTAAACAGAAGAATGTTTACATTCTTCTGCTCCAGGAGGAGCATTTGAGTGATGAAGATGTTCTCCAACCCGATTGATGGGGTGATCATCTCTCTGGCCAATAATTGGCCACTTATGTACAGTGTATATAATGGAGTCAGAAATTTGAAATAAAGAGAGAACACTTTCATGCCTGACCTCGCCCTGTCCTGCCTGATTCTTTCATGCACCTGCAACATATGGTGAAGACATTGCCACATTTATGCACTACCAGTAATGAGGGAACTAATAGATATTGAACTTCTCAGATCATGTAATTTCCAGTCCTAAAATATTGCATTATTCTTTCAGATGAAAACATGTTACAGAAATATGCATATAACTACCAGTTACAGAAAAAGAAAAGTAGTTCCAAAATACAGTAATTTAATCCAACCTCCTTACATTTCTGATCATTTTCTTGGTTGTGCCAATTACATAATTGTCCTCACTTGAGGACAGAAAAAACCCCCAAACTAAGCAACTACAGACTAGACATTTTTTTATGAGTGGAGTATTTTTGCCAAGTTAAAAAAAATCACTCAGTAAATATAGCTATTGTCTCAATAGTCAAGAAAAAAAACATTGAAATAGCATATGCTATTTTATTGGATTGCTACTTTATTATGCTATATTTATTGGGTTGATTTCAGGACTTCCATATAAAAATTAATTTATGCTACATCAACATATTTGTTGCACATAATCTATAGTTTTAAAACTACACAGAAATGCATATATATGCTTTTTTCCTCTAATTAATATTGATACAATTCCCATAATTAATAATTATTACAGTGTCTTTCATATGTACTTTTATATCACAGTTATTGAATGTTTGCAGCCATAAACTTGAGATCTCTGCTCATATTTTTATAATATATGTATTTAGTTGCTTATATAATAGAAGTATACAAGATAATGATTAGCAGGCAAATTATTAATACATTTGTTGCAGTTGAAGTTTTAATATATTTATTTCTAATTGCAATATACAGTGAAATATTAGCAATATAAACAATATTTTCAAGATATGGAAGTGAAATAATTTGATTAACAGTATATTTAGTATTTATAAATTTTAGTGAATGGACTTTTCTTGGATTTATAAACAGTCAAGAAATAGAGGCTGAATAACATCTCTTTTTGCTTTCAATAACTATCAGTTAGGAGCATTTTGCAAGTTAGAGGATGCCATAATACAAGAAGTTTATACCAAAGGCAGCTGTGTGCTCAGAACCTGCCTCTATGCCAGGAGCAGGGTCACATACCTGTATGGAGGGAGAGCTGCTCTCACAACCCTTGCCATAAGGAACTGCAGAGGTGCAGAGGAGCCTGCAAACTTACCTCCTTATTTACAGAAAATTAGAGTTGCTGCAGCAACCTTAAGCAGCCCTGCTGCCCTGTGCCCCACCAGACAGCTGATCTTGTATCAGCCACAAAGAGAAACAGAAAATTGCACAGACCTCTTCAACTCCCTTGCAGCTAAACTGTCTCAAGTGATAAGCAACTATGAAAGCTCTGAGCCCAAGATAATACCCTCTCACACTTAGGCTTTACAAGAAAGACCAGTTTTAAGAAAGCTTTTCAGCACCAGCCTTTGCCTCTGATCCCTTTAGCCTCTGCAATAGCCCAGCCCTTGGAGGCGATGTATCTGATCCCTGCTGCCAATGCAGAACAAGTTTAATTGACTTTGTGCTTTGCAGTAACTCTGTGCAAACACAGCCTAATCCCACTTAATCCCCACAGAGTACTTGAAGCCAGGTAATACGTGTCGTATTGGAGATAATTCTTCAGATTTGGGCTGATTATATTTATTTACACAAAGCATAAAGACAGGTCAGGATGAGGCATCCCAGCTGTGAGTACAGATGTTCAAATTCATGGGACTCACCTTAACATTTCCACAGGTTTTGCTTCAGAATTTGGTTGTCTAAATAAACATTGAGCCAAGTGGCAGTGCTATTGCCTTCTCTGCCTGTCTTTTTGGATCTTTGCTAAATCCTTTTATCATAGCAGGGTTGGTACTTTTCTAAAATTATTAAATTATTAATAACTAAGGACTGTATTTTTTTTATTTGATCATCTTACAGAGGACCTCTTTCCAGAAAGTTACAATGAATAAAAACAGTTATGAGCCTGTCTGCCAAGTGCTTCCATAATTAAGATAATAGTTGTCCCAGAGGGTTATCAGGACCCTGGAGGTGAGTCATTATGACAGGTGCTATAAAACTCCATGTACTAACTCAAGGGACACTCCATGGCATAAACCCATTAACCTGGTTTTCTATGAAATTTCGGCTTCTCCACAGTTAGACAGAAAATCAAGTGACAAGGAAAAAAGGTAGGAATAAAAAAAAAATTGCATTAATCTGGATACTTTCTGATCTATCCTCTTATGTAAATGCTGTTGTTCTACCTTTGGTCTTCTTGGATCCTGTTGATTGCTTCCTGTGCTCCTTTCACAGCTGCAGGCTCCAGCTTGTTGCCAGACTTCTGCCTTCTCTTCTACATGTGCTTCCTTTTACCCCTGTTTCCTTCTCTGAGAATCTCCTCCCGCCTCCAGGTCTTTGTGTGTCTTTCACCTTCCACCCTATCATCTCAGCAGTCACTCCTCCACCAAACATCTCCCCCAGTTTGTCTCCTCCCTCCTTGGATTATCTCCTAGGTTATTTTGCCACTCTTCCAGAATTTACTGCTTTCCATCAATTCTGTCTTCCTTGGCATTAACATTTATTTTTCCCCAATCTCCCTTGATGCTTTTTTCTTTCTTCTATTTCTCTTCTCCCCCCACTGTATGAAGTTTTGCTACATAACCTTCTCACACCATCAGTTAATCAAAAAGCTGGTTGCCAATGAAAACCATCTTTATCAGTGTTCTTTAATATACAGAGAAGTTTTACCTGAAAAGGCTAATTATAAATAAAAAATTAAGTTTGGTAACTTAATACTGTATTCTTGTTTGTATTCCTTCCTAAAGCCTCATAACAGTAAAGCCCACAATATTTCTACTCATTATCTATTTTCTGCCCATCTATCATTTAGCACTCTTTTTGAAGTCCTTCCACTTCTAAGAAAATGAACACTGAGCAGCTTTAGCCACACAGAAAAAAAAGAGAAAAGAGAAAAGAGAAAAGAGAAAAGAGAAAAGAGAAAAGAGAAGAGAAGAGAAGAGAAGAGAAGAGAAGAGAAGAGAAGAGAAGAGAAGAGAAGAATGTAAAGAAAAAATTTTATCCCTCTCTTACCTGCACCAGAACTGGGAGAGGATCTGTGATTAGGCTGAGAACAGCTCGGAGTTTTCTGAATACACTGCCAGGCAGGTTCAGTGGCAAAGCAGGCATACTGGTCTACCAAAACCAGTGCTGTGCTCTTCCTTCCAACCCACAACAGCTAGAAAGGAAATGGGATGTATCCTTCATCTCTTTCTTATGATTTGAGAAGTCAGAGCACTCATTAGTGTTAAACTTAAAAAAAAAAAAAAAACCCTTAAAATTATATAGGATAAAGATTACAGAATTGTAAACATGTCGTCACAACATGAAACACCCCAGGCATGTTTGTGGCAAAGCACACACCCTCTGTATAATTATAGTCAGGCTTCTCTGTTTTAGGCAAAAAGTAACAATAGTCACTTATCAGATTCTCAAAATGGTATTGGAGAGGATTCAGCAGGACACTCCCAAGACTTTCTGGGTAGCAGCAGCCATAGGATTGCAGACACATAAATGCTCAGTCCCTCCAGTTTCTGGAAACTATTTCTACCATGCTGCACTCTGCTCTATTAGGTTTGTCTAGTTAGTTTTTCACCAGTCTATCTCTCACAATTCTTTTTCTCACTCTGCAGTTCTAGCTCAGACTTCTCCTCCTTTCCCCAGATCTCACTACCAGGCTGTCTGCCCACCTCTTCTTGGATAAATCTTGACCAGATCAGAATAGTATCTCTAAAAACTGTGCTCATTTCTGCATGGCACATTCATGCAACAGGCAAACTTTTTTTTTTTCTGCTATACTTCTGCATGTGAAACTGTTTTAACAGCAGTTCCACATTCTAGGTCTTACTGAACATTGTATTTTCTGAAGTCTGTGTGCCCAAGGGAGTATTCTTTGTATTGGTCAAACAAATACCACGGGCACGTATCAGCTGAAATCTATGATGCCTCTGACTATAGTTTACTGTGCCTGTGGTTCTAATGCACACATACCTGAATAATGTGTGCACATTCCAGCAACACGTAAGGATCTCCTTAAAAAAACCAGAAACAACTGCAGTGGAGATGGTTTTTCACAGCTTCCCAACAGCATTCATGGCAGACAGCTTTTGTCCACTGGCCTTATGAGAAACCTACTAAAAGACATTTAGACCCAGCAGATCCTGGTGTTTTGATTCTTCATCTGCATGTAATGAGAAGAATTTTTGTCTTGGCATGGCAGGGATATGTTGACTCATGAAATGGTGAGACTTGTGAGAAGATATTTTCCTGAATAGTAAATGTGAGGGCATATTTTCCTGTGGATATTATACTTTCCTTTGACCTAGTAAAATGTGAAGGCCCTCCTCTCTGAGGTCAATAATATTCCATTTTTGACCAACTAAATACTTTATACATGCTTTCATGTACACTCAAACATACATTCTGGTGGCTTGTTTCAGTTTCAAAGACCTTACCTGAAACTTAGTGCCAAGGTGAGCTTGTTTTGCCTCTTGCAACCTTGCCTATTGCCATTTTCCACCAGGCAAGCACCCTGCAAAATACTACCCTTTTCCTTGGAAAATTCCATGTGTGCCTCACTGAAATACATGAAATAGGCTGGGAGGTGTTGTGGGTCCTTGTGGTCATACTTTTCATACCATCCAGGTTCCTCACCTGAAGAACGTGGCAGGAACACAGAAGTATTTCTTTGGCACGTTGCCGTGCTTGGTGTGCTGCTTTCTGGGGTGCTACAGAGCATTTTGATGTTGCTACTGCCTTTCTATGTAATCTTCCTTGTCTTTGAATGATAGAATTCATCCATGAACAGATCCCCCCTTTTACCACCATCCCTCCTCTAAATACAACTTCCATACTTCATGTTTAATTCACATTTTATACTGGGCATGTATCAGGTGAATCCAAAGCTTTTGAAGGAATTTCATGATTTCAGAAATACCTTCTACTCAAACTCACAAGGCCTTAGACAGGAACAGAAACAAAATTATAATATAAGCTTTGTCTGACTTGTTCTATCCTCATTTTGTAATTCAGACTTCTTTGATTTGGGGATTTATTTCTCTGAAAAGAGTTTATTCCTGAAAAAGTGACTGTAGTTAGTGAGACTTGATACAATGACTAGAATTTAAGCAGCCCATAAGCATTGTCCCTGGGTTTTACTCAGGGTAAATTTCATCACAGTTATAAATAATCACAGCATAAATTGTCATATTCTACCTAATTCATTAAGTTTGTCTTCTCATTTATTTTTATGTTCTTTATTCCACCATGTTGCAATTAGTAAAAATTAATTTAATAAACAATTGATTAACAATTAAAACTTTTCAAACATTCTGTGCTTCCAATGCATGAAACCTAAGCTTCATGGAGTGCAGCACGGAGTGCAGATGGAATTCCAATCAATGGTTTGTGTCAAGTGGTTTTAGAGACACATAATGGAGCCATCACATGAATTAAATATTTATGACTCAAAATCAATTAGTGACCAAGATATAAATTAGTTCACTATTAAGGTTTATCAAGGAGCATGCTAACCTTGACAGACCATGCAATGATGAGTGATATTAATGAAGAAATATTACATTTGACATTTATGTCTGTCATAACATATCTCTAATAAAATGAAAAAATGGGATATATTGGGAATGTCACATTCCTTTTCAGAAACTACAACAGCATTATGCTGTATAACACGTGAGTAGTTGATACTTCAGGTAAAACAGTGGGATAGCAAGATTATTTTTCTAAGGAATTAACCTTGGAAGTAGTGTTCTACCTGCTTTTTTTGCCAACAAAGAGTCTAACAAAGTAATGAATAAAAATGTAAAAATAAATTTATACCATGTTATTGCTTTTATACATGTTCCAAAGTTAAAAGTTAGTCTGAGCTTAGCAGCTACAAAGCGGTGTAGTTCCTTGTTTAAGGATAGCCTTTCCCTGCTGGATTTACTCAGGTAACTGAGTGTTCACAGAGTCCCTCAGAGCCTGGGAGAAGCTGATGCCAAGTCCAGGTGGTGAGACTGGAAACTCCTGTGGCACAAAGCCAAACGTCACAGGAGGGTTTTTAACTGGTCCTGTCAGCTGGCCCTGCTGCCTACACACCTGGGATTAGTGACAGCTGCTGTCCCTTTCTCTGACTGAGTCTGGATGCACCCAGAGCCATTCAGATGTAGAAGCCAGACCAAGGGACAGGTCACAGGAACCCAGGAGTATTTACAGTATTGAAGTAGTGAAGTTACATAAATCTAAGGCAGCAGAAAAGTAGAAGCTCCATGGTTTTATTTAAATTTTCAGAGATAAAGTCTGTTTATTTCCATTACTTTAGTCTCAGCATGTCTGAAAACGACATTTCTTCTCTATTTCTGAAAACCAAACACTGAAATATGCTAATGTACATAAATCCTAAAATTGTTATTCTCAGAAGTCACAAATTATACTGGATGCCTTGAAATTTATATTGCTGATTTAAGAAGATTGCTGTTTGTCCTTTGAAAAATTAGATACCTTCCAACTGAAGTTTCCACGTTCCTTCAAACAGAGAAATTAGTTTTGTCAAAAAACTTTTAAAATAAGAAAATGCTGGTTACTTAAATAATAAGAGTGTTGTGTTTCTTTATACAGTGTTCACACAGTGAAAAAGAAAGTTGGTTTAGATTATTTCAGTCTTGCCAAGTAGTGATTGCTGTAGTCATTAAAAAAACCAAAACAAACAAAATCCCAGACCCCTTAGATCTAGATTGCTCAGGTGGATAGTTCTCTGCTATTTATTAGAACATAAGTAAGAAGACTCTCTGTCTGGTTTTTAGCCACATAACTCAGAATTTTTTCCACTACCATCAGCTGGATTGCTCCCAGCAGAACATTCACAGTGCCTAGCTCCTCTCCTACTGCAAAGATTCTTAATATTTGTTTTTCATCTCAGGAGACTTCAATTAGCTTTCATTTCTTTGGCCTCTCACTTGTATTTTCCAAACAAAAGTGCTGTGTCTATGAAACACCTGATGAAAGGAAGACTGAATATGCTTTATGTCTTTTGAACAAGTATTGGCTTCCAGTTTAGCCCTTCCTTTTAGTGTTCTTCAGCACAGCTTCCTTGGAACACCTCTTTGGGAGTTCTTAAAAATCAGGCCACAGGTCTATCATCACAGGATACTATTAGCATTAATACCTTAATTCATGAATTTACTATTTAAAACTCTTAAGCTTTTATATAAAGGCTGTAAGCTTCACCAATCTGGTTGTTACACTTCAGAAATAAAGGATCCTTTAGTAAGATGCATGAATGGCTGGACTGCTCTTGCTTCAAGTGTTCCCCTGTGAATTGAGCAGTGGTAAGAATTTGATCTATTTTTATCTTGAATAAATATTCTTTTATTTCAGCATTTTCAAACATAAACAGATAATTGAACTTTCATACGGTATGAAGTCTTTCTAATTAATGAGATAAGTGAAATGATCCCAAGTAAATACTTGTGTTCAAAATCAACCGATACATGTATTATTATCAAGATCAGAATGCAGAATCTGGTGTGAAGACTGAAAATGTATCTTGTGCTCAAGGACTTCCTGCCCTACTGAGCAGTTGTAACAAAAACTGGTCTCTGTTAAGTTTAGAAAGACACTGAACAAAATGTCACAAGAATGCTTCTTGCACTTTGTGAGGACTTGGAATCACACATGCACTGTGGGTCTCTGATGGCTCTGGCAGTAATTGTGGGAAGAACAGCAGCTATGCCAGAAAGTAAGAGCACAGGAGCAAAAAACATTTTGGGACTGAGACAGGCCTTGACATTGCACAAGTCATACTAAGATGAGTGCCAAGAATGACTACTCAGAGGCCAGTAGCCCAAAGATACTTGGCTTCTCTTTTCACTTTTAATCATTGTGTTCCAGACACGTATAAACAATACCTAATTGTAGGAAAGCTGGGAGGCAATTTTTAACTCCAAAGAGTATGTAAAAGGGTAAAGGAAACTCTGATGTTAATAATGGAGAACAAGACTTAAGAAATACTATCTGAACAGCCTCAAGGGACCTGACAGCAAATTGACTAACAACTCCGAAGCATGAGTATGCTGTGGAGTGAAAGTAGGAGAAAAGTAAAGGATCAAAAGAGATGCTAAAAATAACTAAAAAAACCCCAAAAACTAGATAAGTGTGGTAGGTTGATTGTAGCTGGACACTCTGTGCCCATCAAGTTGCTCTATCACTCCCCTCCTCACCTGGACAAGGGAAAAACATGCATTGAAAAGCTCATGCTTTGAGATAAGGACAGAGAAAGATCATTCAACAGTTACTGTCACAGGCAAAAATAGATTCATCTTAGGGAAATTATTTTACTTTATTGCCAGTTTGGCAGAGTAGGATAATGAGAAACAAAAACGCATCTGAAACCAACTTCCTACACACACTATTCTTCTGGAGCCTGCTTCACTCCAAACTCTTCTACCTCCTCCTCCTCAGTGGCACACAGGGATGGAGTGGGAGCTGTGGTCAGTTCATCACATGCTGTTTCTCCAGCTCCTTGGAGAGGAGGGAAGAACTCCTCACACTCTTCTCTTGCTCCAGCATGGGATCCCTCCCATGGCAGACAGACCTCCATGAACTTCTCCAACGTGAAGGACATCCTGCCTCATCATGGTCTTCATCAAGGGCTGCAGGCAAATCTCTTTTCCAGCATTTGGAGGACCTCCTCAGCCTTTTTCTGCACTGACCTCGCTGTCTGCAGAGTTATTCTCTCACATATTCTCACTGCTGTCCCTCCCATCTGTTGCACAGATATGACACCACCGCCTCTGATGGGCTTGGCTTTGGTCGGGTGACAGTGACAGGTTCCTCCTGGAGCCAGCTGCGGGTGGCTGTGCCAGATGTGGGGACAACTTCTTGTCAGAGAAGCTACCCTTGCAGCCTTCACCCCCTGCCTACCAAAACTTTGCCATATAACCCCAGTATAGGAAGGGAAAAAAATATTTTGGACTCATGAAATAACAAAACATCAGGAATACTTCAGGTAGCTTTGACTTTGACAGCATTACTTCCCTGTGAAGCTTACAATATTTGGGATGGTATGACTCTCAATTGTTGAGTCAAGCTTTAGCAAGAGCATCTCTGCTTTCATTTCTGAGGAAAGGTTTCTCACTATTAGAGCTATTGCAAAAAAATGGAGAGAAAAATTGCAGTGAATCCAATCTCCTATTTCTAACAAAGTTAATTTATTATTCCCAAGGGCTGTAGTGGGCTTGTGTATATTGACAATTTCCAATTTTTGCAAAAATTTATAATTGTTTTGAGAGAATTGTAGTGGCTGTATTTTAAATATTGGAATACGTAATTATTACAAAATTCTTGAGGGCAAATAATATTTTTAAAAGGTATTTTCCCTTTCCTTAATTCTGGCACATTTATAATAATTTAAGAACCATACTCTGATAGGGATCCAATCTTTATAGCTTTTTTGTAAAGAAATAAAAAGGAAATTACAAGAGGCAGTGCTGTCTCAGGCGTTTTCAAATAAGGCATATATTTTTACTTAAAATATATTATTACAGACTTCCAAAAAGTGCCTGGAGAGGCAGATTTCCTTCTTTGGTTTTGGTAATGATCTGTTACATTTCATTGGGGGGTTCTGTGTTTCAACTCTTTTTAACTCAGGATACATTTGGACACCACTTCTGAATGTGCTCAAAAATGAACTCGGTTTCCTATGGTTTCTAAACACACAAATGCAGGAAATTGTTATAAGAAAAGTTCTAAAAACAACATTGATTTCATAGATTACCATTCCTGATTCTTCTAACCCTGCACTGATTTTCAGGCACTGATCTAACAGAAAAAGTAAGGAAATGTCCTGGCATATGCAGCTGTATCAGTAGCACCTAAGAAACCAGTTATTCTTTTAAAAGAATCCAAATAAAAATAAGAGAATTAAGTGGAAAAAACCACATTGCTTACAAGTAAAATGTCCTGCAGTGATTCCCCAGTGTCTCAGGTTTCTCTGCACAGAAAAGTACGTGAACAAAACAAGGAAGACAACCCTTAATCATGAATCTGTCAGGCCTGACCTTGTACGTGTCGTTAGGATGAGATCAAGTCCAAGAGAGGATTTCTCAATTGCTTTGTTTCATGCATTGCTATTTTGGTGTCTCATCATCCATCTAGCAATTACGAATTCTGTCACTTACAATGCTGCCTAAATCAGTAATTACTTCATACCACAGTGGCCTATTTAAAAAGAATAATTCAACAGCAACTGAAGGTGTGATGGAAAAACAAACCTATAAATGCAGTAGTTGCAGTCAAGTAGAATAGTGTAGTACATTAGCCCTTCTAATAGCAATAAAACAGCTTTCAAGGAGTATTTAATTCTACTTTATTAAGCAAGAGCACAGATGTATTACCACAAGGCAGTTCATAATAATTTTTATGACAATATAATGGATTGCAGGCTCTTAAAATGGTGAGGTTGCATTCATGTGTCATAAATAGACTCATTAGGGTTTTCTTGTAAGTCCTAGTTTTTCTTGCTGAGGGATAAGGCAATCAACAGGATTTTGAGGTTATAATTTTGGCATATCATGAGAGCTTCCAGGAGTATCTGTTTTCATGACATGCCATAGTCATCACCATTTTTTTCAGGCTTCCTATTGTGTTGAATTAAAATAGGACTTATTTGAACTGTTCAGTGGTATTAAATATCTTACTCTGCTCCAAGGTCTCCACATTGGTCATTTTTCCCCTCATCCCATGTCGTGCCTTCATTTAAACAGAAAAGGTGGGCTGAACTGACATCTCTGACTGATGACTGCAGATGCTGACCTTCCTTCCTTGCCTCCCACTTCAGCACACCTGCTTTCATTGATTGATTTCCTGATAGCTGCTGTGAAGAAACCACTGGAGTAAGTGAGGCTGAGCTGATGGGAATGAAAAACTAGCTTAGTAAGATTGTTTTGCTATTCTGTGTATTTTATTAATGTTTGGAGAAAGCTGAAAGCCCAGTTACATGACCTATGGTTGAAGAGTCTGCTCTGTGTTCAGATGTGATTGGTGAAGAAGCAGAGGTGCTTTTTTATTTCAGCAAGAACTCTGAGCTACCTGAAATTAAAATTTTTGTCTGGGGTATTTGCAATTTCTATGCTA
The DNA here is from genome assembly GCA_013398615.1 of Brachypodius melanocephalos. Lineage (NCBI taxonomy): Eukaryota > Metazoa > Chordata > Aves > Passeriformes > Pycnonotidae > Brachypodius > Brachypodius melanocephalos. The sequence continues at coordinate 8,657,592 of VZSR01001299.1, read as the reverse complement.
AATTATACAAAACAAAATTCAATCCCTTTTTATATAGATCAAAACTAGTACAATAAATGCAGTCACCTTTTGAGAAGTGTGTGTCCCTCTGTGTAGGAAATGATCTTATTTTTTAGCTGGCATAGAAGTTTCAATCTACAGTAGTAAGCCCAACACAGTGCAGTGAATAGCTGGTTGGGATTTTTCCAGCTCAGTCAGCATACCAAGTGAATACACTTGCACATATCCTCACTTTATTTGCATAAAAAAATCAATTGTAAGGCAAAGTCCTGAAATCCTTTCTGGCACCAGGAATTTATCTGAGAGAGGATACAATAAAAAGTGTTCAAAGTCTGTCCGAATTGAAACATAGCTGGGAAAAAACATGATTACAAACGATTAAAAGAAAAATTCCTTATCAGAGGCAGGACCCATAGATGTCATCCTACAGTATTCCATGTCATTGTGAAGAACTTTTAGCTTATTCTGCTTTACATGGAGTGTTAAATATGTAGTGCAGAAAAGACCAGGAATGTTTTTTATTATAGCTCTGGCCTTAGAAATAAATAAAAACAGTAGAGGATTAATCCATTGCATAGAATTCAGTCCAAATTATTCAGGTAGGGTATTAAGATAATATTGCCCTACTTTAAAAAGTGAGATAAAATTATTGTAGTAATTTTATCAAGAACTGAAAGCAAATCATAGCATTAGAGCTGCAGTTAGGATCATTGAGCAGATCTCTTCTAGCTGGTGCTCTCTGCCAGGTTGCCTGGTGGAGATGAGTAACAATCAAGGAAATTGCATGAGCAGCACTGAGAGTCTGGGACAAATTTCAACAATAGTTGAAAGTGCTGCTGGCTGCAGGTGGAAGAGAGGAAATAAATAGAAAAATATGCAAAGGAGATGCCCAGCCACAAAGCAAGATATAACAAATTTAATGGGAAACTACTGTACTTCAGCACTGTTAGAGTAATACAGACACAAAAATAGGATCTTTACAGAACCTTACTTAAAAAAATAAAATAATCCTCAAGTTTTACACATAAGCTCAATGGTTTTTCAGAAGAAGATGGCTGCTATGAGCAGAGATCTGGAAGGGAAGAGCTCCACAAAAATAATTAAGATGGAAGGAAACTCACAGTGATGTGCAAGTGGAAAGGGTTTGATAGAAGGTTTGACTGACCTTACAGTCAGTCATCTGTTAGTAACCACATCTTCTTCTGCCAAGGTGAAGTCCTTCACTGCTATTCTAAATAATTGGATTGTTGTCTTCAATACATTTTGAGTTGGATGTATGATGGTTAAATCATGTCTTCCTCTCTGCTGTTTGAACAGCAAAGGAGTGAAATGAGACAGGATGGGAGAGAATCTGAACCCAGCTCTCTGGCCCCTAACTCTGCATTCCTAACCACCAGACCCCTGCACAAAATTAAAGTACTTTTGCAAGAGTGCCTCACCCATCACCTGTGCTTAGGTTCACTTCGTTCACTAAAGATGTATTTGTCAGCATAAAGAATCCCACCCCTACAGCCTATGCTGGAGCCTGGAAACATCAAAATTTTGTTTATATCTGGTCCTACGTCAGAATATGAAGAGCTACTTCTCAGACTACTTGCATTTCTTCTTAATTTCTCTCCTAAAATTTAAGTAGCTGCCATTGAGAAGAACTGTATTTCAATTGTTAAATAGTTTGAATTTTTCAGAAGTGTGATCATGTTTTTGAATATCCAGTCTTCCAGGTCCACATGCAAGCATTAACCCCATAGTCTGAAATCAGCCTTAGTACACAGAAAATGTCTTTGTTAATTTGAATCTGGGAGGTGATATGAACTTTGTTCTGACATAACTCAAGGAAATAGGTGATTCCCAGAGAAGAAAAGGAAAGTCATGCCTCAGAGTTTTCTTTGAAGAAGTAAGCAATAGTGGACATGGGGAACCTGCATGTCAGTTACCTCGATTTGAAAAAGTTTTTTAAATCAGCCATCCACCAAAAGCTGTTCAAGAAACAAAAGCGGAAAAGCACAAGAAGTATTTAAATGAACAAAGAACTATACAAAAGATGTGCAACAGACCTCAAGTAGAAGTAATCAGGTTTGCTTGTTTGATGTCATTCTTTAATTTTTACATCCTTATGAAAATTAGTCATTTTATGTAATACCAAGGAATCTGACTGATTCTGGCCCCTGAAATTAAATTGATCAAAATGAGCTTGCTGTTCCTCAGTTATGCTCCTCTTCTAACCTCTGTTATGGTTCTGGGACACAGAGTTGTAGTTCTAGAGGCAGACAGGAGACAGTTAATAGCAAGATGACCTCTAGAAAAGCTTTGTTTGTCCCTTTTGTTCACTTGTTCCACTGCAGACAATTTCTTTCTTCTGCAGGTATATGTTTTTTCTTTTGTTATTTCCATTCATTTCATTTTGGGGCAGCCTGAAGAGCAGTTTGACTAGCCAAAAATTGTGAGATACAAATATTTGGCAAGATAGGTCTTGTATGCAGATGTTCTTATTGCTGCTAGCTGTTTAGCACTCCAATGTTGATTTGTTGTGTAGGTGTACTTCTTTTCCTGTATGTAGTGAATAAGGAACCTCTCTATTTCCAGAAGCTGTGATAGATATATTCAAACTGAGTGGATTAATCAAAGGAGTCACAAAGAGTTTCTTCATGAACACAGTTGAATGAAGGTTGAGTATCCTCCTTGTTTGAATATGTATTTGAATTTGAATCACAGAACAACCTACATTTGTATCTTAATAGTGGAGTAATTTTTTTCACTTTTACAGGTTGGGGTTTTTTTCCAAAGGGATATGCAATTATAATTAGTCAAGAATCTTAAAGCTCTGAGAGTGTGGCTTTTGTGATCAATTTTACATTTTATTTCCTAGAAGGGGAAGAGAAAAATCCTACAAAAAGGAGTGAAGCATTCAGAAAACATTCTGGCAGCATTCCAGTAACCATTAAGATTTATAAACAACTCCCACCAAGTTATTTTCCAATCTATTGTTCTATTTTCTACTATTATTTTACCTTTTAAGAGTAAAAAGATCTTTAATTTAAAATAGATTGTTCTTCTATGCAACTAATAGTTCTCTTTCTGTACCCAACTATTTGTTTTCTCTCTTACTATCAACCATTCATATTGCCTTTCCTATCAGCCCTCAGCTTTCAGATATCTTTCTACAAAGAAATCTTTGTTTACTCAAGGTAATTCTTATTTTCTGCTCAATAGCATGTTTTTCTAATATTTTCCATATCCTCTTTTGTATATTTAGTACCAGTCCCCTTGTCCTCTTTGTCTCCTTGCTGGTATGATATTTTGTTACTTGTTTACACTGACTTCAGCAAATCACTGAGTTCCCACAGTCATGCTTCCCTTAGTTTTAATTCTCCCCAAAAAATGATTGGAGGATTTCTGACCAAGATAACTGAATGTGATATCAACCCTTGAAATGAAGGGTGTAGATAATACAGCATAGACATTAAAAATGCAGTGTGGTGACAGGATCACCAGAAGGCCTTTCAGACCCTGGATGTGCAAAAATCCTCTGGACCTTTCCCACTAGAACATCTCCCACTTGTCATCACCTTCCCTTTGAGATATCTGTTGCTCAATACTCTGATTCTTAATCTGATCCCAGAAATGTCAAATAAGCATCATAAGGATCAAAGAGTGAAAGAAGCACTAAAGAAGGGAGTGCCAATGTGAGGTACAAAAAGGGGTACAAAATTGGCTCAGTTTTAGGAGAGGCTTCCCTATGCTGTGGAAGATCCGATTAAGGTCCAGATTTTCCACTGATTTCTTAATTGTCACTTTCAAGTTACTTAACTCCATAACTTCATAACTCCCCCTAAGCATTCCAAGGCCTTGAAATAGTTTTTATTATCTCACACAGTTCCTAGTATAATCTAAGCACAAACAAGGGAACAGCTGCATGACTTACCCAGAGTGGAAAAGCAAAGCAAGGCTCTACGTGTTAGATACATTCCTCATTCCTCACAGGATGTTTAGCTATGAACTCTCAGCTATGGAGATGGACTCCTCCATGGGCAGTTCCTCCTAAGTGGGATTGTTGGACAGACCACCCCCATTTCAATATTTGAATCAATTCACATTTCCCCACCTCCCCCTGAATGACAGATTTTTTTTTGCCATAGTGCTGCTCAGGGGACACTGAAAGGGTGAAGGTGTGGATGGCTTTCTCCTACCTGATTTCCTACCAAGCATGGCTCCACCTTCTATCTCAGCAGCTTTCAGTGCATTCACTGACAGCCTGTGTGTCCATCTGGAGGAGCAGGGGTAGCCTGGGTTGCCCTCAGTGTGAGCCCTGACTTGTCCATGGGTAGAACTTCACAGTTCCTTGTCTGTTTTGAACCAGACAAACCCTGGAACTCTGGATACAGGAGAATCAATGCTGCTCAGCCTCATTATTCCTCATTTGGTTATTGTACCTTTTTTATTTTGCAATATCAACAGAGTCCTAGAATTAGGTGAATGGCATTTTTTTAAGGAGGTTTGTAATGTCCAAATGTTAAAGGTACCTGAATTATCTCTAGCTTAGCTAAATTTATCTCCCTCTTTGCTCTTTGAAGAAAGTCAGGACACTGGAGAAACAACTCAGATCTTTGGAAAGAGGTCCTCTTCTTCTTTCTATATAGTCCAGAGGGAAGCTGAACTGACTGCCCTCCTAACCTCACTGAATCTACTGAATAACTGGATTTGTTCCCCAAGTCCTCTTGGGTGTAATTTTCTAATTTGTAATTATCCTCATGCCAGCACTGAGTATAAATGTATGTGTAGGTGTTACAAGCAGAGTGACTGGAACTAGAGCAAAGAGTGAGTGCTGTGTGTGTAGGTAAGGACGAGATATTGTAATTGCTGGCAGTGAGGCAGTTAAAATATCTCACTGGGAACAGTCATTGGGGTCTTTTTACCTGTGTGAGGAGTCTTCTACCTCATTCACTTCAATGCTGAAAGCATCTCTTTGCCTTCACTGAGCTGGAATACAAGATCCTCTTTTTTCTTCCTAAGTGGTTCTTACAACATATAGTAATAATAGTTTAAAAAAAAGAAAGAAAAAGCAGTGTAATCCCACTAATTAAAAATAAGTACTTACTATAATTATTCCTTAAGAAAAAACCCTTAAATGTTCCTAGTTTGCACAAATGTTGGTTGCATCATGTTTGCACAAAATATTCTTTAATTAACACAATGCTCCCTAGTCCAGAATTGCAGGGTGTGCACCAAATATTCCACACTACCCAGGCTGTATGTTCTGGACCTTCACCACTTTCAAAGCATCATCTTGGCAAATGGTGCAGAATCTGCAATCCTGATTCAGCTCTTCGGAGGACAGTGGTGAAAATCCTCACTGTTTCGTTGAGGGGGTTTGGTTTTTTTTTTAATTTCAGAGATTTTTCCTTTGCACATTTCATAAACTACACCAATGCCTACAGCTAAAGACACAAATGGCAACCTGCAGCCTGGTGCTTTTTAAGGCAATGCTTATGCCTTGGAAGTCTTGGGAGAACACAGTAATAATAAAAATAAAAATAAAATAAAAATAAAATAAAAATAAAAATAAAAACAAAAACAAAAACAAAAATAAAAATAAAAATAAAAATAAAAATAAAAATAAAAATAAAAATAAAAATAAAAATAAAAATAAAAATAAAAATAAAAATAGTAGTATCACCTGTGTCACAATTTCCAAGGAGGTGGCATCCCTAAGACTTCTTGTACAGAATGGCTTTTTTATAAAATTTCATTAATTTTGTTATTCTGACACAGAGTTTTTTAAAGCAGAAAGTTGCATAAATCAAGGACAAGTATTTAACCACTGAGGCTGAAAATCTTCTACCTCCAGTAACAGTGTCACTGATTCTAATTTTTTTGACTTTTGAGAGTCAAAAGTATCTTTTGCATAAAATTGACGGATATTTATAAACAAAACCATTATATTTTGAGGAAGATCAGAAAAGTTCACTGGCTTGACATAGCTACTGTGTAAATTGTTCTGTTTCCTAATTAGTTATCTGTTATTATCCATATACATAACACATAATATTTGTGATCCCCCAAAATACTTCAATTCATGCAAATATATATTATTTCGCTCTGCCTGTTTTAAAATATACTTTGAGTGCTTGTGGATCATCCCAGAGTTTCTGCTAGATGAAACAGATAAAACAGTTAAATCCTTGCACTGCTGACATGACTGTTTCACCTGTGCTCTTAACAAATATGGGACTTAACCTCCAATGCTGAAAAATAGTAATTCCAATATTGAGAGTACAGCAAGCATACAGCATGGCTTAAGCTGCATTCAGATCTTGTTTCCAGGACACATGGTCTTTCTCCTAAGTCCCACAATAGCCTGTGACTTTCCAAATTTGATTTACAGTATCACAAAGACTTGAAGCACACGAGAGAAGCTGTACCAACCACATCATGGAGACAGATTTGAGGTTAATCTTTAGAAGCACGTCTGAGGAAAACTGCTCCAATTAAGCAGTCTTTAGTGTAAATGAACAAAGAGCTATTTGCAAGAGGAAGTATCAGAAAAGACACAAAAATAGCTTGTGCATTATGATTAAGAGTCATGACAGGAAACCACAAGTGAAGAGTCACACAAAAAATCTACTTACATACACAGTCAAGGAAATCCTTCACCCAGAGATGGTAATTTGGATGTCCTGGATTAACCACAGAAAGCATATAAGCTTAAACAAAGCAAAAATTGCTTTTAGGGATCAAGGTATTCCTAGTGTTGGCTTTCAGTCAGATGGGCCATGGCAGAAAGTACCCAGATGGCCACAGTGGTGGTTAATAGGTGCATATCACGTTTCTGGGACCAGAGAAGAACAAACCCCACTGCTACTTGTGCATAACAGCTAGTTAAACCAAAGTCTTCTCACTTTAGGAGTCCTTTAAGTGTTAGCAAAACCAAAAATCTTGTTCTACAGTACATTCCTGATAGCAGAGAAGGTCAAACTTTTCTAAAGTCCTAAATTCACATTTGTAGATCACATTGCAGTCAGCATCTTTTCATGATGAAGTTGTTCTCTGTATTTTGTTACAGACTCACTCAAAACTCACTTGATGGAAGAACCACCCTAAATAGGATTATACTTTTTGACTGCATAATTCTACAGCTTTGTATATTGCACAGTGTTGCAGCCATCTCTACTCACAGAGCAAGACTGTGACCCACAGAGAAAGACTTGCATGCATCTTTCTAACTCTTTATCTAGTTTTCTGAAAAGTTTTGGTCAAATTATGAAGTCAGCCCCACTATGTTTACTGAACTCGCCCAACTAAATTAATTTCTGTTGATATGAGCACCAAATGGTTAAGATCATTGATTCTGGTTGAACTTCAAATCTGTATTCAGGCAAAATTTGTTCCTGGATATTAGACAGGGTGCTTATTCTAAAAGTTTTTTAAATTAAAAAACAAAAGATACATCTTCCCTCAGTCACAGTGATGTTCTAAGGATTAATTTCTTAAAAGCTCCTGTAACCTGTGAGATCTTTAGAAAGGACATACTTAATTAATTACTATTCTCACCGTACATTGTCCTGAAGGCTCAGTGGAGAATTTGTGCTTTTCAAAACAACCAGTTTCTTTGAAGGGAATAAAATGAGAATATTTACTTCTAATTATGAAGTCTGAGGGCTGATAGATGTCAAGAGGCCATAGCACAAAGGAATGGTCTAGGCAGTGAGTGGCAATAGGCATTATGTAATTGCGTGTTACGAGCATTTGGATGGTGATGGCCACACAATTTTCAATTAAGTGGTGAGACAATTTACATCAGATGGTCAGCCTGGACACCATTCCTGCCTGATGAGAGTGTCCCTTCAACGCTTGTCCACCTTACAAACTGCTGCAAGTCAGAACTGAAAAATGAGCTCCTGGGAAGGAAAGGGTTTCTGCAAGGAGAACCTTGAGCTGCCTCCTTTGTAACAGAAGATCTCCTGGAAATGCAGTTCAGCACTACAAAAAGACTTGAACATGAGTTTCTTTTGCTGTGTTATTTTAAGTATTCCTCATCAAACACCAGGTTGTTGATGCCAGCCCTTGATCTGTTCCTTCTTCTTGATCATTACAACCAAGCCCCTTTTTATTCCTTGATTAGTTTCCAGCTGGATATGTTCCCTAGTGCAGCAAACCTGAAGCAGTACAAACAGAGGAATTAAATAGAATGGTAAAAGTTTAGGAGCTGCCTAATTATTTAAATGCATATTTATGCCAAATATCTAAAAATGGCATGTGGCAGCTGGATGGGCAAGTTAACCTTCTCACAGTTAAGTTTGTAATATAATCCAGACTCTACTGGAGCTTCTTCAGTGTCAAACAAAATTGATAAGGAATTCCTAGAAATTTCCTGTATGGAAACCCATGTTCTAAAAATTCATTTTTTATGGTTTCATCATTCACTGTTGATTAAAATGTAGTTTTTACACAGCTCATATAAAGGCCAGCATTTTATTGCTGAGCTAGGGATTAGATCTAGAAAGAGATTTGAATCCAAAGTATCTCACCCAGGGAACAAAAAACCCCCATACCTGTATATGTTGTAGATGATTGTCTGAAGGATCATTTTAGCAGGGCCAACTCCAGCTCATGGTGTCATGGGTAGTCCTCCAGCTCAGACTGCTCAAAGTATGCTGGAATTCAGAATTCAACTGACTCAGCAATAATTTGTCAGGTGAAATACCGTTGCATAATGGAGGCAAAATTTGATTTAGTAAAAATGAGAGTCCCCAAAACTCTTAAAACGGAAGAGTACTTTTAAAACTGAAAGTGAGAGCATTTATAGGGAGAAAAAAAAAAAAAGAAAAAAAAAAAGAAAAAAAAAGAAAAAAGAAAAAAAGAAAAAAAAACCCAAGTAAAATAAGTAAGAATACAGAGTAAAGAAATCCATAATGATGCACTTTGTTTTTTCCACACAAGCATTAGGAATGTGAAACTGTCTTAGGTTTAAACAGGGAAAGGTTGCTACTAAAAATTTGTAGTGCCTTCTCAGTGCTGTTGGAGACTTACACTTGTATGTACAAAGTGTGCTCTTGTGTCACATTGCAAAGTGCAGACAACGGTGGCAACCTGAAGTCAGATACAAGTCATAGGACAATCTTATAATACCTGAAGTGAATTCCCACTTCTTTTCTTTGGTGTAACATCTTTAGATAAACAAGTAAATAAACATTAATTTGAACTCGAGATGAATGAAGATCCACAAGAGAAATTATTCACAGAAGTGCTAGCTGAAAAACATATGTCTAGAGGTCTCAGATCCAAATTCCTGCTTAACCCAACAGTTTCACCAGTTGTAACTCTCATTAGCTACACATTGAAAATCTCAAAGGACAGATTCTCCATATTCTTCTAATGCTGCATTATCCTGCACCCACTAAATAAAGAAGATTCTTCTATTGTTCAAGACTGTCTAGCCTCTGACTCTCTTCTCATAGATCTGCCACTGTTGAGAAGATTTTGGTTTTCACTTTACAATTTCCTCTCAAGTAGCTTTAGACTGCAGTTACATTTCCCCTTAGTCTTTAAAACCACATTTACCAGCTAATACAGTTTCATACTATCAAGGAAGTTCATGCAATTTTATAGTATAAAGACTAATTGATTTTACATTTAGCCTTCTTAACAGAGGCTTGTCTGGATTCTCTAACTTTTCAAAGAAAACAGTGCAGTGGAACTAGAACATTTTCACCAGCAGAATCTAAAGATTTCTTAGATTGTGTGCACAAACTGCTTTCCTCTCCCACTAAAAACCTCCTATGAGTGCATGAGGTTGTGATCAGATTTTGCTGCTCTAATTTTGATGACATTTGCACACATTTCATTTCAGACTTGAAGCTTGTGAGGCTCTCGCCTTAGAAGCATCTAGTTCTGCCAGAATTTTGGTAGAAAGGGCATAGATCATACAAACAAACTAAAACCTTTCAGTTTGGTGTACCCTCAACAGCAGCTCTTGCTAGTGAGCACTCGGCATACCAAGACTGTCAACTGTACAACTGTGCCATGACAATGAGTGCAAGGGAGCCATGAAAATCACTCAGAGCTGTGTGGAACCAGATCTGTTTCTAATTCTCTTGCTTTCTCTTAGGGTTTTGAGAAAAGTTCCTGTATCTTACAGCACGTTTGCACTTTGTGGGTAGTGAGATGTGGCTACACATTTATCAGTTCACTTGAGTAGTGCATAACTGCTGGCTAAATTTGTCTCCACGTCTTGTCAAAATCTCATCACCATTTATTTCTTTTCTGTTTCATGTATCACCTCAGCCTTCTGCTGTGTATTTGTCCTATGTTAGAGCAAGTCTGCAAAAAGTGATTATCCTTCACTGGTGCCCTTGCACTGGATTTCTTCAAAACTGGCATCTAGCCAAGATAATTTCATCTCCAAATGCTACTGGAATTTCACTTCTGTGCTAATCCAGCAGCCTACATTTGAAGACATATTTTAATGAAAACCGAATATGTTTTAGTGAAGCCCAAATTATTGTTCTGTCCTAGAGAACAATCATTAAATTCTGCATCTTGCAGTGTGCTGGAGTTTGGGTTAATCACAGCTCAGCCTCACCAGGATGTCACATCTTCAACCAGGACTGCCCAGACAGCCCAAGCTTCTGGTGCCAGAACTGACAGCAAATCTCCAAACTCCAAATCTCCCTTTGCTGTGTGACCAGTGCTCTCCCACCTTGTAAACTGGGATGACACTAAATATATTGCTACATGAAAAAATGCAGGTATTGTTAAAATTTACAGAGGCACAGAGAACATCCTGTGCCTTCCTTTTATCTCAGGTCAGAAGAAACTGACCTAGCTAGGAGAATCTAAAATAAATATTTCTTAATATTTAACCAAGCTTATCCAGAATAGTGGATCTGGTAAGCAATACCCCGCACATCTAATATTGCCTGTTGTTATTACATAATCCTAATTTTTCTATCATATGAATGGCAAAGATAAATGGAAAATATAAAGCTATATGTAAATAAAAATTTCAAAATATAAGTAAAAATAATAAGTTAATTGCAATATACAAGTGAGACCATTAATGTGGAAAAAAAGCTATTTACATTCTATTATTGAATATTTTCTGAAAATCTCATTATGTGTGTATTTGCCATGTGAGGGGTGTGAATTCTGTTTTATGTTCATCAAGAACTGAAAAGAAATATAGTTATTTATTATTGCTGGTCAATAACAGCACATGTGGCAGGGAATTCTGAGGTTTTTTTACAAGTTACTGTAAAAAAAGTGTGTATGCAACTTTTGGTCAAAAACATGTATTTAGAAATACTTACAATACATTTTTCGTTATTGGAGTGAATTATTAAATCTATATAGAATTCAAATTTATATATATAATTCAAATATCCATATAGCAAACTTCTGAAAAAATTCCAATGGCAAAAATAAGCACAAAGTGCTGACAGAAAAAGTCTGAGAGCAGGACATCAACAAGATGAGCAGCCTGGAGCTGTCCATCTACTTGATAGCAAACTGGAGAGTTTTTCATTTTTTAACATCAACATTTTCCCTGTGCTCTGCCGCAGCAGAAAATTATCAACTGCTGTAACAGGTCCTTTAAATTATTAATCCAGTGCACTGTTTTCTTTACAAAGTGACACAATTAGAGTATGCAAAGGTTTGATTTTAGATATCTTATTTGCCATAGTGGAACACGGCCAGAAAGATCCCTTTGCATTACAGAGGGCAGAGCTGATTATATTCTGCTGCATACGGTGAAATACTCTAAAACAAAGTGAATCATTAAATATCAAATATCTGAGGCTAAAGAACTGAATTCTCCAGTTCCCCAAGCATGATGAATTTCCTTCTGCCATTGGAAAGGCTTTTCAAAGATCCAGAGTTATGTCTGTGAATTTTTCAATGGCTGTGGTGGATCACTGCACTGTTTGCAGGGAACTGTGGGGGATGTAACATGAGTTTACTGCTGAGTCAGACATTTTGAAATGTCTAATTCAGCAATTGCACAAGTAGCCTTTATTCTAAAATGAGTGTTTGTTAAAGGAACACTGACTGAAATTCTCAGAAAATGGAACTGTGGTTATTATTTTAAAGAAAACACGATAGGTGACTGCTGTGGCCTTTAAAGCAGTGGACAGTCTGTGAAGTGCTTGGTGGAAACAGGTTTTACTGTTTTTTACTGTTACTCTAAGCCTCTAGCTGTGCCTCTGGGAGTGGCACAGAACTACCAGCAGCCAGCTGCATTGTGTGTAGTGCTGCTGAGAACAGCGTGTCAATATTTGTATAAACAGTTTGTCCTTGTTGTTTTACTGAGTGGAAAAAAAAATTGTGCAGTTTCCAACTGTGTCTAAATTTGAGCCTTCCTGCATCTTGAAGACTAATCACATTTTTGAGTTAAGTAAGCAGGAAGTGGCTTCTAATCACTGAGCAATCAGGGGAAGGACCTGTGCTCTAGTAATGTGCCTGGGGTTTGCTGAGCCATAGCTCTGGGAAGTGCAGGGATGCCAGGATAGCTGCTCCTCTGAAGCATTATCTGTGAGACCCTGTGATAGCAGGAATCAACTACAAAGGCCTTAAACCCCCTTTTACCCACCTATAGTAAATTTCTCAAATTCACTGTTGCGTTTAGTTACAGAGAATGAGGGAGGAAACAGAAACCACTGAGTGTTCTGTGACTGTGTTCATTACATATACATGAGCATGTTAAGGATAATTAAATACCTTTTGCTACTCCTGCAGCCCCATCGTGGAAGCAACCCCACTGATATTCTTGTTCCTTAACAGTTAAGATAGAGAAGATTTAGAGAAGCACAGATACAGAGAACATTTGGAAGAAATTCCCGGAGTGAGTAGAATAATATAACATAGCAGTAATTCAAAAATATGGACCATCCTCCCATTTTTTCTATTTTAGAAAAGCAATGTTATGTTTTCCATCTGTATTTTTTCAGACTTTGCTTTCCTGACTTGGATTTTTTTTGTTTTCTTTATAGGTCACAGTCATTCTTCTTTTCCTTTTTTTTTTTTTCTTTTTGTGTGTGTGTGTGTTAGTGTTTTTGGTTTTGTTTTTGGGTTTTGTTGTTGTTATTGGGTTTTTTTTGTGTAAGACTGCTTTCAAAGGTTACAATGAAATTACAAAGCATAAGAACCACAGTAGCCTCTATCTCAATGTTGAGAAAGCACCTAAAAACCTCCTAACAATAACAGATTCTCTTCCCCAAGCTTTGTGTTCCTCTGGAAAAGTTCCATATTCCCCCCTTCTAAAGAGAAAACTAAATCTTTCAGCGTCTTTTTTGACCCATTGGGTTTGGGTCTTTAGTAGAGAATATTGAGCAAATGACAGAAAATCAGTGAGCACGGAGAAGCTGCTGGCTGTGCTGGACAGAGGACTCTGGGCAGCCAAAGGCTGAGTGGCTGCTGGTCAGAGGGAGTGTCAGGAGGAATGGTGACACACACATGTTGTCACATTTACAGACAGCAGCAGCTCCACTAAGCAGCATTCTGCAAACTGAAAGGTCAACATCCCTCACGGGTAACAGCAAACCAAAACTGGGAGGTCCCTTTACAGCTGGAAATGGGTTGGGGGGTTCAGTGTTTTGAAGCGGGTTTTTGGGGAGTTTGTTTCTTCCAAATCATAGCACCTACATTGCTGATACAATGCAGCAGAAGAAAAAGTCACAGGCATAGTAATGAAAAGTCATTTGATTCAAATTGGTAACTTAAAGGGGTAAAAAAGTATAACCTTACACTCTCCAATATCTGTTACTCCTAAAGAAAGTTTCAGTCCAGGGAGAATTAAAAGATTAAATTCAGGAATTGTTACCTCAAACATGAAAATTAAAGTGTTCCTAAACAGTCTATTCAAAAGAAGACATTATAACAAGCCTGCCTGTCAATAGTTACAGTATCATCAAAGTTACAGATTAATTTTGAAGACAAACACAAATATATATTTTTCATTCAAGAAACAGATTGATAAGAAATTAAATTTTCACAGAAAGTTTTCAAGGAACTTCTAATTACTTCACTGGCTTTCATGGTGCAAATCTATGCAAATAAATCAGAAGTGAAATGATAATAAGTATTAGCATGTATTAATTTAAATTCAGTTTCTATACAACTAGAACATTAAAGCTTGCTAGAAATTATACATATACATCATTTAAACAACAATTTATACAACATTTAAAGTTCAATAATTCCTTTTTACATTTTTATGGTGTTTGTAGTAACACAATAGAGCAGTTCCCCAAATTAAAAACATCAGAGCAACTGTGTTTCTGTAAGTAAAAGTCTTGTAGGCTCTCTCAAAAATACTAAAAGACCTAAACATGAAATTATATTGCTAGGAGAAGATGTAGCCACTGCTTAGATGAAGCAGTAGTATGAAAAATTAAGAGGAGTACCATTTGAAATTACGACTTTCACAAAGCATCTCAGGAAGTACATAAATATTCACTATGTTAACATTGTGAATAAGAAGAAACAGACAGAGATGTTGTTTAGTCCATTAAAGGAAATTCCCCCAGTATGTTCCTTTTTAGACAGCAATCTCCAACAGTTGAGCATAATGGGCAAAAAAAGAATTAGATAAAGAAAATCACCACCAAGGCAACAGATAATCATCTGTGGGAAATGCAAGTCCTTGACTTTGTTTACAGCCTCCAAGAATCAAGGTCAGTTTGTAGAGCGTATTCAACATTTATAACGATTTTTAAGCTTTCCTGAAAATGTGGATGGATGCCAGCCATGAATGAGTGGCTACGGACACCAGCCAGGTCCGTGACAGTGGCCATGACTACGTTACTCAGAATTACTACAATCATAAGTTTTGAAAGAGTGGGTGGAAGTGTATTCTACTCAAAAGTGTGCAGTGGTGTTTTATTTCAGTGGCAGCAATGAACCATCAACACAAGACACAAATTTGTCTGTGAAATAGGGGCCTTCTGACCATTCCTGCCTACTAGCTTCTGCAGTCAGAGGCGTGTGCCTGTGCTCAAGGGTGAACACCAATAAACTTTTTATCTTATCGCTCTTAATTCTTACACCTCTTTCCTATAACATAAATAAATCTCAAATTCAGGTATTGGATGTGAAGGTTCAATAAGATAAAAAGAGTAAAAAAGTAAATTAAAAAAAAAAAAAAGAAGAAAAATGGGACAAAAATGAAAAAAAAAAATTAATTTGCACAGCTAAGAAAGTAGGTGTCTCGACATTTTGGGAGCCAGTTGCCAAAAAGAGGTGTAGCAGGAACAAGTTCTAGGCAGGGCTTCCACACTACAAAATGTTCCAAATGGAACAACACAATGGTTTGCCATTTTTATAGAAATACCTGATGAGTTTCCCAAAAGGAAACTGTCAACAGATTGGACTAATACCAATAAACCTTGACATAAAGAAGGCTAAATCAGCTCAAATGGTGACTTGTCTTGCCAGAATTATATTGTACTTGAGATAAATCAATGATAGCTTGAGAGGCTGCCCACAGCCATTTCTGTCAATGTTGTTCTGAGAAACCAGATTGCCTTGTTTTTCTCTCTAACAGGCAGAATCAGAAATCACACTTCAGCTGTGCAGGATATTAACTGGATCCTATTGATGATGGATTTTCCCATAAGCAATGTAGGCACCTGCTTAGAAAAGCAGACAGAGGAAAAAAACCCAAACCTCTGTACTTCTCCCCTGCCATGGTTTATGGTAATTTTACATGGTTTGTGCAGCTTTACAAAGGTGTTTTGTCTCTCTCTGGTGAGTGGGCTGCTGCACAGTGCTGGAGAGAGGGAGAAGAGGAGCTGCGTCCAGCACCAGGCATTAGACACCATCCTTTATTTCCCTGGGAATGAGCAGCAGCAGCAAGTCCAGCTTGACACATTTTCCCACCACCTTCCTCTTCCCTCCTTGTAGGGGAAGCTGCTCAGCCCCAGCCAACCTCTCATCCCAGATCTATTTCTTAGCAAAATTCAGTATTACTTCCAAGGTTTGCTCTGTCTTTGGTGCACATATTCAAGGAGGGGGATTGCTGGGCCAGGTGAGGCTTGAATCTAGGAAGACGTTGAGAGACAACATGAAGAAAAAATGTGACTCCAGAACAAATGAAGATTAATCCTATGGTTCCATTTCATTTCCTATTAAATGCTTTATAGAACACACAAAAGGGAAGATGCAGCACAGCATGAGATGAGGACAGTGTAATCTTGTTTTCTCTGAAATCTCCCCTAGAGGATTGCATTACACTTACCTGTCTAAGGGTAGCTTCAGACTTTTCATTTAATTTCAGGTTTCCATTAGAGGACATAGCTCTTCTCTTCTTTTGGAGACTACTTCTAAAATTCACCCTAACATAAAACTTTGTTTAAAAATGTATTTATTATAGATTTATTATAGATGTGATTTTGTGTGTCTGTTTCAGTACTTTTCCAAACAAGTGAAAAAACTTGGCTTGGGGATTTCACTAATTCCTTTCCAGTCTGTGTATAGAATTTGCTTTGCTTTCCCTTTTTTTTCTTTTTTTTTTTTTATGGACTGTGTAATTTTACTTTAACAGTATTTTTATGTTAGAGCTTCAGTCATATATGTTATAAAATATTTAAAAAATATTTTTAAAAAATAAAGTATTTAAAAAATACTACAAAACACCTTTTTTGATTTTGCTTCAAATCTCATATCTAAGGCAAAAATCCTGAGATGAAATGGGGAAAGAAAAAGCATTTGTAGGAGAAAGGAAGGGAGACAAACTCAGTTTGGGGATAGGGGCTGCATTGGAGGGCTGTGGCTTGAGGTGTGGTCATATATTGACGTCATATTGTTCAAACATAAACCCTGGAAGTCCTTAAGAGGACCTTGGTGTATCCTGACAAGAATTTAGTCGTGTGTAATCCTTGTTCTCATCATTGTCCCTGACTGGGAGGGCCCCACACTGAGTACATCTGAACAAACCACTAGGGAGGATGTGGAGAACCCATAACCAGAGTGATGACAAAATCCTAAATTCTGCTGCTGCTGCTGCTGCATTGGAGCTCTCTGGTGGAATAAATGCTGCAGAGCTGGCTTCTCTTGTTTTGGCTGCCTAACAAACCACACCAAAATATTGGACTTGATTGTTATTCTGAGGTCCTGTGAAGTGGTGTACAAAAAAGCCGCCAACATATTTCCTAGAATTCTTTTTTTTTTTTTTTTTAAATATCTAGTATGAGTTTACTCTAAACTCTTTGAGTTCCTCAACAGCATCATCTGGCAGAGGAGCAATTCTTCTGTGATTGAAGCTATGGTTTCTAGCCCACCTTCTAGCCTAGGGTTTCTGCCAGCACATCATGTAATTTGACTCACATTTTTAGAATTTTCCCTATCTGAACACAGATAAAAATCAAAACCACAGGATCAGATTGGGCTTGATTCTCCGTTAACCACATATTTTTGCTGGGTACTTGAACATTCAAAGCATTTGAATGGGTATGAGTAATGGTCCAGCAGAAGTGGGATGGGACTGCTGTGATGTGAGTAACTGGGATAAACAGGAGGTTGCCAGCACTCTGTTATCCATTCATGATTACTGTAATCTAAAACTCTTATCTTTCCTTGTGCTCCTTCTTCTTAAGGGAAACTCACGTGAGGCTGCTGAGAGAGTCACAGCCTGCAGAGGGTGGACTGACTCATTCTCTATCTTATTTCCTTTTCACACTGCTATTTAGCCTCATGTTATCTGGATGATCAGAAGCACCAGGTGCCCCATTTCAGATTCCTCATCAGTACAGGGCTTCAGGAAGCCCCCTGTCCAGTCCTACTTTGTCTTTGGACCTCTCCACTTCCTGGTGTAACACCATGAAATTAAGGGAGAGAAACTGAGGAAAATATGTAGAAAAGGAAGTAATGCATACAAAATTAGAACAAAGTGATGTGTGGCTTTCTACTGCATCTAAGCACTCATGAATACAGCAAAAGGTTCTGGTTTGTGGGAGCAGCACGTGAGATGTACAGCAATCTACTTCATACACACTGCCAGTGGAATTACTGAAAGCTTTTTTAGAAGGAGGGCATGCATTGATGCTTATGTCTTGATGATCAGGTAGTTGCCATCAGTGTAAGGAATCAGCTCCAACGTTCCCTGAGTTATTCAGGACCCTGACACACATCACCAACCATGCTTTTATGCCTGGTGTTACCACAGCACTTCAATGCACCAAGTTTTCCTGTGTAGAGCTGAGCAGAAATGCAGCACAAGCTAGTCCATAACTGGAAAATCTAGTGCTGAACTATGAATATAATTACTGACTGCATAACACAAGACATAGGACTTCCCTGAAATCTTGTTTAAACAGTTCCACTCTTGCAAAACTCCCTCTTCAGGCTCTTTGTAATTATCAATCAGTGAAACAATAAGAGATGGAGGGACAGGAAGATCAGAAACAATAAAATGAGACTAAATATGAGGAGGTTTCAGCCCAAGACCTGTGTTTCCAATCACCACCTAAGCAATGTTCTAGTTTTTATTAAATGTTCAACAAAAGAAGGAAAGAGGTAGTAGTTAAAGTACTTTAAAGTAGTTAAACTATTTCCTTACCTTAATAGCTGTTTCCAAGTCTTGAATACATCCATAAAAAATCAGAACATCCTAGGAATTTCTGAAGTAAAGATCCATTCACATGTCCTAAGGTGATAAGGCTCACACAAATTTATATGCTTCTGTTGTGAAGAACACACAGGATGACTTTCAGATCACCTACTTTGGTGCCAATGAGAAACCTGAAGAACAATTAAGAATCTTGGAATGGATTAAGAGAATCCCAGTATTCAACTATCCAGCATGGTGTAACCCTGAATGTGGTCAGATTCAGATTTATATTTTATGCCATAAGGTCCTTCGAATAATCTTGATCACAGCAGCTATGGATGTTTCCACCTAACTCTCATCCTTGATCAGACTTTGAAAGGTGACTTTAACTCACCAAAAAGAGGGGAGAGCATCCTTATTCTGGTTTTACCAGTTGTCCAGTAGTAAATATGAAGAAAAAATATGTGCATTCTAGAGTGCCTGTCCACTACAGAACCGAACCACTGGCCTACAGAGCCATCTTACTTTATGATTTCCTTGTTAACGTTTTCAATTGTTGGTGGAAAAGTCTAAGATAAATTTCACACTTGTCAGCTCTTAGGAGAGTTCAGGCACCCTCCTGGAGGTGACAGGCTCCTACCACTGTTTGCACCAGGATTTCTTCTTGTTGCCCAACTCCAGCACTCTGACTCACCTCACAGATCCAGGTCAGCCTTAAAACACACTGGAGGGGCTAATCCAGATGGACAGAGTCATTTTGAATGGTCGTTTTGAAGCTGGGTGAAATCAGCAACTGCATACTTAGGTAACTAGAAATTCCTCTGGACTAAAATCATGCACAGATTTTTCTTCTTTATTTATTTATTTTAATACTGTTTTGTTTACTCTGGACTCCCCTTTGAGTCCTGGAATCCTGTCAAGAGAAATGAGTGACCATGCTCTAGAAAAAAACACTCAGCGTAAACAAAGTTTCTCACATCCTTGTGATTTTCTTTGAAGTAAAGAGAGATGTTTTAATCTAGCCTACATTAAGGCATATGGTGCAATGTTTCAGTGTATCATCCAGGAAGGAAAGAGAAAAAATCATGAAGATCTTTGTAGATAGCTAAAAAGACTATTTGAGGAAGAAGTAGTCACTGAGATAAGTAAATTTTGTAATTTATTTGTTATTTAAATAAAGGCATGCTGGGATTCACATGAATGAGAAGAAAAATGAAAAGTAAAATACATAGGATTTTTAAAGCTTCTCTCTCTTTGCATTAAATACACTAGATTTATTTTGTCATAGCAGTGTCTGATATGTGACTATTATGGTTATGATTTCTATGGCCTTCATGTATCAGTGCTAAATGACACCACAGTTAGAAGGTTTTCATAAGACCTAATAGAAACCTTCCCTGTCTTAAATTATGACCTTTTTTTTCTTGAGCTGAGCATTTGATTTCCATTCCCTTGAAAATTCATGTTTGGTATTTTTAGTCCATTATGAGCACTTTCATGCCTAATTTCCTTGTTAGTTTATATTCCAAACTTTAAAAAAATCAGTTGTGTTTTGTATTTTTATTTTCACTATGACCATTATTTGCACAAGCTCATTTTCATCTAATGCCTAATGTAACTGGTCTTTGCTTTGTTACTTAAACACCATAACCTCTTTGCATGTTCTTTATCAATTAACAATGGAAAATCACACCTAAACTGTCAAAACTATTACAAATAAAAAATTTTATGGTCATACTTTCAGATTGCATATATTACGCTAGATAAATATTTTTTAAAATTCTATGTATTTCTCGCAAAAATTAGATCAAAATCAAAAATTAGATCAGAGGTCAGTTCCCCATTACATTCATCTGGTATTTATGTATAAAATGGTAATGTGAATGCACACAAAATTTTTGTCTAGAATGGACCTGCTATTTTCAATCAGAAAATGTGTAGCAAGGAGAAAGAAGACTTTTGCCTCCATTATGAGGTTCTGCACTTGGCTCTAAAAGTCTTCTCTAAGAATATGATGAAACCAAGCACCTTCCCTTGTATTATGAAACTCAGCTTGTATTTCAGCCATGTAATGTTATTTCTGGGAAGAACTCTCCTTGATGATGTTGACTTGGATGTTATCAGCTATAATTCCTTTCAGGTATGCCTGTTATGACAGATCTGTAACTCTAAGACAGGCATCATATTCAGAAGATTTCTGTATATCCACTTTCTTCTTGCTCTTAGTATATCTGAAGTAACGAGGCTCTCAACATTTTCCTCCTGCTAAACCTTGTCTCTTTTTTTTTTTTTTCTTTTCTTTTTTTTTTCCCATATGATTTCCATGTACACTCACACAGACTCAAAGCATTTCAGAACTCAGCCTGTAGAAAAACAGAAGCTTTTCTATAATGGATCATAATTCAGTGTAGTCAGATACACAGTAACCATTTTTTTTTCTTTTGCAGTTCATTTATGTTTCTTTTCCTGCTAGAGAAAGCAGTCCTGTTTTAGTTCTATTGGTCTAGATTTTTGGATTTGCATTTGCTTTGTTTTGTTTTGTTTTTTTCAATCTGAGAGGCTTGAGTCCTGAACAAATGTTTTATCATTCAGACTTGAAGATAAAGAAGCAGGTAGAATTTATCCCAGAGATGGATTCCATTCCTAGTTACCAATTAGATATAACATCTGATATAAAACTGTCCTTGTAAAAGTGACATCTAGATGAATGGTTAAACTATTCAATTATTCTGGTAAAGGGAAATTATATGTGTTATCTTACATGAAGAATAGGGGAAAAAGCCCAACCACCCTACACACAAAGGATCTCTCGTCAACACAAAGATGAATGTAGCTGTCACCACAGGGACATTCCCTGTCTCCCATTGCCCTTGATCACCATTTCTGTTTGTGTTCATAGAGCAACCACTGGACTATTTTAACAGAAGAGTTAAAATTTTGCCGATAAAATCACTACATCCTTTCACTTCTATTACAGCATGCTGGAAATTATCATTGGCTTTGGCCATTGTACAACTTTCCATCAATTTTCCAAAAGTTTCTTTTGGAGTACTCACAAATTTCACATGGATATTTGCCCAGCAGGTCTTGGAGTTTATCAGGATATCTCTGGCATGGCTCCCACAGACTGCACCACCAGTAACCTCTGCAGGCAGCTGCCAGTAGCAGGTCAGATGTGTTCATGCACTGAAGTCTGGAAAAGCTCCTTACTTCAAGATTTTTACACAGTATTTTCCTAAAAGGGGAAGCTGACCTTTGTCTCTTGGAGTCCTTGTGGACATTGCTGACATTGACACTTGTGCAACAACTTTGAGAAAATCAGTTCATCCATAGCTTCTGCACCAGCTACTTGCATGGGAGAAGGACACTATTAAAATTCTCTGGAGACCTGCTGAATTTAGAACACTGTAAAAAAAACCAGGAGGGTTCTGAGGCAAAGGATTTTCTTCTAATGAGAAACATGCTCAGAAGAACTTTTGTGACAATCTAAGTGAGACAAAAGGATTTTACTATTCTTGCTGAAGGTTTTTGGCAGCAAAAGATGAGACCTCTGCTCTGCATACTTCAAGTATGAGGGAAAACTGAACTGTGGAAGTGTCTATTATTTTTATTGCCTATAAAAATGACTGAAGATGAATTCTCCAGGTGTCAGCTTGTACACTGTGGGCATATGCAGACAGTTGCAACTCATGTCAAAATATACATTTCAAGATGGCAACAGCAGTGACAGAATAAAATTTTATTAACCATTCATGATTTTAATTATTTATAAATAAAGAGTATACATAACATGATAGGGAGCAATAAATTGTTACATATAATTTAGAAAAATTGAAAACTTATTAGGTTTATCATTAAGTTACACACTTCACATGGAAATTGGTATGTTAGTCCCTGGCCTACTGTATGGGCACACAACAGTATGTTTTGGATAAAGGGGTAGGGTGAAAGGGAAGAGAGAAAGGAAGGATGAATTCAAGAAAGAGAGAAAGGGCAAGAGAGAGAGAAAATTTGCCATTTAAGGGGGTGTGAATTCTATTTAATGTCTGTAAAGAACTAAAAAGATAATTGGTTTATTATTATTTGTCAATAAGTACACGTGGTAGAGAATTCTGAGGTTTGTTTGATAGAATACTGTGTGTGCAATATTGTTCAAAATCATGCATTTAAAAATACTTATAACACATTTTTCATTATTGAAGTGAATGAGTAAACATATATAGAATTTAAATTTATGTACACCTTTTCTGAGTTGAGGTGGTTTATAGTTTACATGACACACATATATAAACCTCCCACAGTGCAGCTTGAGACCATTTTCTCTTGTTCTGATACTTTTTACCTGGGAGAAAAGATTGACCTCCAGTGTTTGCAACTTCCTTTCAGGGAGCTGTAGAGAGTGATAATGTCCCCCCTGAGCCTCCTTTTCTCCAGAATATTCACCCTCAGCTCCATCAGCTGCTTCTCTATTCCCCAGACCCTTCCCCAGCCCCGTCGCCCTTCTTTGGCAAGACAGTTTTACAATTTACCCTTTCTGTGTAGGAACACATTTCCCAAGATGTTGATACAGGGAGGATGCTGAGCAGGTGACTGATCAGAGCCTTGAGCAAAAAATGCTGACTCTGGATACAGGCTACAGACAGAACAATAATTTCAACAGGTTACCAGGGAGCCCATCAATGCCTGTTCTCTTCTGAACACAAGACTTGCCAGGTGTTAACCTTGAGGATTCTCCACAAGCCAGAGAAGAATAAACTGGTGGGAAAAACAGGAAAATAGGCTGCTCTTCTTTTTGCTTGATAGTACTTAGGGTTTCAGCAGGAGTGGAAGGGAGCTGCCAGATGCCCACAGGACACTGAAGGATCACTTTGCCACTTTGCTGTATAGGTTTTGTCTTCCTGAATCCCACAGGTATTGCCTTCCACACACATGGATCAGGATGGATGGTACTGTGAAATAAGTGGGATGCTGCAGCCATCTGAACAGTGCCATGTCAACCCCAGAACATGTGACTCACACCTATAGGAATTGAGAACAATTATCACAGTCCAGCTCAAGTCTATTAATAAACTGTCACTCCTCAAACCAAACAGGCTGTAAACAATCTGCCTTTAGTTGTGTCAGTTTTGTCTGGCCAAGTACGTGCATTGTTCAGGGAATGTCATAAACACACCAAATTCTTTTTTTGGCACTGTCCTAAGACATACAAGCAGAGAGAATCTGGTTCCAGGAAAACTGCCAGGCATTCTTGAGTTTACTAATATAGCTGATGCCTATAAATTCAACATATAACTGAGGGCAGAGGGCAAATACTGAGTAAGGAGATGTGTTTCTTTCTGTCACATGCCACCAGATAATCCATGAGAGCAGGTCATGTGGAAAAGCAGCATGCATTGCTGAACCATGTCTGTAAGGGAGGGTTTAACTGCAAAGTGAAAATCTGAACAGAGTATGGGATTGAATACACACATATGAGAAGTTTGACCACAAAACACAGGAGTCCAGCTCTGTGGCATCTGTGCTTCAGAGGGGTTTAAAAACTGAGCAGGTACAAATGAAACATAAGCCCCAAGCAGAGCAGCCCACTGAAGCACGAGCCTTGACTGCTTAGCCAGCAGGACCGTGACGGGGATGTGGGCTGGAACGACACAGGGCAGCGCCTGGCACCTGGCCAGCAGCTCAGCCCAGAGGTGACTTTTCATCAGGGTGAGTCTGGAGCAGCAGAGGGCACGCAGATAAATAGCCTGACAGAGCTGTGTGAAATATCAGTAACACAGCTTGCAAGCTGCACAGCACGTTAAAATAAGAGACAGGCACTGCCGTCACTTCTGGAGAAAATGTCACCCTGCATCCCATGAAAGTGCTACCACAACAGATTTAGTAATAACTACAAAAACAAAACATCAATTGCTGAAATAAAATAAAAAAAAAAAAATTCAGACATTGGAGACTAAAATATTGGGTAATTAAGTAATCCTAGTTTAATGTCTTAAGCACCTGCAGCCTTACCTTGCAAAATCTCTAATGAGAAAACTACTCCAATAAGCAAATATGAAAACAGACGTTGTAGAAAGAACTGGCAGATTCTGCTGCTCCACACTTCAGTTAGAGAAAGACTCAGATGAAGCTAAATTTGAGACTTGAAAGATGCTAGAAAGGGAAGAAATTAAAGAGGCATTTTCAAAAAATGTCTGTAGCTTCCAAGAAAACAACATCTCAAAAGACTAGAAAGTAAGTCCACTTGAATTTGTAATTCTGGGAATAAAACAGGAGGGATATTTAATTCTGGAAAACATCGTCTGATTTTGAGAAGCAAAAAACATCATCCCTGAAGGCATAGACTAATATGCTGTCTCAAAGTGTGGTAGTGTTCCCCATCTCAAATTGTTGTTTTATAAATACCCAATTATATTTCCTTTTTAGCCTTTGTTGAGGCCATAGACCCACAGACCCACGTCTGTGATTTCTTAAGGAAATTTTAGACACTACTGGCATTCACTAGATGCCTGGCCAGTCTTGTAGGTTTTTCCCTTTTCTTTGCACCCAAGTCCTTACCTCAGTTCTTATGAGACCTGGTTTCAGAGGTTTACATTTTTCCCATCAACTTATTGGATGTGGGTGGAGTTCTTACCATATGTGCTTAGGATCTCCCTTCCCAAATACCTAGGGAGCCTGATCTGTGCTCAATCCATTCAGGAGAATAATAAAAACATTTTGTTTTTGTTTTTCCTTCCCTATGTAAGAACAGAACATTTTGGGGTGGAGGCCAACCTAGCTCAGGAAGAAATGCTCAGCTGTTTAAAATTTCTCTAAGGGGAGTGGGAGCTGAGAAGAATGAGATAATTTCCCTTTTCCCTTGAATTCTTCCCAGGACAATGCATATTATTCTGGAGGAAGTGTCAACTAGAGTTGTATTAATTAGAACACAGTTTCATAATTAGAATGGAAGAATAATAAAAACATCATTAATCTTTAACTCTCCCAAAGAGTTACAATTTTCAATATTACCTCCATATGCTGCATGGTTTGGGATGAGGTAAGTCTGTCACCATCTCACAGTATTGCAGGATACCATCAAGACACAAAACACTTTGGGTATTTAGTTAAAGATCTTTAAAAGTTGGGAAGATCTGACAATGGAGAAAAACAATGTACAAGACTAAATCAGAGGCTAAAATGGTTACAAATCACAAAGATAATAAGAGACAAATTTGCTTCTCTGGAGAAATAAGTTTTCTTTCAGAAGTTACACTGAGCAAGATAGAAGACTTTTCCCAGAATTATCTGAATATTATAGATTCCTAGGAAATTTCTCTCTTCTGCCTTACCACATTTAGGTGCCATGCTTTATCCTTTTAAATATTTGAGTTTAACATAGAGTTACAATGAAATGAATCTTTTTAAAAAAGTAACAAATTTTAAAATTTGTTTAAAACCGTCCCCAAAAAATTATCAAAATAAGGATTTTATTTAGTTATTATGTCCTGGAGTGGGAATGAAAGAACAAATATAAAGCAGCAGACGTCAGCCAGCTTCCATAAGTATGTAATATAAGAATCCATGCAGAATAAAACAATCTCTTCAGATGAAGTGCATTAGCTCAGCAGCAGAACAAGCTCTTCTACAATCATTTCTATAGATATTGTGACAATATGCAACAGGTCTAATGGAAATTTTGTAGACATCCTTCACACAGAACAGTTCAATTCAGCTGACATCCTGGAAATCACTCCAAGCTGTGAAACTACACACTTACATCCTTGTCAGCATTCAGAAATCAGATTTTCTCCAGCCACTGCACAGCTGTGTCATACAGAGCTGCATGCATTCTGACCAGGGCACCACAATCATAAGTTATCTTGGTTGGAAAAAGTCTGCCAAATAAAAGACAGGGAATGCTAATCTGCTGGGAAAAATGTCTTTATTTTTTTTCCATAATTTGTGTTGTATGTTTGTTTGACACTAAAAGCAAAGATTACAATATTTATTATTTAAGGGATTCTACAAGTTAAATCAGAATTATGTTTGCTTTTACTCTTCATTAATTTCTGGCTATCAGAGAACAATGGAACTTGATGAATTAACATATGGCTCTACTGGGAATTGGAATTGTTCAGAGTCGGATGTTGACAAAATATTTCCCCATTGTTTTAAGCTCTCTCTTTTTTTTTTTTTTTTTTTTTTTTTTTTTTTAGTGCACCTTTTGACTGTTCACCTTGTACTAGAAACTTAATCCTTTCATCAGAGGTAGCAGGCATCACCCAGTTTCCCATTAAGACTCCCTTTTCCTTTTTTTCCTTTTCTCCCCCGCAAAAAATACCAGGTGCATCTCTTACAGGAGTCAGAAGTAGAGAGTCTTGGACAATCCAGTGGGAAATAAATGAGTTCTAAACCTCAAACCTTTTTATAATGCACTAACTCCTGACTGTCTTATTCCATTTTCTTGTGTGAATCAGCAATAAGCCACAAGAAAAATTAAATTTACCATAGCAGAGAGATGATTGGTTAATCTTTGTAGAAAGGTCAGATCCTGAAATATTTGCTGTTCTTGTGTGAGAAGTCAGGTGAAATTGCCAGGCTCAGTGCAGCTCTGTCAAACACATCCCAGGCATCCTGTAAGCACAGACTGGAGTAAGAGAATTGGTTCAAGAGACACTGAAGGGTTTGGGCTTTTATAGCTTTGCACTGGGTGTTGATTTTTTTTCCACTGGTCAGCCAAGCATATATACATCAAGTTCCAGAATCTTGGAATGACCAGTTCTTAATCTGAACACAGCAGCTCAGCCACACATCTACTGTCAAAAACTGGCACAGGTTTCCTGATAACACAATGTGTCAGCTGAAGCACTGGCAAACTTGTCAGAACTCAGTGGGTCCTACCTGCACCGATTCTCAGCCCGTGCATCCCCCCTAGTGCTCAATGGTCTTTTCTCACAAAATGTTCCATCCCATTGAATCAGCATAAGCTGCAATTACAGAACAAAGGATAATGAGTATACTGAAGCCAGAACAGCTCACCTGCGTCACAGTGGGACTAAGATTTTAACAGAAAGGGAAAAGTACTGCTGCTTATACCAATACTTGAGGAAAAAAAAATGTTTCATTAGCTACACAGGATTGAAAATGCAGGAACTCTTTATTGCTTTTAAAATATTTTATTTTGACACCTACTGTTGTTTCTATCTTTCCTTTTTTTTTCACCTTTGTAAGCAGTAAAAATGAATGACCACATCATTCCTTTTTACCTTTCTTACAAAAATAAATGGTTTTGCAAATATTACAGTATCATCACTGTACTAATAGAGAGATAAGGACCAAGACTTCCTTTTTTCTTCTGCTATTTTGTTTCCAAGAGAGAAGATGAAAAATTGGGGGGTGAGGGACCAAAATAACACAAAAATCTTAGATTTCACTTAGATTTTCACTTTTATATCCTTTGCAGAAAAGGGAAACAGAAATCTTAGGAAGAGGCATAGCAAATAAAAAGAAAATAATTCATGTTTTATATTTTTGTTAATATTGAGGTTAAAAAAAAAAGAGCAAAACTAAGGCCTTAGTAACTCATAGACAAGCTTTATAAATCAAAGCCAAGGTAAAACTAGTTAAAATTTCTCTAACAAAACAATAGAACTCTTTCTGCTGGGGGGCCCTCCTGTGGTCTCTAGTCCAACCCTCAGCTCAAAGTAGAAATAAGCTCAAATTTAAAGTTTCCTTAAAGGAGCTTTTCATTGCAGAATTATGAAGCTTCTTCTGGGTCCATCTTACATTCTTGTACAAAGGACTAACACCCACCTGGCCCCCTGCCCTGTGCAGGTGACAATCCAGACTGTGCAGGTGACAATCCAGCCTGTGCAGGTGACAATCCAGACTGTGCAGGTGACAATCCAGCCTGAGCAGGTGATAATCCAGCCTGTGCAGGTGACAATCCAGACTGTGCAAGTGACAATCCAGACTGTGCAAGTGACAATCCAGCCTGTGCAGGTGACAATCCAACCCGTGAAGGTGACACAGAGCAGCACTGCCCTGCGTGGGGACCCTGCCTCAGCTCCACAAACATTCTGACCCCTTGACTGTGCCAGGGATAAGGCTCTTGAGAGGTCTCAAAAGCTAAAATATCTCCCACTGAGCAGATATCTTTGCACATCAGTAATTACTAAAGTCTGCATGGGTTTGTCAATATTTCAGTGGGTTTTTTTCCCACTGAAATGTTGCCAGTGTGTAACTCGGAGGTGCATTGCAAGAAATTCAGTAGCCAGACAAAAGAGCTGAACAGTTTCCCCTGATTGTAAAAGGCATTGTTCTGAAGAGTTTTCAAGCTTTCTTTAGATGCATACTGAAGGATTTGTGTTAAAAGTTCCTAAATTTAGACAAATCTATTCTTTCTAAAACTTTTTCCTTTTTCATCCATGTCGTTCTGATAAATTTTATCAGGAAAAAGGCAAAACATTTATTTTAGTGAAAAAGTGGAAAAGATTACCAAATTCCAGTCTGAACAAATTGTAAATGCAAAGACCTAGAGATAAAGTCAGAGACAAACTTCAAGGGTATGAATTTTCTAAGTTATTCTTCTTTCTTTGACTGGGACATGTTTAGTACTTTCAGATGAAACTGAAAATGAAAATGAAAACCTAAGTTACTTGAGAACTCCATTACCAGGACAATCTATATTATTTGCCAAAAAAATCCCAGACTGGTAAAACTTTAATATAAAACAAGAATTTGCATCCAGAATCTAAAATACTCCATCCATGAATTCTGAGGGGATCACTTGGAACAGCCTTTCAGACAGTCTGAGAGCTCGTGCAGCTGCAGAAGGCTTCAGTGAACACTCATATTATCAGCACCACCTAGAGTGAATCACCACAAACAACTCCAGCCCCAAAACTAATATTCTTTACAAAGCACAACTTCATTTCAAAGGACCATTTTCCAGACTTACCTTCAAAATTTTCCATACCAGATAGAGGTGATTGAAACAATAGAATAGAAGAAAGGGGAGACCATATTTCTATTATTGCATCTAGAAGAGGTCAAGAAAATATATAAAAAAGCATTTTAGAATCAACTGAACCCTGTAAGGCACTGTCTATTAGTTCTGGCTTAATCATCAGCAGAAATTTTCTCAACCAAAACATTAGTTATGATGAGGAAGAGGAGGAGGATGTCTAAAGCAAAACCAAATCCTGCTTACTCTCTAAAGAAATAGAAACAGATTATTGTGGGTTTTTTTTCAGTAAATTATTAAGAGTTTCAAGGTAGAACTGAGTAAATATAATGGATAATATGTACACTGCGTGTTTATGAAAGAATTGGTTTTATCTTTATTTATGCACATTCTCTTTACAGTTTGCTTGATTTAGTCAGCTACTTACTTAAAGTCACTTCCTGTACATAGTCATTATAACAGAGAATGATAGGAAACTTCTATTATGGGATGCACATTGATTTTCCATTATTTTCCATCTAGGAAAAATTATGTAAATTAGGATTAGTTTACACCCATTCAGTAAACTGAATGGTTTACCCTTACCCTCTTCCAGTTTGATACTGCAAAAAATAAATGCAAAATTAATAGTTATACCAGTAAATGTGTAGAACAACTCAGTAGTGAATTGGGCCTGTAATTTGGAGATGATGTTCATCTCCATGATTTCTGATATCAGTTAATGTTTGGTTCTGCTAGTTTTTAGCAATCCTTACTTTTCAACCTCCCTGGAATCCAAACACTGTACTTGCCTACAGTTCTGATAAACAGACACCTGGCAGTGATATCACACTCCCAAAGTTGCTTATTTTCATATTTTAAACAAATTGGTTACTCCTATGGCTGTGTAAAGATCTTATGACGGCCCATTTTAAACAAAGCAGGAATGTAAGCTTAACAAGACAGAGAACTTTCCTGCATTGTAAATAGGTATGCAAAAATTCAGGCGCTGACAAGCCCTGATGGTTCATTTCTGGCAGCTCAGTGCATGGTTTCATGTGCTGTGGCTGAAGGATGTGCTGACAAACCACAGCTCTGTGTCCTTACTGCAGCTTGTGGTCTAAAATTAACCCTGGGGAGTCAGTCAGTGCTGAATGGGGTGAGCACAGCAAATCTGTCCTTTTTTCAGAAGCCAGCTCTCCCCAGCACTCACAGGTCAGGACTGATGAGTGCACTGGTGGTGTTTATTCTGCTCCCTCTCATCTTCCCCACCCAGCTGCCCCCCTGCTGCATTTGGGGTCACACCCCTGCTCTGGGGAAATTTCCTGTCACTGGGATGGGATGAGTCTGCCTCTGGCCCTCTTCCCCATCTATCTTCTGACCTAAAAACACTTCTGACATAAATCAAAACAACCTGCATGCCTCTTTTGCACTCAAACATTATTTTCATTCTGAACCTTACAAATCTACATACTGTAAAGTTAGAGCATTAATAACTAGTATTAGTGAATAATTGTAGAATTGTAAGATTTCATGTTTATGCTTTCTATATAACCAAAATGCTTTATAAAGTGAATAAATACAAGTCTAGAATGAATTATAGTCTTTCACACTGATGAGATTTATTTAATTTAAATCCTTTTTTTGAAGAGAAAGGGAGAGAAATATATTTTTTATCTTTTAGTTCTGACAGTAATTCTACACTTTTTCACTGCCACACAATTACAGTAGATAAATTTTCTCAATATACTGTTGACACCACATGCCAAGTAATATTTCCATCATATCACATAAAACATTTCTATAATACTATTGCATTGTGAAGAAACTAAGATGGAAATATTACCTCTGTGGGGGGAATCTGACCTGTGTCCTTTCTTACATAAGAAAAGGTGCAGTGCTTTCAGCCAAAGCTGCTAACTAATAATGAAATCATTTTAAAAAATGGCAAAGGCTCTGACCTTAATCAAGGAATGTCTGCACAAAAATATTACAAAGATATTACAAATTACTGTAAAATGTCCTTTACCATTCCAAGAAAATAAATGTACTTGCCATAATATGAAAAGGCAGCAAACATTCCACATGCTAGTTAATAAATCAAAAATAATAAAATAATAAATCAAAAATATCTTTACTATGTAAATTCAAATCCTGTCACTTGAAAATATAGGATACATATATTTAGAGCTATGATCACTGAGAAAAATGAAAACCAAAAAATGTAAATGCTGAATTTTTCTGCTTCAGGGCATGCATACTACTTCACAAGCTGAAAATTATACTCTATAGTTATTTCCAATCATTTTTCAAGACATTTTGCACTTTTTTTTTGGAGTGTGTGAAACAAAACCTTCCCGAACAAGAAGACAGATTTATGCATACCTCGGTTTGATCTTGAATGGATAACTTTAATTCTGTGACATCATAACACTTCCTCTTTGTGTTCCTATGTAAATGTTTGACTTCAGCATCTCCAGGTCATGTGACAGGTGAAAAAGGACCATTGGATTTGAGGGCTGACCAGAGAGGTCGAATGGGATTTTTAAATTTTCTTTAAGCACTGATGGTTGTGCTGAATTAAAGCAACTGGTCTGATAAGGAGTAAATCATCTGCACAAAGAGAATTTTTAACGTCTCAAGATGGGCAGTGGAGCCAGTTCGGAGAGCAAGGAGTCGGCCAGGAGATCCAGAGAACTGGAAAAGAAACTCCAGGAAGATGCAGAGAGGGAAGCCAGGACAGTCAAACTACTACTGTTGGGTAAATAGAATAAAAATTGCTCATAATGCTTTTCCACTGAGGGGTTGTTTTTCTCTGGAATTACACTTCAGTACAGTGAATTTCTCACCTCTCACTATTCTATTTGAAGAAGACAATTCTGTAATATATGTTTAAAATATTTTCTGGTTGTGGCCACTCATGAAGTCACGAGGGATAGGCTGGAAACAGCTGTGTCACTGCATGTGTTCAATTTTAAATGTTCTAAAGCCTCAACTTTGAATATGTTTGAGAAATGAGAACTTGCTGTTAGAATAAGTGCTATGATGCAAACTTACACAGAACATAGTACACATCTCTTTTTTTCATGGATCTATACACGTTCATTTGCAGGGAGATTAAGATAAGTGGTTACATAAAAAATCCACACGTGCCACAAGATCTTGATATTGTTTGTCTTTCAAAGAATTCATTCCCTTTTTATAGAAGCAGAAATATTTTTAGAATGGCTTTTTTGATGTATAATGGAGAATGGAATGAAAAGTACTCAGATAAATACAGATAAATATTCTCACAAACTATTATTTCTAATCCCCACTATGATCAATTTATTAGCAGACAGAGGCTGTAATGACAAAAGAAAATACACTCTTTTTCTTGATACAGCTTTATTCTTTTTCTTTTTTCCCATGGTGCTGTGCAGCTTACCAGAAATATCTGAAAGCACATTAATGCCACTGTCTTAATATTTTGCTTCTTACAGCCTCTTGTAAAAGTTAACAGTGGCTTCTCCCAGTTAATAGAAATACATTCTTTGATTTTTGGAGTATTTATCTTTTCATCTTGTAAATGCAGTTCTGACATTTATTCAGACAAAACTAGATCCCTTAGATAAAGTAAATCAACTCTGTTGTTTTATATCTTATGAAAAAGGCCTGTTTATACCTGTTAAAAATCAAACAATTATTATTCAAAAATAAATAAGAGAAGAACGTTCTGATTTCTCAAATAATGATAGGAAAGCAGCAGTTTGATACTCTTTATGTATCATCAGTGTCTGGATTTTGGCTTACAAACTTTTCAGTCCAGTTAAGAATACAAAGATATTCTGCACAACATTAGTATAAAATATTGCTTCTATTGAGGAAAGCCTAAGTTGGTCAAAAAACCCCAGCACAATATTATCATTTAAAATTCCATAAATTTAAATTAGTTTATATGTATTGTTACAAAAAGAAGGTGGGACACTGAGATAGAACCATCTAATTCAGCATCCTGTTTTTGACCTTATCCAACCTTATCCATGAGTAAAGAGTAAGAAATCCTTTAAGAGGAATGTATAGGATAAAAAGGAATTTTCTGCATAAAGAAGGAATTTATAAGTTAAGCAGTTTTATCTTCAAGCTGTTATGCCCTTGCAGTATTACTGAAGGCTGTTTTACAGCAGGGCACCAAGTAAATTACTCCCCACACTGAACATATGGATGTATTTAGTACTAAGGACTTTAGTTTTAAATGTTTCCTAATATATATAATCAGTCTTCTTCTGACCCTATTAATATCAGCCTTGAGATACTTTTGGTAAAATCTTTGAAATTCAATGCAAGCTACATGAAAAAGACTTCTGCTTTCATTATTTCCAGCCTGAAAATATTTCTGTTTCATTAGCTACACAAGCACTCTTTTCATGAGACAAGATGATTGTTTGGATCTGAGATACTTCCTTGTATGTTTTTTTCAATATCTTCCTTTTCTTGCATCACACATGATAAAAATTCAAATTTTTCAGTGGGTAATGTTTTGGAAGACTTTTTTCTTCCAAACAACAGATCAGAAAGTTTTTGCAAAAAACATTGAAGAGACAAAAAACCAAAAAAATTCTTAATAACCTGAATTTTTTTGTTCCTAAAAAATGAGAAGTGAATAAACTGTGTATGTGGAGCCTATTGCACCACCAGACTGCAAATGGCTCTTGAACATCTGGAACCAGATGTGCTGAAGGAATGTGCAGAAGGGGCACCATATCATGCCTCTCTAGGGTCTGTGTGAAATGGTCAGATAGGAAAGGATTAAATCTACTGTACAAATCTACAAATAACAGATTTGTACCTGTTATCTTTCCACACCTCTGAGGTGATATCAGAAATGATACAAATTTTAGACTTCATAAATCAAAGGCAGCTCTATTCAAGTTTTACCTATTCCTAGCTTTCTGTTCAGTCAGACTTAATGTTGCCTTTATACTTCAGACCAGACGTCATATTTTCTTTTTGCAATAGGCAGGCTGATCAAAAATACCCAGAAAAAAAAAATGAGATGTCTATCATAAGCTTTTCAGTGTAATCACTTTTTTCCTCACACCTAAAATATAAAAAAAACTCATAGTGTATTCTGACTATTTTCTGAGAGGAGTATTTAAAATCTCGTGTGGTGTCTCTATAGCTTCCAGTAGATCCCTTTATGAAAAATAGAAGTTATATACAGAGGAAAAGTATGTTTGTTTATGTCGAGTTCTCTGACCCAGGCAGACTCACCATCTGGCTTGAGATGATTTACAGTTTGTAGGGTATGCACACATAAACTGGGGGAGGAGGAAATCCCGTCACTTTCTGACATTCCTCACAAGCTGGCCAGGAGCCAAGAGTGTTAAATCCTCTCTGCTCCGTGTTCCCATGCTGTCAGAACCATCTCAACCCCCAACATGCCCACAAATCTGGTCTCCACACACTTATACTTCAAAAAAATCAGGTTGTTTTATGAGTCTGGACAAACTCCAAGGTGAAAGTTCTATTTCCTTTGTATCTGGCCACATCACCTGTGGTTTGCAAGCTTTGCTGGATGCCATCTTCCAGTTTACAGGGGTGCAAAGTACGGTGCACATTCCAAATACAGCCAAAACAGCTGATGCTCACAGTGATGGTTCACAGAAATAAGAACCTAGGTTCAGTTTAAACAATCATTAAAATTTAGACTTATTTATTTTCAAAGTATTACTCCATGTCTCATTGTCTACAGTTTTCACTGTCAGGACAAAAGCCACCCTCAATAGAACTGGTTGAACATCCTCATCTCACTTTACTCCCTTTTGGGGCACAACTCACACAACTCAATTTAAACCTCTGCTTCAGGGGAACAGAAATTGAAGCTGTTTGGTTTCGTTTGTGTAGCAAGTATTTCTCTCCACTGACTATAAAAGGTCTCTGGTAGGTAATCTAGAAATTTATAGTATAGATACTTAACATCAGTTAAATTAATCAGTTACTGTAGTACCGAAGCTTAACTTCCTGTTATTAACACCTACCCTGCAAACATGGGCTTTGGGCAGAAAGAGAGCCCAATAATCCCATTGATTGGAATATACTGATTTTCTTTTTTGGAAGGTGGGTCAGTATTTAAGAACTATCCTCTCAAAAGGGTTACATCTTAGAATTGTTTTTCTCAAGTTTCTTTCTGTCATAAACTAAGTTTGTTGAGTCTCTTAAGAGGACCAGGAAGATAATATTTCCATTCTAGTTCAAAATATGCAGAGTTCTGAATGGCACAGACAAAGTTCAGCAGTGTGAAACATTTCCCGATTTTATTTGAATGTTTTCTTTTCCTGCTTTTTGCTGATTTATGTAATTGTCAGTGGGTTTTCTGACAGGTTTTAAACAAAATATTCAGCAGGGTTTTTTTATTTCCTTATGTTTAATTCTGGAAAATTTTCTAAACTAAACCAATCCTTCCACAGGGATAATAACTGCAAAGAGATAATAATTCTTTATCTGAGGCACAAAAACACCTTAATATATAAGAACCTTCTTCAGTGTCTCAGCAGATGTTAATCTTGAAAGCTTCAAACAAATTCTGCTTAGAAAAACAAAAATATCAAATCAAAGCTAAAGGCCTGGGTTCCCCCTGAATTTGTGAGATTCTCACTGGGTTTCAAGACACCCAGATTTTTTTCTCTACTTCTGCTCTGTCTACATGCCATAATGTCCTGCAGGGAAGAGGCTGAGCACTCCCAGAGCAGGAGGCAGATTTCCATCAAGCTGGTGGGGGACAGCTCCTTTGCAGTCTTGCTGCAGGACCATTCCTCCTGAGCCTGCTCTTCAGTCCCAGGATGCCCAGAACCATGTTGGGCTTGGGACATGATGCAGCTCTGGAATACCCAAAGCAAGAAGAGATGCAGGTTACAGCCAGCCAGAGTTCAGCACCTCACTTGGGGTGAATGTGGCATTCCCTGTGGTGTGGTGGAGGTGATCCCTGGGAAGAAGTGTCCATGTTACTGGCAGTGGGGACACCTTTCAGCTCCCAGGAGCAGTGCCAGAGTTTCAGGCATTAACTGAGACTTTTGCGCCAGTATTCTCTGTGCAGTTATCCATGTCAAGGAAATAGGGACAGAAATTAAAGTAAATTTAAGCTAGATCTTAAATATGCAAAATATAAACTATAACAATGACTTATTATCACTAGTACCTGGCAGGTGGAGCTATGAATCTTCACAGCTGACAGTGTTTTTCAAAATTCTAATTAAGTTCTTTCTGAGCTTCAAGACAAGACTGTCCTAAGTTCCTGTCTATGATTCAGAAAATCTGGGCTTTGAGAAGATGCCTTCAGCTCCCTGTGTAGTCACACTAGATCTTTTGTGATGCAGTTTTGCCACGATTTCTGCAATTAGAAATCCACAGCAGCAGGTGGAAATTCAGCCCTATCTCTGGTCTTCTGCACCAGGGACTGGCCAAAGGAGGAGGCTATGTGATGAAGGGAAGGAATAAAAAAATCCGGAGCAAAGAAAATTATCCCTGACCCACTTCCTGGGGTGGAAATACTGCTACAACTAAGATGATACTCAGTGGTGAAGCCAAAGTCTGAAAGCCATCTGTGGTTTAGATAAAAGCATTATTGGATCATAAATTAAAGATGAGCAGAGGTGGAAAAATGCATCCAAAATATATAAATTATGCCTCTCATTCTATTTCAACACTGTCTTTTAGGTCTGGAAGAGAAGTTAATTTCTATATTATGTTTCCTGGCATTTTTCCATGAGGTGAATGTACCAATTCTCAGTACAGCTTCCTCTCTTCCCTACAAAAAGTATAGTAAACACCGCCTTGCTGACAGGGCTTTATGAAGTTCTTCAGAAGGTCACTGAAATATAATAAATGATCTATAACAAATTTGCATTTTTTCCAAACTGTGGCAGATGGCAGCATCACCTCATTTTGCATGGGCTTGTTTTTCTCTCGCACTTTCTACCATTCACATAGTGGGTTTCAGAAAATGCTTTGAGTATGGTTTGCTGTCTTTTGTGATTCATTTGAGTAAATTAATCCCTGTCATTTGAATGCTGTTACCTTTAGAGAATGAGTTCAAAAAGTCTGTATTCAGTTTTTTCCATTTACTGAGAAGTTGTTGGTTAAAAAACCTCAGCCTCAGATTTTGTTTTTTTCAGAAGTATTTAACACCATACCATGAGGGAAAAGGTAATCCACAAAGAGAAAAGCAGTGATGCATCTTTTTGTACTTCAGCAGAGCTTTGATACTCTCTCTCACAGGATCCTTCTGGATAAAACATCCAGCTCAGAGCTGGATAACCGAGTTACACGATGGGAGAGCAGCTGGATCACAGGTCAGGCACAAAGGTGACAGTGGATGGGGGACACCAGGCTGGGGACCTGTCACTGCTGGGACTCCACTGGGCTCCATCCTCAGCCTGGTTCTCTTCAGCATCGTCTTAGATGACTTGGGTGCAGGACTTGAAGGACTACCAAGGAATTTTCTCAGCAAAACTAAATTTGGACAAGGTGTCAAATCCCTCCTGGGCAGAGAAGCCCTGAAGAGAGACCTCAACAAATTAGAGAGATGGGCAATATTTGTCACCTTGAGTCCTGTGTGCAGTTTTTTGCATCACAAAATAAAAACACATAAAGTTATTAGAGAGTGTCCAAAGGAGGGCCAGGAGGATGGTGAAGGGTCAGGAGAGGAATCCTTATGAGGAGCAGTTGAGATCTGTTCAACCTGGAGGACACTGAGGGGAGATCTCATTGCAATCTTCAACACCCTCATGAGGGGAACCAGAGGGTCAAGCACTAAACACTTCAAGATCAGTGGCAGGACTCAAAGAAAGAGCATGAAGTTGTGTCAGAGGAGGTTTAGGTTGGATACTGGGAAAAGGTTCTTTACCCAGAGGGTGGCTGGGTGCTGGAAGAGCTCCCCAGGGAAGTGGTCACAGCACCAGCCTGCAGAGTTCAAGTGTTTGGACAACACCCTCAGGCACAGGGTGTGATTCTTGGGGTGTCTTGTGAGGACCAGCATATTCTCTAATTCTATGAATCCTGTCCCATGAATTCATAAAGTTAAATCCTCTGTTCAGGTGCTTTCAAAATCCATTTTTTGGCAGTTCTCATGAACCCTCACCACTGTCATTGACCAGAGATGATAGTCACTCGTGTTGATTTGAAATGGAGACACTTTGCAGTGTGATTACTCAATTTCCATGACATAAGAGGACAGATTAGTAGTACATAATCTGGCCAAATCTTTGTCCTAGTTCTTCAACTGGATATGTAAGCAAATGTCTGCACCTCCTCAGCAGCTGTGGGGTTTTCCTGCAGAATCATTCCCAAAGTGGAACTGGTGCACTGCTCTTCATGTTTGCCCCTTCCAGCCACAACATTTCATGGCAGCAGACCTGGCTTCATGGCAGAGGAACTGGCCAAAAAACAGTGTCAAGGCTTTTGCTCGTGTGCTGCCTTTGCATCATGAGCTAGACCACATGCAAGTCTTTACACTCTGATTTTCCAGTTGTTCATGAAAGCTGGCTAAAGGGCATGGAGCTGGCTCACTTGGCTTACAAAAGGTCACAATACACATTAAAAGAGCAGCTACAAATCAGGTAATAAATGGGACACTATCAGAGGCTGTACTTTGTTCATGTTTTCCTGCCCATCTGCCAGAGGTGAAATCAAAATATTATCTACATTTTATTTGCTTGATAAATAAAAATTCTGTCATTTTCTTTAACTGACTGAATATTCACTTTTTTCAAGTGTCCCTTTCCTCTTTAATATTAATACTTTTACTCAAACTTTGTTCTTTTTAAATCCAAATGGACATAAGGGAAGGTTTATACTCAATACAATGAGAAACTAAGACATTTATACTTCTCTTCATAGATAGAAAATTCTGTGTTCCAAAGAGTTATTTTTAATACTTGCTTCTTATTCACCTATCAATCATGTCTTCTCAACATTCCCCTTCTGCAGGTGCTGGAGAGTCAGGAAAGAGCACTATTGTAAAGCAAATGAAGTAAGTATCTGAATATGCATATCAGCTGCTGAATTTGGTATCTGTGGTATAAGCTGTCTGACTAAAGTCTTATTACAATGTTTATGCTTATTTGAATAAAATGCAAAGAAACATCATTCAAATCAAGTTTCCATTCGAATACACTATAAAGAAAATCACAAAGGGTCTGAAACACACAGGTAGAGTGGTAGTCAAATCTGAATGACCAAATCCTGCACTGGGCCCACGGATGGAGGCCAGGGAATCTGCTCCCTTGGCTTTGGTGGGAGGAATTGCAGTGGGGATGTGACTGCATGAGACAAGCAGTGATGCCTGAGCCACCTGGCAGACCCTGTCTCCAGCAGATGCCAGTGAAGGATGTCTGCAGATCATCAGACCAGCCAAGCCAACACACTTGTGCTGGATACCCTGGCAGTAGCTGGGACTTGGGAACCATCCTGACCTGGAGACAGCACCACTCTGTCTCTAGAGAAACCCTCGGTTAATTCATGCCTGCCCCTGGATCTTTAGTTGCAAACTAACAACATCCACAGCATTCCACAGCAAGTAGTTCCACAGATCAATTACCCCTGGGAAAAGGTTCATCTCCCATTAATTTAATTTGATTTCACTGTGTTTCAGGAGCAAATATCAAAATATTCACATGGTTCCATAGAAAAGAGAGGGATTTCTTCCTGGGTTTTTGGGGCTTTGGATTTTTTTTGTTTTGTTTTGTTTTGCTTTGTTTTTTTGGGGGGGGGTATTTCAGTTTGGGGGTTTTGTTTGTTTTTGTTTGTTTTGTTTTGTTTATTTTTTCCCAAAATTGGCCTCTATGGATCATTCTTGGTCTCCAGAGCTCCCATCTAGGTTTAAAAGGTCTCCCACAGCCCAGGGGAAAACATATTTAGCCACCAGCCTGCACAGTGACCAGCTGCTACCCATGATACCATGGGTAGGGACTGATATAAGAACTGCTTTCAGTAAGAAAATTGTCAGCAGAAAACGTTTTGATACAATAATCAGTCTGGGGGGAAAAAAAGACTGTACAAGTTCATATGCCAAAATCCGTGTTTGAATTTGCACTGACTATCTGTTTACTGAGATATTGTGAGTACTTCATAAATCTACTGCAAGAATATTTGTAGTTGTTTGTTCAAAGTGCACGACGTGTCTCACAGATTGAAGTCAGGAACTTCACTTCTCTTGGCTTTAGAGAAAGGTCAAATGTCGCTACCTGTGAGCACTGATTTACAATTTAATTTGACAGAATTTTCATATATAGTAAAACAGATTACAACTAAATTCATACATGTTTTTCTTTTAAAGATAGCCAAAATGCTGATTATGTATCTGGTTTAAATTAATAATCCACCAAAGTTCAAGGGACCATACTTACACTGATGGCAATGTCCTCTTTTACTGTGCAACGCGATAAAATATTGCTGTGGTGTCCAGTCCTATTTTCATAGGGAGATCCAGGTTGGATTCCTAAACCTGTCCAAATACAGAAACAAATTACACAGGGATTGTAGCTCTTTAGATTTGATCCCAATTTGTGAACATCAATCTCTTCCTGTGTAAAAATCAAGCAACTTTATGAAATAAGTAATACTATTCTGAACTTAAGTTCCTTTACCTATTTATTATCCTCACCAATGCCTTTTAAAGAGTTAAGTAAAAAATATTATGTCATAAGAACAAATTTCTACTATTTAAGCAACTCATTTTGTAATAAAGCAGATTCAGAACCACCCACCAAATACTTTGCTAACATTTTTTTTCCAGTTAAATAGCAGATAAATTTCTTTCTGATTTGAGTTCCATTCAGGAGACCCTCCCTATTCAGCAAATCATTGAGGTGTATTGTGCTCAAAGCTTCCCCAGGCAGGAGCAGATTAAAGATGTTCCTCTGAGCTGAGCACTTTAAGAAGGCTGATAAACTTGGAGGAGGGGAAGAACACTGCAATGAGAGTTATATTTTAAGACTTGTGCATTTATGAGCTGTCAAATTGATCACAAATATGAATTATTTTACAGGAAAACTGTTCACAAAAATTGTGGGTTTTTCACATAAAATGTCATCTTTCTGTCACAACCAAGGACTTTTTAAGGGATTTTTTTTTCAGTTAAAACCCCCAATATTAGTTAAATTTTTTCAGTGAATCATAAAATTTTCTAAAGAACACTGGTAACTGCTTACAAAAGAAATAATTTTGTTGAAAATACTGTTTCCAGCAAAATCATAGTAATTTTAAGACTAATAACATAATTTTCTAATTAATAAATCTCATTTTTCAGTCATAATCAAAATTATATCCATCTACTAAGCTTTAAAAAATATCTTCTGATACTCAAAATATAGATATGCTACAAGGCCCTTGCAGCACAAAAAGATGAGGATGATTATAAAAGTTTTTAAAAAGAAAAAACAAAATATCTCTGGAGCTCTGTGCTTCTAACTGCATAATTTCCAATGTGCGACCCAGCTTTTTTAAAAGCAACTTGTGTATCTCTGTGCTGTGCTCTTATTTAGCAGTATGAAGCTTCTACAAATATTTGAGTGAATGAAAAGCAGGAAGCAAAATATTTGGTAACTCATCACTTCTGTTGAGACTGAATCAAAGGCACCAATGTGATGAGAAGCCCTGCTTTTGTGAATAAAAGCCTCAGAACACTGCATCCATAAAATTGGGGGTCTCTGCTCCATGAGCTCCGTTCATATCTTTTTCCCAAGTTCAATAGGACACCTTTGAATCTTGAAGAACTCATTTGAATTCTTGATAAAAACAGCATTCAAAAATCCCCAGAACACCAAAGCTTCAAAAGAGAGTTCACAGAGTAGCCTGATCTAGATGTGATTGGGAAAACATTTTAGAGCGCCTTTTTTTTCCTACAGATGCTATTCCTACAGGCACAGGAATGCAACTTTTGAGTTTTCTTACCTCCATAAATCAGAGAGATGTTAAGACCCAGTTGTCATCTGGGTTTTGTGTGTGTGTATGTGAGTGACTTATTTTCTGACAGAGCTGATTTGGCCTCTTAGGTAGCTCTCTCCAGAGTCTATCTCAGGCAAGATGGGGTAAAACACCACACCTCAAAGCCCAGAAATTCTGTATTTAATAGTCTTCATCTCTGACCAACTGAGGCGAGGAAGAATAGAGCCTTGGTTCCAGCAGCCAAAGCAGTTTGGTGTCTGTTCATTGAGAGGACACCAGGCCAAAGTGGGTGAAGATTTCATCCTTTTTCACCACTCATGGAAAAAGATGTCTCTAAGACATGATCTAATCTGCACATTCACTTGGAGAACTTTAACCACATGCCATTCTCCAGTCAAGGAGGATTATGAAATTCTAATTCCTCTGTCAGAATTAGATTACTGAAATTGATTACTAAGGCTCTTTACCCTCTGGAGTAAAATGTATGTCTCCAAAGCCTGAAGATAATAAAACCTTGCTCTAACTAGAAACTGGAGCTGATGTGCAAAGAATTTTTTTTCTTGTTTCCTTGATAAGTACCTCCCATTGTTGAAATACTTTTTTCCAATAATTTTTCTATCTAGGTAAGAGTCTGGATAAAAATCAGAATGACTGAACAAACAAAACCAGCCCATGAAAATATTGTAGTTTCCAATAGTAAAACATTTGGGATCTAAGTACAGAGATGCATCTTGCCCTATATCTCCAGGGATGGGCCTGGCTCCTCTTCTAGACTCATACCTTGTTTTAGA
Source organism: Brachypodius melanocephalos (assembly GCA_013398615.1). Taxonomy (NCBI): domain Eukaryota; kingdom Metazoa; phylum Chordata; class Aves; order Passeriformes; family Pycnonotidae; genus Brachypodius; species Brachypodius melanocephalos. The sequence continues at coordinate 8,614,412 of VZSR01001299.1, read as the reverse complement.
TTAACCTGCAAGGGGAACAAGCATCTATTCACTCAGGCTGGGTGCAGACAATTAACCTCACATAGACAGAAACTGCTGGTGTCCTGTTCTAGCAGAATAGGCAGATCAACCATTGAAAAATGCTTTTCCAAGAGCCAAATGGATTCAGTTCTTTTTCACATTGCCCACTCAAAGCCCTGTTTAAACTTTTTTTTTCTTTTTTTTCTTTTTTTTTCTTTTTTCTTTTTTTTTCTTTTTTTTTTTTAATGTATCCCAAAACCCTTTTGTTGTTCTTTTTCACCAGGATCATCCATAAAGATGGTTTCACCTATGAGGAGCGGATGGAGTTCAGACCCATCGTTCACAGCAACGCAGTGCAGTCTATTCTGGCTATTGTGAAAGCAATGACTAAGTTAGGAATCAGTTATGAAAACCCTGCTAGAATTGTGAGTATGACACCCTTTCTCTCAAAATAAGCATTGGAACTTTTTTTTTTTTTTGTAATATAATAGTAGAGATTAGTAAACAAAGAAGATCTGGTATTTTCTTTATGACAGTGGAAGCTGAGTACCATTTGAGTTACATGTTACAAAATTTCCTTATTTATTTTTTTGTTTTCTCAAACTGATGCCTGAGGTAACCTTTGCATAAACTCCTGTTTTGATTACTACAAGAGAAATGTTCGAGTTGCAAAGACATTTTAAAGAAAAAACTGAAAAGAAAAAAAAAAACAGAACCTTTTCTTAGATGCTTAGTCATTTATTTTATTGCTATGGGGAAATTTAAAAAATAAATTCCTTTTATGACCAAACTTTAGGGTTCAGCCATGTAAGGAAAGGTCATGTAGACATATTGGGAGCATTTTGGTCTGTCATTGCTCCTGGAGCAGAGACTTCCCTGTTGTGTGGATGCTGGACTGGCACTACAGGGAAGTGGAGTCCAACATTCCTGACACAGTCAACAATCCTCTGCACAGGCACAAGCAGGGAAAGCCACAGGAAGACCTGTTATCTTCTGTCAATCACGCTGAATTTTCAAGGACAGAAACAAAGGAAAAAAAAATTATTTTCCGTGAAATTATTTAATCTGTTAGCCTGTAATTCAGATCTTGCTGAGAATTTCTCAAATGCCTGTCAGAATATCAGTTGATTCCAGTTTTGGCAAATTCTGCCTAATCCCTAGAGGTTTATCTTGGAGAGAATAACATCTGCTTATCTGAAAGAGCTTTGCTTGTTCCAGAAGTCTACATTTCATTATAATGACATGTGGTACTTTGACCTAAAAAAAATGATAAACAGAATCTTCAGAGGTTACTAAAGCTCATACTGGCATTTGACAAAACAGGAATTAAATATTTTCCATGAATGCAAGTAATTCAAATGAATGTAACAAGGCCCAAAAGCAGCACACAGAAGACAGGGCAGTACTGCATAAGGAGCCATCAACCCCGCTGCATGGGCCAAGCCGTGGCTACAGCCGGACCTTGCAGCACTGGCCACAGGTCCTGCCTGGATCAGCACAGATATCCACTACGTGGTGCAGACTCTGCCACCTGAGATATGTTCTCCCTCTGCCCCAGTATTTCAGTCTCTTTTCTCAACCCTGAAAAATTTTACTGAGGTATCTGTACAGGCTCACTCTATGCCAGTTTCGTTAACACCTTTTTCAAGGAACTTCGCAGCACAGAGAACTTGTTGAATAGCCCAGTCCATTTCTTAGCATTATATATAACCAAATGCAGAAAATACAGCTTTTGTAAGTTTATCTTTTATAGCAGTGAGCTCACTCTTGCTGGCATTGCAGAATAGACCTCTAGGAACACAGCTGAATGCATCAGTATAGAATGTTTGCAGTGCCTGTCTTCTCTTCCCCCAGGATGACAGAAGAGCAACCTGGATGCGATTTTTAGAGAAAACAGACATTTTGGTCACATTTGTTTGAATTGCCACTTAACATTGCCTTTTCTTTCAAAAACTTCCAAAAGCTTAGCTTGCATTTCCCATAAAATGATAAGCCATTGATAACCTTGCGTTGTTTTGATAGAAGCTTTGCTTTCAGCTGGACTTTCTTCTTGCTGTGTTCTGGTCCAGATTTAGCTGCTCAAAGTCATCTAGTTCAAGGACTGAGATTATCTTAGTCCCAAAAGCAATGTGCTTATCCATGTTCCAGGTCTGCCTGCAAATCTTACTGGTAAGGAAAAGGCCTTAACACTTAATTTAAAGAACATCTGTTCTGGGATGTTTCTTTTTCTTTCTAAAACATCATTCCAACCTATTTTTAGTATGAAAATCATCAGAAGTCTTTGCAAATGCTAGAGAGCAACAAAAACTTGTACAAATCAGGCTTGTGATAAATTCAATCTGCTGCTGTCTTCCTTTATTATGTAAACACCAAAATCCAGATTTGCCCCCTTTTGCGTATCAATGAACATTTACGCTCTACACCTGGAGACTGAGCTCAAGACTTCTCAATGTGGGCCATTCAACTTACAAATCCAGCCTAGTAGGTGGATAGCTGTAATCATTCCATGATATGCCATATCTTGAAACAGGGAACATGTGGAGGAACATTCCAGCCCTTGTCTTGCAGCTGAGTGTGTGCGCCCTGGAGATCAACGCGGGGCACACGCGGGAGAGCGTGACTGGCTTCTGCTGATCCCAGCACGGCAGGAGGGGATGGGGGTGGAGATGGAGCTGCTGCTGCTTGATGAAGAAAGACAATTATCCTGCTGTCTTCCTCCCTCGTTCCAGTGAAGGCAAATTTCTAGTGGTTATTTCATTCACTTTTGGTTTTTTTCCACTGTGCCTACTCAATTTCTTTTTTTTTTTCCCATGCCTACTCAATTTCTCTTTCACAAAAAAATGCAGTGTTTAATTTTTGATCTGGTTCTGACTTTTATAAAATTTCTATAAACTGCAGCTCCTCTTGAGACATAAATATAAAGTGCATCCCTAAAATAAATTTGTTAAAAATTTTCATGAAGATGCTTCCTGGTTTTGAATAGAACATAATCCCTGCCAAAACAGTGTCTGTCAGAATCCATTTATACTTTTGCAACTATTGACTACAAGCCACTTGAGTTGTCTGCTTCTATGACTAGGAAGGAATTATATTTTATAATTATCCCTTGCTGTGGCAGTGTATCAAATTACTATTTTAATAATTTTCTTTATTTACAGTAAATTCCTAAGCTGTTAACTACTGAAAAGAAATATTTTAATGAAATAGATTATTTAAAGTATTTTTTTATTTGACTACAAAAGGAAGAAATTACAGAGTAATAGATTTAAAATATTTGGGATTTTATTCTGTACGTGTTTCTTCTTCCCCACATATGGGAAATGCATTCTCTAGTCATATTCACTTTTTCACATTTCTTACTGAGGTCTAAAACTAGAAATTTTTTCTTAAAAACAGATTCAAAAATGCTTTTAGATATAGATTTCTGCATTGATATAGTTTTGTTTTATTTTTAAATATCCTTTTAAATTTAATTTGTGATACCTTCTTACTTAATGTAAAAGCCTTCCATCCAAGTTGGACAATTTGTGAATGCTTATGGCAAGATGAAACTGAGCCCTCACATGAACAAAACAAAACACTAAGAAGATGAAAACTCTGTGTTGTCACAATTTCAGCCTAACCTTGGCACTACCTAAAGGGAAGTGAGCTTGTAAAAGGATGTTTACATGCACAGGCCAGTACAGCAACCTGGCAAAAAACCATTGAAAATGAGAAATTTTGCCCTTGCGGCTCATTATAAACCAAGCACATCCTCAAGGAGGTGAAGGGGCACAGCGCACTTGCACAATATTTACTGAGATTTCTCTTTAGGAAGACGAGAGGAAGCTGTGTGCCATGGCAACCAGCGTGGAGGATGGCAGCATGTCCTGCGAGCTGGTGGAGCTCATCAAGCAGCTGTGGCAGGACGGAGGGACCCAGGCGTGCTTCGCCAGGGCGGCCGAGTACCAGCTCAGCGACTCCGCGGCGTAGTAGGTGACACCAGCTGCGCAACAGCTGGATACTGCTGCAACCACAGCTGCCCCCTTTCCATAGAACAGCCTGTGGAAATCACGGCTCGTTAACCTGAAAAAATGAGGCGGTTGATAAGGTTTATAATATATCAGAAATGTTTAACTGGAGGAAACAAGTGAAAACAAGTGGTACACTTTAACGAGTGGCCAGTGTTACGAGCTGTGTGAAAATGTGACAATCTCTGAGGGTGTCCTGCACTTTCAGATGGGATTGACATAATTAGTGAGATTGCTCTTCAGGGGTGTTTTGCAAAAGTAAAAGGTTTAATAAATGAAAAATAATAAATGTTACAGAAACCAAAGAGAAAGCTGAGCACAGGTGTCAAAGAAGCATCTGACACTCTGCTAATACACCCTAAAAAACCTTGAGTTCCTTTGTGCCTTTTCTTTAATACTTAATGTTTTAGGTGGGCTGTTTGGCACCCTGCCCAATGAAATTGGCAACAAGCTTCTAAAACCCAATCAATGCTCTTGTGCAGGCACTGAGCCAATACAAATGAAAAGGGCACAGAACTTTCTAGTTTGGTTTCCTTATATGTTCCAGTAAGATGAAACTTTTTCCCTTATAGAAACACTTGGTTGGTGTGGGAAATGCATACCAACAAACAAGGTTTCAAAACCAACTTTTTTCTGTGACTTCGTTTCAATGGTTTTGGGGGAAAAAAAGTGTGTTCTCTCTATGAGTATTTCTAAGATTGACAAAATGGGGGAAAGGTGACTTGAAACAGCTTAGGTTTTACCTAGAGTGATATTCTCTGTATATCTTGCAAAATGTTAAATATAAAAGCTTTCCTCTAAACTAGCCTGGCTGCACAGACAGGTGTTCCCTGGGTCATTACCACCTCAGCTGGACCAGGGGTGCTGCAGCTCCAACCTGACAGCCCCAGTTCCCTTTCTGAGCCCTGGGAGGTGCCAGATAGATAATCAGGGGGCTGACTGGGGCTGCTCAGCCCCAACCCCACCAAGGATCACACTCCAGCTGGGGCACATCCCTTACCTCAGATGTAGTCAGTGACTTCAGACTTTTCAGGAGTCCCCAGCTTGGCTGCTTCTTTCAGGCTCCAGCCCTGCTCAGCTGCCTTCCCCCATCTCATACAGGGCCATGAAGGGAGGTGTCACTGGGTCAGAGTCTTTTGAGAGTGCCCAAGTCTGACTCCAGACCTGGAGTAGAAGTTTGTTCCAGCTGAGGTCCATCTTCTGAGACCTGGAGGTTTTCCCACTCCTGGAGCTCCTCCTGCAGGCTGAGGGCACCTGCAGGGTGAAGCCTTCCAAGGTGTTGGGTGTCCCTTCTACAAGGCAGGAAAAGAAAGGCATGGCTTTCTTCTTTCCAAAGAATGTTGCACTTCAGGAGGCCACCTGAAGGTATCCATAGTTCAATAATTGTAGATATAGTGCAGGGAATACGTAGAGAAAATATTAAAAATTCTTCTTCTCCTTATATCTTCCAAACGAGAATGAAGACCTTTTAGAAGAGTCCTAAACAAAGAAAATATTCCCTGTGATGATTTGTGCCTCATTTGACAGTATTTTATAGCAGTGTTGTATTTTTATAAAATGGTACACAGTGATTTTTTTCTAACATACCCCTTCTGACAGGTTCCACCGCCATTCCCACTAAATCCCGTAACAAGCTAGTCATAATAGGTAAAAGGAAAAGTACCTCTTAAACTTAAAAAACAAAATTAAACCCTGTTTACCATTTAACACTCTTTTGTGTACATGCTACCTGGCAAATTAGGTTTTGTTGTCTACCAAGAAGACGGAAGAACGTAAATCAATTCCCTCTCAGTGTTATTGTGTCCTTTTTAAACTTGCAATAAGTTTTAGTATTTAAGGAGGTTAATACAGATTGTATCTGTAGTTATTATTTATTTATAGACTCACATTAAAAACAACTAGAGTGATATGCTTTTCATCTGCTTGAACATTTCCACTAATTTCTTGAAAATCCTGCTTCTCTGTCTTCATCTTTTGGTACCTCACGCTTTTAAAATTCTAGCCTTTGGCTCTGAACCATTAAAATCAACTTAATATTTGCCCTTGCTGCTGGGTTTCTAATGATCAGTTCAGAGTCAGCTACAGTCAATCAGCCATCTAATGCTGCAGTTCAATTTCTTTTAAACCCAAATCCTGTTTCTCAGTGCCTGTGAATCAGCTCCTTCGAAGAATATTGAATACTGTGTAAACTCTGACTTTCTGAGGTTATCTTCTCTGACATTTTTCATTATTAATTCTTGCTAATGAAGTTTGATCACTGCTTTTCCTTTATGTGTTTTAATTAAAAAAAATACATCTTCTTAATGATAGAAAAATTTCCTCTTTGTCAAATTTGCCTGGAATTTCTCCATTAGAAATGGAACTAATTGTGTTTTAAAATGGAATGATGGGTATGGAAGGGCAAGATTGGGATTATAAATTGTGACTTTACATGTCATTGTACAGCTACCAGTAGTACATGGTGCATCTTGCTAGCTCCATCATTTTCCTCTCAGGATAGAAATCCTGTCACCTCATCCAAGCCAAGGAGAGATCAGCATTTACTGATAATTTCCATTCCCTCCTTTCCCAGTGAAGAGATGGTCTGCAGTCTCCCCTTGGAGCTGCCTACATCTCTGGGAAGAGCCTGAAATTGCCTCCTGCTCCTTTAACTAGATAATTGACTTGCTCTAATTTTTTTATGCAATTACAATTGGCTGTGTTGAATTGAATTTAGGCATTTGTGGCTAAGAACTATCAAAACATCATTCTATATTCAAGTGTTTATTTTAGTGCTTACATGCTTTATGAATAACAAAATGTCTTTTGTTTCTGCCTTCCACAAAGGTGAGCTGAGATGAATTTGCCTCAGGCCCCACTCAGAGAAAAAGAGCTATATTACTTTTTTTTTTTTTTTTTTTTTTTTTTTTTTTTTTTTTTTTTTTTTTTTCCCAACAGATTGTTTCCTGGCCTCAAACGATGGGAAAACATTGAATTACTCAGATCAGGTTTAACACCCTTTGCAGGCTGGATACAGTTTATTCAACTTAAAATAAGAAAATCCCACTTCCAAACACTGCTTGGAAATATCCAAATGAAAGATTCTAACTATTAAAATTTTTATTTAATTTCATTTTATTCTTCTATTTTTAACTTACAGATCTATTAAATATTGCACACAAGGATGATGATCTGTGAGGTTTCTTTTGGAAGATTCTGGTTAAACTGAGCAGCAGAGCTTCCTGCTGGGCAAGCTTAGTGTAGAGAGGTAAAAAGTAGGCATGGAGTCTAATAGATATTAGAGACACAGTGTTTTATTTGTCAGAGACATGAGGCTACAAATAGGAAGGTGCCAACTGGACACTGAATATGCTTCAGCTATTGTGCAGTTTCTTGCTTTTGGCTTTGATCTTTATTTGAATAGTAGTAGCTAAAATGCAGGAAATTACTCAGGCATCACCTTTTCTTTTCCTTTTGTCAGTTCATAACCCCTCTGCACGGACCCCCAGAGCAGAGGGTAGGATCCAGAGGCTCTGCCCAGCCATTTAGAGAAAGCTGTCTGCCCCTAAAAGAGACAGAAGTGTTGGACAAAAAGCGTGCTTCAAAGATGTGGTTTGGGTTCTCATATAATGCAGATTTTATCTCTATACCCAAAGTAAAAATAGATAATCCACAGTTTTTCAAGGGCTCATCGGTATGCTAACCCAGGGGATCATCAGCTTCATTGAAGCTTTTGGTTTTGACTAAAATATACATTTTTTAAAATCACCATGTACCTTCTTGTAAATTGAAAGGTCTGCAGGGAAAACAGCCCTTAAAAGGGAATTCCTCCAAAATACTATGCCTTCTCTTTCACTAAGGAAAGAAAACACTGTTGCAACCAGTTAGACAGGCTGAGGTGATTCCTTATGAATCTGCTTCTGCAGGATGCTTGTTGTTCTTCCCCTGAGGAAGCAATTCCCACTTGCTGAGAGAAAATAGCGAAAACCTCTTTGCTGACAAGGTGGTTTTCAAGCCTCCCCAAGGAAAATAAGGATTTTCCTTAGCTGCAATTCTCAGAAAGATATTTATTATGTGCAACTGAATTACACTTCTATATACAAAAAAAAAAAAAAAAAAAAAGGCTCTGAATTGTGGAACTCAGTTGTATAAAAACCAACAGTATTGTATTTAAGTGTGTAATTCACATAACATCTTTAAAAGTGGCTCAGTGTGGAGTGATTATGTGAGGGACACTTCACTCTCCGAATTCACCAACCACCATTTCTTTCTTGCTCTCCCTAGTTACCTCAATGACCTGGACAGGTTGGCAAAGCCAGACTATGTCCCCACTGAGCAAGACGTCCTGCACTCCAGGGTGCAGACAACTGGGATTATAGAGACCCAGTTTTCTTTCAAGGATTTAAACTTCAGGTATGAAAGCCATATTTTACAGCCTTCTTGAGGTTTATCTTTCTTAAGCATTTTCTATCACAGGTATTGACTTATGACACAAGCTCTATCATAGTGATATCATTGAATCCAGTCTTATTCACATTTTTGAATGTAATGTAATGTGTAAAACATTTTTACACAGCTGAAAAAGCAAGATATTTTATTATCAGTACTCCAACTTTGAGCATAAAATGGACCATTATAAGCAGGTCACAGAATGTTGGGTTTTAAAAGGACATTTCTACGTATGTAAATGTCTAAAAAGTTTTAGTTTTATTCTATTCCATTTGAATAATTGTGACATTTATGGAATTTGTGTACTTAAATGTCCTGAAGAGCACACAAAAAGCATTTGATGTCTACCAATTCACATGCACTCTCAACTTTTCGCTCTTCTTTTGAGAATGGAAATAACTACTTTTACCACTGGAATGCACTACAGTTGGCTAAACCAATAAAAACCCAAACAAACAAATGAAAATTCTCTCTCATGGGACATTTCAGTATTATCAAGCAGATCTTCATGGTCATTTAAGATGAAAACCAAAATTTTCAGAAAAAAAATTTGAAAATAATGCCTCTGAGAAATTTGACAGAACTGTTTTACACTTTCAGATGTTCAAGATCTAGTTATGCTTGGTGAGCCAATTAAAAACAACTAATTGCACATGAAAATGGATTTGAATGAATTATCGTTTCAGAGTTCTGTAATGCTTTTCTCTGTGGACTGAAATCCATTTAATTCTTAATTTAAAATCTGGGGCGCATATTGAGGAATGCAGTCTAGACAAGAAACTGCCTGTAGAGACAGACATTTATAAAGCATGAGGATTATAACTTTTACATTTTTCATTTGGCTTCCTTCTTTCTCCTTATGTTCCAATTAAGCGTTCCCCAAACCATCTATGCTACCACACAGATGCTTTAACACAACAGAGATTGCACATACAAAATGAGATCCCGAGATGTCTCACAAATAAATTATTATCATCTATCAATATTCTGATCCCTCATGAAAATCCATGAGATGCCCACAAATGCTACAGTGCAATGTCACAGACATCATCTTCTTTTTTTTTTTTTTCTGATTAACGTATTTCCAGATAAGTTTGTACGTTGGAAATTTGAACGCCTTCAGTTACAATCATAATTCATGCAAGAAACAAATTCAGGGTGGAGAAGAAACCACCAGAGGGAAATCCTCCTTGGCAGGGATGTTATCAGTCCTGATTTGAGAATATCAGCAGTGTTAGTGCTCAGTGTTAGGGTCCAGCTGAAATGCAGCACAACTAGGAATTTAGTCACTTGAGTGTTTGCAAAAAGGAGGAAGGCTCTTAATGCCACCACAAACACAAACCCCACTGTTTTTACCCTCTCTGCTGTGCATCACAGAAGTGTCATGTGAGTAAATTCATTGGTGATTTCAGGCAGTTGAGTAATATTAGGTAAAATCACTACAAAGGAGTCTGAGGGGCTTGAGATGCTAAAGTGGTGCAGAACAATTATAAATCCATGTTAACAAGCCAGGTACTGCTACTTAGCATTGCCATAGCAATCCAAAACAGCTGGAGGATCCTGATGTCTCTGCACCAAGTTTGATATGTACCATGGAAGCATCTGTAAAGAGAGGAAAACTCACACACTCAGAGTGAGTTCTGGCTGATGTACTGATGGGGCTGCAGGTCACAAGCCACACATGGATGCAGAAAACCATGAAGAGATGCCTCATTTACTGAACACTTGTCCTTTTACTGAACTGAATGAGACAGAAAACATTTTGTATCTGTGCAGTAAAAGTCTAGTACTGCTCCAGGGAACTGAATTACAGTTTCACAGAGAACATTGATTTTTATGTGCTCCTTGCTTAGTGATTACTTTGCTGGTTTAGTGCACTTTAGCTTCTGTGTGCTCTTCAATTTATTACACTAATGTTGACTTAGAGCTCAGAACATATTTAAATGTTTTTCAAAGAAGGTCTGATCTTCATAGGTCCTCCTCCTTCTATTGGTGTGCTAGGAAGAGTTTGACTGAAATCAGGCAAGCTTTATTTTAATCTTCAGGCCTCTCTGTGTGTACCACTGAATGACTATATAGTTAATTCTGTATCTGCAGCTAGGTTTTTCAAGAGCAGTTCTGCAAAAATATAGAGATTTCTAGACTAACTTTGACTATCTTGCTAAAATAAGATCACCTAATTTTCTGTCACTTGTGGAGGGATTTTGGATTCATAGGTGAGTGTGTTAAGTTCTGGGCTGAGAAGGGAGAAGCAAACCAAGTTAGTACAATAAAAACTGCCCATAAGCATTACCTCTGGCCTTGGTCTTGTCCTTTTTAACTGATTTCTCATGAATATTCAAAGCCACATTTCCTAAAAGCTGACAGAAAGGGAATACAGATTCACAGGATTATGTATACTGAAACAAAACTGTCCTGAAGATTAAATATTGAAGCTTTTTTTTTTTTCCTGCCATAACCCTGATATCAGAGTTATACACAACAAATCAAGAAAGGCATGTAATTATAGGTGGCTTTTGAGTACCAATCAGAGACAAAATGAAGATACTTTCTTTATGCTGACCCCACTCTTCAGTAGACTTTCTGAACTCAGTGAAGATATGCTTGGAAGAATGCCATTACTATTATTCTCTACAATCTTGCTCCACAACAATTTTCTGATTTCCAAAATAATTCACTTTTATAGACACCAAATAAAAAAAAGATTAAATGTACCAGGAAAAAAAAATTATTACTCCTGAGCTGCAGAAAGAGTTCATTATGAGCATTGGAAAGGGTTTCATTTTTTTTATAAGGATGAAAAATTATAAAAAAATAACCCTTTTTAACATCAACTGCACTGCTGATGGTGAAGGGAACAAAGGATTAAGATACTGCAAAAAACAATGTTTCAGGAACAAATTATTCTTGCTCTGTTTACTACTGACATGATTGTTTCTTACTGAATTCCATTATATTTGTTGCTGTAAGAATTGAGTTGTGTTTAATTTTCAGATACTGCAGGATCCAGAGATCTAATGCATATTCTTGAAGGGAGGGGTAATTCAACAGGGGATTAGGTTTTACAGCATTAAGTTCAACAGCAGGCAGCACAGGGAAAAGTCATCATGCACACTAGGAAACAGAAAACCCAAGGGCAGGATGAATTTGATTTTTTATGTTTTCCCTGCTTTCTAATGCACTTGAAAAATCTTCAAGTTTGGCACCTTTTGCTTCAGACAAACAGTGAAAAGAAAGCCCTACCCCTTATCACTGAAGGACTGCAAATGTCAATTTTGGAAGCCAGGGCTAAGGGCCCTAACTAGGTGTGCCCAGCTGGCTTTGGATCCCACAGAGAATCCATGTAAAGTTCATATGACACTACCCAAAGGTAGCAGCAATTCCTGGCAAAGGAGGAAGGAAATTATTGCAGAGAACAGCCCTGCAATTCCTGCTGTGCAAAGGAAGGGATTGCTGCTCCCCAGGAATTGCTGCTTAAGAGGATGGACAAGGAAGAGACCCTCCAAAGGTGTGATGCAGGTCATGTAGGGAGCTCAGTGATCCCTCCAGGGCAGTGAGCAGATGGTAACATCTATTCATGCACAACCAGTGTGTGACTGGCCCTATTGGTCAGTGTGTCAGTTCACTGCCAGCAAACCCATGAATTAGCAAATGACACTGAATTTGAGGGTCTTCTATCAATGTCTCAGAACTCTGCCCTAAATAAATCCTGGCCTGCAAGTCTTAGTCCTGCACTGAGCCCCACTTCCTCAACACAAAGTGCCACATGAAAGTACTGGGTGTTAATCCTATACAGGCAGGTATTTAAGCCTTTTTATTTCATTTTATACCCACGACAAAGCCATGAGTAACAACACGCAGAACTCCTTGACCTGTTGGCGTAGAAACAGACTAATATTTGGAAAAGCTGGATATTTGTCATTCATCTCCATGTGAACTCTGTGCATTAAAAGCATGACTACACCCTTATTACAGTGCTTTACATTGTACATATGTTATTTTTTTCTGCAAAGGATGTTTGATGTGGGTGGACAACGATCAGAGAGAAAAAAGTGGATTCACTGCTTTGAAGGAGTTACTTGCATCATATTCTGTGCTGCACTCAGTGCCTATGACATGGTTCTGGTGGAAGATAAAGAAGTGGTGAGTCAGAGCAGACAAACAGCCCTTTTTGCTTGTAAGTTTTAATGTACTCTCTGACTGTACATTCCCATTCTCTGATAACCATTTAAAGGCAATTGCACTGTATTGGTTCTTTCCAGTAAAGAGCATTGCAGCAAAAATGACATATGGGGATGAGATTTGTCAGTCTCATGTTTGTCTTTTGCACCTCAACAGAACAGAATGCATGAAAGCCTTCATCTGTTCAACAGCATCTGCAACCATAAGTGCTTTGCAGCCACTTCCATTGTGCTGTTCCTGAACAAAAAAGACCTCTTTCAAGAGAAAATAACAAAAGTTCACCTGAATATCTGTTTTCCTGAGTATACTGGTAAGTTTGGAGTGTTCAGGAGAAAACACATTCAGATGTTTAGTGTAGGCCATGCATTAAAGACTGAGACTTTGACTCATATCTGTATATATGACCTATATAGAAACTTTTGAATATTAAGCATCTTCTCATGAAAGAATTGCATGAGACAGACACAGCCAGGATTCAGATCATCTCACCTACTCACCATGTTTATCCTTGGGGGGATTCATTTCTCTCCCTGGAGATGCTTATTCCTGTCCTTTGGTGGTGGAGGCAAGCTGAGCAATCTAGAAGTTTCAGATGGCAGGAGGGTGCTCTGATGGACTCAGCCAATATTTCAGTACAAGTCAGTGTCTTATAACTCACACACAGCCCACAACTGAATCCAAGATTTCTGTCCCTATTTTAAGAACTCATTCCATAAGGGAAGTCTGTCTCTTTTTGTATGTCACAGTAGTGTCTACTGGAAATTAAAAACCACCAGATGTTCCCAGATGATGCAAGAGAATATATGAGGCTGTGTCAGAAATTGCCAGTGGAAAACTAGTTTAGATAAAAAATTTTCATACCTGATGCACGAAGTTAATTCAAATAGAAAGGAAAAAAACAAACAAAACAAAAACAAACGAAAAACAAACAAACAAACAAACAAACAAAAAGGCAAAAACATTATTTCTTGTGTCTTTGCAGTCTTGAGGATATATCAGTCAAAATGTGTCTTCTTTTGTTTTTACTTTTCTTTCCACTAGGACAAAACACATTTGAAGATGCTGCAAATTACATCAAGAAACAATTTCTAGACTTGAACATAAGGAAACAGGATAAAGAGATATATTGTCACTTGACCTGTGCCACAGACACCCAGAATGTCAAATTTGTTTTTGATGCAGTCACAGACATAATAATCAAAGAAAATCTGAAAGACTGTGGGCTTTTCTAGTCATTCAATCTGTTGTTCAGAGCTTCAGTCCACTTTCCTCTCTTCATCTGATGTGCTGACTGAAATTAAAAAAAAATCCTCTAGGTAAGAAAAATTATCAATTAGGCACCCATTAGCATCAATTGGAGTGTTGGGTACAGCCCAAGCATTGCAGACCAACACGGACCTTCCAGATATCATAAGAAGATTTAAAAAAATTGTTCCTGTTCTACAAAGATGACAGCTGCTGATAAATCCTACTGGAATTAAAGTCATATTCTTATTTAAATTAATATCATAGAATCATAGAATTCTTTGGTTTGGACAAGACCTTCAAGATCATCTAGTTCCAACCCCTGTGCCATAGGTGGCCACATCTTCCACTAGAGCAGGCAACCAGCACTTCTCAGGAAACCGGGGACACCTCAGAATCCTGTGTCTTCTAGTCACAGGATGAAAAAAAGATAATATATAACAGACATCTGACTTATTTATAATTGAGGCCTAAAGAAAACTATAGCTTTAAACAGTATCAATACATAATTTACGTTCTGTTTTGTGTTCATGTTACATAACAACTGAAAGTGATATGTCATTTATTCACAACCCCCCCCACTCAGACTTAGAGGTTGTATGGTGAAGAGCAGTGCAAATCTGAGTGTTTAATTATACTGTTTTGTTAGGAGAGCTGAGGGATATATGCATAAAAACTTCACATAAACAAAATTTACAAATTTCCCAGTATGAGAAAAGTTAAACACAATAAGATAGAGGCAAGTTTTGTAAGTCCCTAAGGAAAAAAAAAATAAAATATATATATATACTGATTGTCAGTTTCTGCATAAGCCACAAAGGGAAGTTGAAACATTTTTGGTTTACAATTAAACATGAGACTTTCTTAAAATGGAATTAATAATCCTGCTACTCAACAGAAGTGGCAGCAGTAGCTCCTACCACTGAAGAGCAGATGTAAATCCACCAGTTCTCATGGCAAAAGCACATCCTTGGGACTTTGGCACAAAGCACCTTTCGCTACACAAAAGCCTTGCTGATGTTGAACTGCTCTCTCTTAACTCTGTTGATTTATTGTGACTGAGTACAGGAAACATTTGACTATTTTAAATAGAATGGGACTTTGTCCTGGTTTCAGCTGGGATAGAGTTAATTTTCTTCCCAGTAGCTGTCACAGTGCTGAGTCTTGCATTTAGTGTAAGAGTGATGATAGCACATTGATGGTTTAGTTATTGCTCAGTAGTGCTGATCCTACATCGAGGACTCCTCAGCATCTCATGCTCTGCCGGTGGGAGATGCCACAAGATGCATACAAGGCAAGGACAGCTGACCTGAACTGGCCAGAGGGATATTCCATAACATCACACCCCGTGCAGAAGCTGGGGGTGATTGGCCAGGAGGTTTGATCATTGCTCAGGGACAGACTGGAACAGGCTAGCAGGAAGTGAGCAGCTGCATGGAGCATTCCTTTGGTTTTCCTAGGCTTTATTCCTTATTTTATTTTTCATTCTCCTTACTATTATTATTGTTACTATTGTTGCTCTTATTATTATATTTTACTTTTCTCAGTTATTAAACTGTTCTAATATCAACCCACGGACTTTGCCTTTTCCTCACTCTCTTCCCCATCCCACTGCTGGTTTTGGTGTGTGTGTGAGCAAGCAGCTGTGTGATACTTATTTGCCAACTGAAGTTAGAGCATGACAGAATTCTAAAAATATTCAACTGAAATTTGAAATAACATTTAAAATAGAATCATCGATGGAGGGGGGTTTCTGCCTTTGTTTTTTTTTAATACATTTTAACCTAATTTTCACCATAGACTCCCTATGTTTTTTGGTTAATTTAATTAGAATAGGGAACTTTGCCACTGAACAGCAGCATCCTGCAAGCTGTCCCCATGAGCAGGGCCATCAGGGTGTGTAGGTCTCCCAAAAGAAATGGGAATGAAGAGCCAAAATACATTTTGCATTGCCTGGATTTCTGCTGCTGCCTCACTTGTAGTGCTTCACTTAATTAATTTCTTGTTTGCATTGAAAGTGATGGATTTCCAGTGGTAAGGATTCTGGATTCACTTCCAGCAATAAATCTAATTTGAAATTGATAATTTGAACTATGGTGACATCAACATTAATTCCTGATGCCTTGATGGCATAATAAAAGCCAAGGTCTTTAAGAAAAGAAATCCATGAGTAAACATATCTCAAACATATTCTTCAAGCAGATGCCTGAGGAGTCAAACAGGCTTTACACCACAGCCCCAAAGCTCACACAGGTCAGACCGCTTGGGTTGGATTTCCAGCCCATGTGGAAGAAGTTTGGGAGCCTGAGTGTGCCCAGTGACAGGAGTGAGCTTTCAGCTCATGATCCTCCAAGAGAGGAGGCTGCAGGCAGTGCCACCAGGACCCCAGGGCAGTGAGGGACAAGCTGGGGGCACAGCACAGGTCAGGGTGCTGGGAATCCCTGCAGCCCCATCGGCAGCTCCATGTCCTGGGGACAGCTCGGCTGGGATGGGTGCCTGCACCCAGTGCTGTGTGCAGCAGGGCTGCAGGCATCCTGTGCCCACATCCCAAATTAGCCCATTCCAGGGGCTGCTGCCGCCACCCACAGCCCCAGGCCAGGCAGGAACAGCAGCCAAGCCCTGCCCAGGAGTGCAGCCTCACCGTGCCTCTGATTTCTTCCTGCAGACACACAGAGGGAGGCAGGGAAGGGGCCCAAGGGCTGCAGCTCTTTCTGCATGGGGTGAAATCCAGGTCACCTGCACCTTCTTGGGCTTAATTATCCCAGAGAGCGAGCAGGATCACTTTCTTCTCAATCCTGGTCAATCCTTTAAGGCCATTAAGAATTTCTGAATGTACCTTGTGGAGTCACTGAGTTTCTGGATTCAGACACCCACCCATGGTTGGCAATGCCAAGCCAGAACTGACACCCAGCACTGAAGCCTGACCCTGCATAGCCCTACAGCAGCCTGAACTTGGCCTGAATTCCCTGGAAGGGCCAAAAAGTGAGGGGTGAGGAGGATTGTGGGGAACAGGCTGCAAAAAAGGACAGGAAGAAGAGTGAAGACTATGATATCTGCCATGGTGACTTATCCTTTTCTCTCTATGTACACACCTTGTTGTTGAAAACAGGAATTTTTCACAAGGAAAAGAAATTGAGATGAGATGGAAACATGAAAAATGACTACCAGTGAAAAGATAGCCAGAGCTTTCTGAAAATCTTCCCACGAATGTGTCTGCACTAGAAAAGGCACTAAATAAGAAACCATTCCAACCCCTAACCCAACTGCAATTTTTGCCTTAGCTAGAAACTAAGTTGATCCCATAAACTGAGAATGATGAAGGAAAGGTGTCTCCAACAGTCTGAAACCTGCTCTATGCACACCAGCTGTACTGGGGACAAAATGGCCAGAAAGGCCACTCAAGAAACACCAAAGGTTTATTTGTCCTCACTGAGGATTACAAGAAGATTTTATACACTGGCCTTGAGAGAACACTGATGAGGAGAGGTCATGCTCCTTCTCAACTCTGAGTCAGACACTTGTCCTAACAGATTGAATTAAAATCTCTTCAGTCCATTCTTTTGTCCACTGGGACACATAAATCTGATTAATGTGAATGAAAGTAGCAAGACACTCAGAAAAGGTAATATACCCTTCTAACAATGTGTATCTATATGATGCATTTCATGTTCTGAAACCACTTTCTGTGCCATAAATATGGTCCATTTCTGTAACATTTTAAAAGCATAGAAATGGCACATAAATCACAGGACAGTGAGACTCTGAGGATGAGCATTGTGAAAGCTTCTTATCCTTGCTACAACCCATTAAAAACAAATCACAAATTCTGAAGTAGCACACAGGAGGATCCTCTGAGGCCTGAGATCAAAGGGCACTTACATGCTGAACACACATTGATCAAACCTGTTAGCTCTGCCTACCCCTGAGTGCAAATCCTGTCCACACAGGAGCAGGGAGCTGTAAAATGAAATTATTCAGCTACGAGAGGCATTCACATGAGATCTTACTCAAAAGATACTAAACTACAATTTGCTACCTAGCAGGACTGTTCAGTGGGTGGTTTTTTGACAGCAAGATGTGTAGAGAGGAGTAAGACAGACTGATACTCTATTTAGTTTATGAGGAGAAAGAACATAGTAGATCTGAGGATATTTTTACAAGTTGTGTGTGTTGACTGAAGCTGTGGTAAAGAGCAGCTCAAGGGTTCATCATGTTCATTCCAGTTAGAAATAGAGATTTGCAAAAAGGAAGCCATAAGGTCTCCCTTAAGTGTATTTTTCTCCTGTAAAATAGGCAGTTACTTGGTTTGTGAGCTATACCCACCATATAGATCTCATGATGCTGAGTTTTGGTCAGAGCTCACCATTAATTAAATGTTAGTGGGTTGTTCTGCATAACGTCAACAATATTATGTACTATAGGTGATCTATTTCCTCATGATTCTTTTGATTACATAGTTTTTTATACCCTATGGTGCTATTTTTGAAAAGCCAATATAACCTTATTTGGGAGTTCTCTTTAAAATTGGTGCTCATTGTATGATGTATCTGTAATAGAACAGCAATTAGTAGGTTTTATTTTGGCTCTTTGATAATTCCCACTGCATTTTTATGTATATGCATGTGGAAGTGACTAAGTTTATTTTCTTGTCTCTTTCCTTTTTTTTTTAAATTTACATGGGATCAATAATGACCCTGTTGAATAATGTGTCTTGTTATTTACTCTAATGTACTTCCATCAGAAAAAAATAAAAGAAGCCATTAGGTAAATAGAGACAGCAAGTAGAACTTTTATGAAAGTAAAATGATATCTGAAGCTTTATAACATACTTTAGACATCTTCTTTGTAAAAAACAAACTATCATTTATTTATCAGTGCACTCTCTCAGCCAGTGAATTTCATACTATAGGTAATCTGAATTTCTAAATAAATACTCCTCTGAAAACCACAGGAAATAGAGAAAATACTTGTACAAAAGTTTTGGGGCTTCAGAGAATAGAAACTATGGAAAGAAGGGGAAAGTGGCCAGACTCAGAGGAAAGGGAATTAAATAAAGGACAGGTATGTTTTCAGACTAAAGATTTTTCTCCCTTTCAACACAGTTGTGAAGGTTTTTGTTTTTGCTTTGTTTTGTTTTTTAATGCATATTACAACAGAAAAGTATCAAAGTTCAGAAAAAGCAGATTGCTTTTTGAAATAGGATATTGTGATAGATCCCACATATTCCCCTTGTAAGGTGTGAAGATATAGCAGCATCTATTAAAACCAGAAAGAAAAATAAAGGCTGAAAATTTCAGAACCCACCTGATGGGGAGTGCCCGCTCTCTGCACAGCTCTAGGCAGCAGCATTTGTTTTCTCAGGGTTGGTTTTGTTCAGCTGTTTTCCTAAGGCTGACTCTGCACCAGCAGAGAGCAGCAGCAGCCCCATCATTAAGGGCCAGCCCTGCCAGATGTGTGGGGTTTGTTTGATTTAGGGACACTGTGGGGTCAGTGGGCACCAGCTGACAAGTGGCACCCAGAAATCTCTCAGAATCTGGTCTGCTTGCTGTGCCTCAGTTCTCCCAGCTCAGGGTCTGCACAAGTACAGGTGTTTTGCTGTTCCCCTTTATATTTTTGTTCAGGTTGACAAGAACAGTGAGGAATTATGCCCAAAATATTTGTTTGCCATCTCTGAGCTCACAAGTAGGAAGCAGCTGCTGCTTTCTCTTTCCAGTATTTAATATGCAATTGCTTTTAACTTCTGCTTACTGAATTTAGGTTTATTAATTTTTTTTTCCATAAAATAGTGTTCATATACATATACATATACATACACATTTGTGTTTATATTATAACAAGATTTCTACTTTTTATGAAGACTGTTCAAGCAAACACAGTTTCCAGTTCCACGAGGCCCCAGTGAATGCCTGTTTATGTTATTCCTGTGATCTGTAACAACTGAGAACCCAGCTGAACCCCTACAGATTTACAAGCCCAATGAATCCTTGAGGTTAACGTATCAAACATCCACTTGCAAATTGTGACATTAATCTCACACTGCCTGCTGCTGAGATGTTCTGGCTGTACTAGTGCCACATTGCCATTTAAAGTCATTTCATCCTGTAGTGCAAGTCACAGGGTTCTGTCTGCTGGTACAGATCCAACAGATGGATTGAGAAGGAGTAAAAAGTAGAAAGCAAAATGCAAAGAGACTTGTTGATTTTAAAGTATGACGTTTTCAGAGGTAACCTTTGCTTTTTGATTTCTTGGTTCTTTAAGAATTCAAAATAAGGTGGGGGGTCTCATATCCAGGTAGTTCAGACAGACACCCAGACCAAGGTGCTGAGGAATGCTGCAGTTTACACAGGGTAAAGGGATTCACACACAGACAAGCAGATTTTGAAGTAAAATTCACTCCCCTGAGTATAGTGGTGAAGTTCCCCACAAAGTGAGAGGGAAGACTTCAGCAAGTGAGCTTGAGCTACCAAGTCAGCATGCAGCAGAAGGAGCTCAGGAAATCCTGTAGAGAAGGTTTTGCTGCAGAGACTGAGTTTTCTAAACATAAGTGGGAACCCAGACACCTCTTTGAAGGAGAATCTGATACCAAAAAAGACCTTGTTGTGCAGGTCCTCTGTGGAAGGACTCGAGCACTTTGCTGGCTGTACCCAGCAGCTGACAGTGCTGCTTTCTTCATAAATGGGTTCTGCAACAAGAACGGCATATAATAGAATTTGTAAAAATAAGTAAAATTGTCAAAAGTCTGTGTGTACCTCAATGTTTCCATTTCCATTAACTGAAAGCCAAAATCAAATAACATCCGCCCAAGTGGCAGAGAATAGCAAGATATCTTGGAATTTATGTATGCAATCAAAATAAGTAAAAAAGCTGAACCCTGAGTGCTCATAAAGACGACACTGAAAAAGAGGTATTACAGAGAACACATTTCTGAGGCAAAAGAATGTGTGATACCTTTAAAGATTATTGCAAGAATATTTTCATAGCCAACAAAACCCAAGAAAGGCTTACAGACAGGTTTTTAGTGCAAGTTTTTATAGCTAATTCTGACAAATATGAGGCCAAGAGAGAAAAGTTGGGAAAGCTGCAGCCCATTCTAGGGAAGCAGATGCTTTCAACTGGAACTGAGAGTTGTCATGAGTGAAAAAATGTTAGCCAAGAAAAAACTTCCACTGGGCATCTTACAGAGAAGGTCCAGCCTGTTCTCCCTCTCCTTCTCCCTCTCTCTGGATGTTTTATTAGCAAGTGGATCTTTCCTGCTCAGGTTGAAGTTGCCACAAGCCAGATTTTTTTATCTTACAGAGTGATGTATTCTTCTTGTTAGTCTCCCTGTTTAACTTCTACTTCCTCAAGGTTTCAGTGTTATATACTATTGTACAGTACAAAAGAATAATTTTCATGTAATCAGTACAGTGAAATGGGATTAATAATGACTGTTCAATCTGGCAGGCTGAAACAGAGGGTTCCTCATAAACAGGACAGATTCTGTATTGTTAACACTGAGTTTACCTTTCCTGAGTTCATCAGCTTCATTTTCTTCCTCTGAGGAAACTGATTTGCAGGGAAACTTTTTTTTTATTTTGGCAATTTTTTTTAATGAGAGGAAAAAAAAGCCATATATTGAGGGCTGGACTTGCCTACAGCATTTCCCAGAGAAGCTTGCAGTCTTCAGTGAGACTGATTCACATCTCCAGTTTATTTTTCCAAAGATCTGTATGGACATTTTCCAGTAACCCTTTGTGTTGTCTGAGGAGAGGGCCAGCAGCTGAGCACCAACAAAAAGAAGCTCAAGTCCAGCATTAGGACAGTGTTTCCCCTCATACCTTGTGACAAAGCCTTTTGGACCTTCTGGAAAGGATTTGTTTTTTTCTCATTTTTCACAGGGGCAAGATGACCTGGATAATTTGGATGCCTACAATAATTTTATTATAGTTGGCTACACCTCACACTGATTATACGGTCTCTGGAAATTATGTAACCCTAATTTGACCTCTCTGCAGGCAAGCTGACTACAAGTGAGGTGAAGGTGTTTGGCCAGGTCTCTCTAGAAAAGAAATGGCTGAAGTAATCTTGGCCCTCAAGAAGAATCTCTGTCACTGGACATAAGTCAGAACAGTGATGTGCCAAAATCTGCATGTGTGCATATATGCAAACATCTTTATATGAGCATATGAAAAGTTTAAGGGTTGCTTTTGTTGTATTCAATTTCAGAGAGCTCTCCTGGGGGTAAGAATTCCCAATCTCTCCATCTGTATGAAACATATATTTTCTCCCAAACAATTCAAGTGCAACATGCCATTTTCTGCAGCTACAAAGAATACAGCACAGTTAGGATGCTGCTAACCCAGCAGCACATACAACATGAAGCTTTAAACTCATAATCATCTGAAAGCTTTTCTTAGCTGTAGCAAAATGTTTCTTGTGCTTCTAGTAACCTATAATAAGGATTCAAACTTTATCCCCCAAAATTGTGAAGCAGGCATTTAAAGCCATAAAGCCATCATTTGCTGTTGGATTTTCTATTTAAGAGAAAAACACAGATTCATGTTTATCTTCCAGCTCCCTGAAGACTGGGATTTTGTGTGAACTTGTGCTGTTGGGAGAGATATTGTTTATGAGTTTGTCTAGCTGCCACTATAAACACAAGCCTGCCTTTGTGTGCACCAGGTCTTTATGTAACCACTGTGAGGGATGTGGGGCTGTCCTTCAGAAAGCAGCACAGGCCAGGGCTTTGTCTGGAAGGGCGGGGAGTAGATATGGGTGATCTTTATTCCTGGAAACTGATGGGCTTCTGAGATGTCAAGATGACACTGTTCTCCCTCCTCCCTCCCTTGCAGGCTCTTCAAAGCTTCCCTGCCATTACATCGTCTGCCCACAGCAACATTCATCACAGTGCACTCAGTGCCTGAACTGAGCATCTGACAAATCCAGCCTCCTGTAGGCTACAAAGAGCTCACAGCACGGGAGCACAGGGGAATTGTAAAGGTGGTGATTGAAGAAATATCTCCCTCCAAAAGGAAAAGCAAAAACTCAGGAAAGACATTTCTCCTTCCTCCTCACTTCTGAGTACACACAGATGCTGTGGGAGACAGTAAAAGCAGCTCAGCTCCTCAGGAGCAGCGTTACACCTCTTTCCATCTCTTGAAAGCTCCATCAGAGGAGGGAGGCTGGGGCTGGGAACTGAGCTTATGGGGGCCATGAGCGTCTCAGGATGGCCACTCTCAGGAGTGATTTCAAAGGACTGATTCAGTTGTGTTTATTCTGATAAATGGAACAAAAGTAGTCACCAAACATCTCCATCGGGGCTTCCTTCAGGTCTAGCACTGGGACAAGGTTGGTCATGTTGGAAATTCTTCAGAAAAATAACTTTCACACAGAGGAGGCTGCTGAAGGGAGAGTGGCATCTGCTCATTCTCCCTGTTTCAGTGAAGCACAGTAATTTTACCATTGTTATTTTAAGAACAGGAGACTCTCTATATGTTCACTAAAGTGTCTTTTCTTTAGCTTGCTGGCTTTAATGCCTCACACTAACACAAGATTTATTTTAGACTTCAAGAACTACACAACACTGATGTCTCGGATAACCTTTGTTCCACTGGTGTGATCCCTTATCACAGAGCATTGGTCACCACCTGTCCTTATGTTGCAATGCCCACCACTGCTGAAGCTGATCTTTTAAATCCAAGCAAAATCAACAATTCACAAGAAGTGTTAGAGGCAGTACAGTATTCATCTTCCCTGACTGTTGCTTCAAAAGAAAAGTTGGAGGGGTTTATTTGAGTCCAGATGAACAAGAACGACAGCCGAAACTCAATAGCACAAATCTGTAGCTCCATTGAGTTTAAAAAAAATATTTTTACTGCAAAAGACTGGCATATCATTTGTCTAAAGGCAAGATGAAGTAATTATGCACTTTTACTGTAGCCTGGAGTGTTTAGGATGCAGAGGAGCAGATTTTAAAAATGCACACCAATCCTGCCTGCTCATGGAAGGATGGTGATCAACAGTTTCTCCCAAAAACAGTTTCCCTGAATCTACTCAGAATTCCCTTAACATCAGCCTCAGATGTAGGGAGACAATGCAAGCCCAGGTTAGTACACACTCTAATGCCCCAAACCCCTGGTACAAATCTCAGCAGTTCTGGGATCACAGCATAAATCATAATGGTATGGAAGCTGGCTCTAAAGGATAGACAGAGAGTCAGAGCTGGGAGTGCTTTTGCCTGATACCAGTAATCAGTGCTATTCCTGTCAGTGATTATACCCAGTGCTGCCATTAGCAAAGGCAGCATCTATCAAAAATATTTTTGCATTCCTGATTTAGAATATTGCAGCTGGAAACATTTTAAGCAATCAGTGCTTCTCCCTCTACAGATTAAGTCTGAGAATGGAAGTTGTTTTTCAAAAGAATTTCAGGATTTCAGTGTTTGACTTTATTCTGATAGGAATCAGCATTACAGATTTTTCCTTGAAGATAAGTCCCAAAAGCACAGAAACAAAAAGCTGGAACCATTCTCAATGTTTACTTTTAGAAAAACTGAAATACTTTCATACTGACTTTTTAAGATATGTTATTTGGGTAGTAAAAAGAAAAAGAAAAGTCTTAGGAACTAAACAGAAATCAAAATATCTTGCTCTGAATCTTTCCAAATAAAATTACATTACTGAAATCTTTTCCATTGAAGAAACTCTGGAGAGATCAATCTGATTTTACAATGTGTTTTAAATCCAGTTGGAAGCACATTCAGATGCAAATTCAGTCCATCAAAATTGCTCTCAGCAGTTCTACTTGGGATACAAAAGTTCATCTAATTAGCATCCACCAGGATGCTTATTTGCTCATTCAAGATGAGAGACCAATTTTCAAAGCAAAATTACATCCTCTGAGTAGAATAGGAACCCTGACATGACACTCAGCTTTTCAATAACTATTTTCAATGCAAATAAGGTTTCAAAGGACTGTTCTGAGAAAAAAGAAAAACTCACAAAGTGAACAAGCTCCTTCCTGTCTCATTCTTAAAGTATAGAATATGACAGTTTGAATTAGTAATCTGAAGGATGAAAGTAAAATATATTTTCTTAGAATTATGAGCACCTTTACACATTACCTCTCTGTCTCTCTATTCATTGAAGATGCAAACAAAACCTTCTTGGTAGATTCATTCATTTTGAAATGTGAATGGAGGTAAGAGGCCTCTCCCCAGTTACTCAGGCCAGCACCAAAGCAGGGGCTGACTGAGTTAAAACTTTAATCAAAAATTGTCAAGGAAACATAACTAATTGTGAACATATTTAAAATGAGTGTTACACCATATAAAACGTGACTAAAGCACCTGTTATACACAATGACTTGTGATTATTTTGTCACTTCTGGTCACTGAGTGTCTTTCTGTGTATGATGGAACTAGTGCTGCAAGCAGTATTGCTAAATATCTTGCATTTAAGTGGCATTTGCAATAAAAATAAAGCAGGCAATGCTTTTCTGGGAGGGGGTGCTCAGCTGTCAAAAGCACTTCTTGAATTGCTGCATCACACTTAACCTTGTTGCTATACTTAAAGAACCGTTCCTTATATAAATACCCTATAAATACCACAGACATCGGCTCGTTCCCATCGTCACAGAGAGACTCAAAGCAATGCATAAATAGAGCAGAAAGCAGACTGGGGAATGAGGTGTTGTATCCATGATAAATTTCCATGCTCCACTTCTCAGCACACTGACGTTTTTAGAAGACTCCATGATAGCTGAGATAAAGTCTCTATTTTGTTGATGGGGGAAAAAGGAGTTACTATTTCTTCTTGCTTAGAAGACACTCAGACGCTGTGCTGACAGGCATAATAGAAATGCCCACATAGATTAGAGCAAGAGAAAGAGGGAGAGACTGCAGAGCTCGAGCTCTGCAGATAATCATAACATAATAGGAATATTAAATCACTAAAAATTTTTTTCTCTCTGCTACTATTTTCTGGATTCTTTCTTGGGGCAGGAATTTTTAGGATATGATCCTGGTTTTCCTCTCCTCAGTCTCACACTGCTGTCTGAGTCACTTGTCAGACAGTCACCTGTCATGCATAGTCACCCATCACCTTGGGGATCTGGTTTGTGCTACACAAACTACACTGCCCTGGAGGGGTGTTCTGGGCTTGGTGACAAATGAACAGCTATAAAACCTGAGTTCATTGCTGATGTCACTTTATAGCCAGACTGGAGAAAGAATGTGAAGCCGACCTTGCATCAAAGTATTTCAAGTTTATGGATGGTTTTGTTTTCATGCAGTTTAGGAGGGAAATTTTCTGCTGCAGTATTTTCCTGAGGCAGAGGATGCTGTGAGCACAGCCTGCTGCCTTTGCTCATCAGGAGCAGCCCCCAGGGTTGTGCTGGAGGCACAGAACCATCCCAGGACCTGGGACTCAGCTGACTCCCAACTTCACTCCTGGATTTTCCCTGAGCTCTTTGCAGCCCCGCATGCGAGCTCCTCCTGCCATGGGCATTGGCAAAGTGCTGCCATTTCCTGAACACTCTGGTGTAAATCCCAGATGATTTCAGTGGATTTGGGAGATTTATCTTGGATTTTCACTGAATTTGCTTGTAGTTTGTTCTCAGCCTTTAGTATAAAAAAGGGGTAAAGGAAACAGATTTCTGAGAAAAGCTGAAACAGGTGACAAACGTTGCATAATATTTACATATTCCCCACTGATTTTCATAGGATGGCCCACATGTACAAACACAGATTAACATGCATATGCAGGCATAATCTCTGATGTGTTAGAAGTATAGTTAAAATGTTTATATTTTCAAGAAAGAAAGCAGATGACACTATCATTTCAAATCAACAAAAGCAGGGCAAATAATAAAAGCTATTTTGTAAATTGAGAAAGCATTTTGTATAAAAGTATCTTAAATCTTTCATAGTATTTTTATGTAGTAAATTAAAAAATATGTGGCATCCTAGCGACCAAATGCTTTCCAAGCTTCTACAGATCTCAAGGTTTAACCTCTGTTTTTCCATTTCAGCTATCAAGAGTTTCAGTCACCCTAAAGTTTCAGAGGTTTCTGTAAGCATCAAGGACTTTCTATGAATTTTTTGCTTTACTCAAGAACTTTGAAAGCTTTGAAAGCTTTACTCTTTTGTGAGTAAAAAGCTTTTCTCTATATTTGTTTTGTTTAAGTCTATTTGAAGTTTGACAAAATGACAATGAAAAGGGAAAAAGGGAACCAGCTTTACTTCAGATCAGAACTCTTAAAAAAAATAAATCTTCTGTTAGGTGATTATTGTGACCTTAACATGTAAAAGTCTCATAATTCTGTGTCAGAATTCTTTGAAAGTATTATTTCCAAAATAACTTTTGTATAGAGTGTGATACTGACTACCAAAGGAATAGAATGAATTAGAGAAAGTACATCATAACAGAATTTTTTTACGTTCGTATTTTCCATGACCTCCAAACTGCACAAGCAAACACATGCACACAGAAAAGTACAGGTCACAGACAGCAAAGTGAAAACTGCTGCTCTGCCTCTTTTATCAGAAGAGAAAAAAGAGCACTTGAGTCCTCAGAAGCACTCTCAAAACTGGCAAAACTTTAACTGAAAGTAAACTGGAACATTTAAACGATGTAAAAAAAGGAGGCACTCAGGGCGTTTCAGAGATCAAAAGTCACACAGACATCCCTGAGGTCACGTGGGAGGGATGCAAGGGCAAAGTGGGCCATCTGTATCCTAGACTGTTGTGGTGAATACCATCCACCTCCTAAAATTCCCCTCTAGCATGGCTAATTAGGTCACGCTCTTCAGCAAATGGTTTCTACACACAGAGTTTCCAAATTTTAAATTGGCTTCTGCCTGTTTTATGGGTAGGGGAGCTCTGTCAACTGCAACTGCATACAAGAATACACCTTAAAATTCAAAATATTTCTGTGTTTTTCTGAAAAACAATATCCTTAAGTATATATTTTAATGATTTTTAAAAGATAACTCCAAACAGTCAGAGTCTGGGGGAGGATCCAATCTGCTTTGTGATCTGCCTCATCAGGGACACCTCCAAATATGAAAGACTGGAAGAAAGCATGCCAAGGGCTATGTTAGTCCTGCTGTTGTTCTTTATAGCTCTTCTTTGACCTTCTCTCAAGGTTAAAATCAGTATTGGAGTCAGCCTTCTAATTTGGAGAGAGGCTGGTGTGACCCAGAGCAGTCGCTCTGTTTCCCAGCGTGAAGCCTGGTCCAGTCAATGGAACCAGCCTTGCTGAGCTCAGCCCTCCTCAGAGCAGATATCCCACAGGAATCTCTGACTCTGCTGTCCTTCCTACAGGCCAAAAATCACTGAATGAGACTTCAGCTGCTAATTTCAGGTTTTGAAAAGTTCCATGCCTGAGGCTCCTCTGCTGTGCTGGTGGAACCTCTGCTGCTCGATGTTGATGCTGATCCCTCGTGCCATTCCCCTGCTCACTGATACAAGACAAAACAGTTTTGGGCAAGGAATTGATCAATTGGTGAGTCAAGAAACCACTGGGAGGAAAGTCTAATGCAAATTGATACCTCCCATATCTGTCTGATGGCTTATGACTATTGTGTTTCTCATTAACTTATGTGTAGATACATATATACATACATACATAAATATATGAATTAAATTTTTCCTTAATATAAGTGTGTATGCATCAAACACTAAATACTGTATCTGAGAAGATAGAAAATATATATTTTTATAAGCAGGTATCTGCTTCTTGCATGGTTTTATAAGATAAACCATAGTTTTATGGACTTTGCTTTCCATTGTGGTACATTTCCTAGGATCCAGTGCTCATGAGTGAATTGTAGAGTACATATAATGGAATGTCTTTTTATTCACATTATCCCTTGTGTCTAAACAGAAGAAGAAAAAAAAA
>VZSR01001299.1:8450668-8571652 GCA_013398615.1 Brachypodius melanocephalos | reverse complement strand
GGAAGGGAAGGGAAGGGAAGGGAAGGGCCATCTTCCTGATTTTACACACATCTAATAAGCAGTTCCAGAAGCAGCATCACACAAGAGTCTCAGTGTCAGTCCTTCTCTTGAGCTGAGGAGTAGCACTGGTATCACACAGAACCAGTGTTTTCATATAAATAAGCCACGTCTGTGGACACCACCTTTTCTGTACCTATTTTTTAATGCATATGCCCCCCTGTCTTGGACTGATTAAATCCTTCTGATGGAGTTAGAAGCCTTTAGCCCTCAAGCTGCTGAGAGACTGAAGTAATTCAGAGATAGGAAAATAAGCTGTGTGTCATCTGAGCTATTTTGAATCATGCTGTGTCTTTTGCAGTTCATCTGCATTTCATTGCTCCACACCTCTCTGTTTATTTGTACCAGTCCCCTTTCAAGCAGAAACATTGTTGAGCGTCTTGTCCATGCAACCAAACCCTTTCTGACCAAAGGAGTTCAATGCATTTCTTCAAGGAATTTGCAAATCCTACAGTGGATATCTGCATTCCAGGGGGAGCAGACCTCTGCCAGCAGCCACATCTGTATTGAAACCCACAGCCTTCATGAAACCATCCTGTCTGTGTCATTCTCACACATTAACTCCCTTAAAAAAGGTTGTTGGTTTTTTTCCTTTATGAGCAAGGAAACAAAAGGCTAAGAACAGGAATATTTGTAACTAACATATCTGTTTTCTACTCATATTTTTGTCAAAGGTTACTCATTTGCTGTTCCAGTAGAGTATAACATTTTCTGGTGTTTTTTACGTACCAAACAGTCGCTGCAGGGACACAAGCCTTTTTACAGAGAGACATTCATTCAATAGGTTTGAACATATCAAGCAAAACCAACTGCTTTAAAACTAAATATTTTTTGCTTCAGGCACTTGCTTCTTGAGAGGTAAATGAGGTCAAGAGGATGATGTAGTGTGTGTAAATTTAACAAGGCAGAACCTAGCAGAACATCTTATAGGCCTGGATCACTGAATGCTGCTGTATCCTTTGCCTGGATGCAAACTTTACATGAAAAAGAGAAAAAAAGGGATTTGTCTTCTAAAAAATAGAGTGTAATGAAAAATAGGTCAGCATGCCATGTGCAATTCATAATGCATATTACCTTAAGTACTCCTCAGGGCTTGACCCTTAAATGTGAAAGGAATTTAAAAAACAGTTAGGACAGAAAGGAAACAATGCCTTCTGTATTTTCCTAGAATAAAGGCCTTCAATTCAGCCTTATTCCTGTACCACATCAGTGCATAATGTTAAAAAAATTCAGGGACACATTGAATGACAACTTCTAAGATAAAGAACTCTTGTGGAAAAAGGAGCTGTCAAATCATTGTTAAAAAAAAAATTGGAGTACATTTTTATTGTGATGAACACATTAAAAATATCTCTTTTATTAGTGTTGGGAAAACAGTGGAGCTGTACTTTCTTTGAATTAGTAGGTATTTAGACAGACCTGAGACTCACAAATAAAAAGCTGTAGATAGAATGAATGAGTTTTTGAAAGGTGAGATAAAGCATAACTTCTGCATTTCATTCTATTCCTGTCCCTTTCCCATGAATACTCAGATGACTGTGATTTTTGTACATTCTGATGTTTGAGAAGGAGGTTTTGCTCATAAAAATATGAATAATGGTGTTTTTAAAATCTGTTCATTCAGAGAGCATGTGCTGCCCAGATTACTCATGAACAGTAGAGGATACAACCAAAGATGCCAAGTTAAACATAGAAAAGTCAGGAAGTGACAGAAATAGTTAAGTAACCCTTTTCAATGCCCTTATGTATGTGCAATATTAGATCATTTTAATTATATAATCCTAAAGGTTTTTTCCCCTCACAGACATTCCAGATAGCCACGTTAGAAGAGCTCAAAAATGCCTGTTTTCTTTATCATAAATTTGATTCTGCTTAGAGGCATTTTTTTGTTTTACAGGTCAGACCCCTGGTATTTCTGAATAACACAGCAAGGAGGTTAAGAGCAACCCAAGCACAAAGCTTCCCCTGGCCAGAGTGTGGTGGGGCCAGGGAGAAGCTCAGCTCTTTCTGAGCCCTCAGAAGCCAGAAATGCAGCACCACATCTCGCCGGTCCTCTGTAAAGAGTGGCCAAGCTTTTCCCTCTGAGCTTTGCTCACAGGAAAGAGTGATTTAAATATTTACCCATGGTATGTAAACTGTGGAACAGAAGCAGTTCTTCAAGGTAGAACGTATGATTTCAGTTCAGCATGAAGCAAAAGAAATTATTTCCAAAATAATACATCCACTAAGAGTTTTTGATACCAATTAGGGTAATTTTTTTACTTGCACACAGTTAGGATATAAATCCTAGGCCGTGTAAATGTTTAAAAGTGCTGTCAGCCCAAGGGAGGTCTAGCAGAAGTCTGCTGGTGACAAGAGATATACCTTAATCTTCTCAATATTTTTATAGCTGCTGTTGAAACGTGTAAGACACTGTTCTGATCCAGCTTCTGCCACAGCTTCTGAAGATTTACAACAAATGAATGTTTTGCCAAAGGTAATTATTCTAGGAAAACTCTATCAGTTTAATGGAGGAAGAAATTGAGCATAAAAAGCTTATTTTTATGCTTCAGGAGGTCAAATATCTGCTTTCATTGGAGTGAATGGTTTGGGGGAGGTGTGGGCAGTTAGTTTTCAGTACAATCTATTTTATTCAGATATGAGATCAACAACACCAAAGAGGGAAAATTTAAACACCTCATATTGTATGACTAGATCAGGAGGAACATATATTATAAATTATTTTCTTAAAAGAAATTGATTCATATTTCCATTGTCCACATGAGATGATCTCTGTGCTGAAATAAGATTTACCCCTTTCCTCTTCCTTGGACAAAGTCTGGTTTCAGTTTTGCAAAAGAGAAATAGTGAGAGGGAAGTTAAATGATTTGCCCAAGGTCACATAAAAAACTGATAGTGGAATCGGAAATTGAACCTACATTATCTGGTTCCCCAAAAGGTTTAGGTGCCCATTTTTCCTATATGTTTCTTTTTATTTCACTTTTGTGTTTGACATTTCAGGCAGTATGTTTCTACAACCTTTCTTTGTTAATCCTCAAAAGCTTTGCAGAGTCACAACAGCAGGACACACACCATGTCAAATATCTGCCATGTACAGAGCAATAGCTGCCTTCACACAGAGCCCACAGTTAGGCGAGAATAAATTAACACCATATCCAATAATTCACTCATTTCTGCTACTTGATGTAATAAATATATGTCAGCCAGAGGACTCATGGCTAACTTCAAACACAAAGAAAAATGGCACAAGGGCTTGGGGCTGGGTTTTTTTCCAAAATCTTTGGTGTTTATTAGGGTGGTTTTACAGCAAATAATCAGCTAAGTGGATTTGTTCGTAACAGCCATTCTCAAAGAGCTCCCAAACTCCTAAGAATAAAGGAACTGGAAAACCTCTTATCTGTGTGACACAAGAAAAAAGAGTGTCATTTTTAATCTTCTCTTTCCAACCCGGCACGGCAGGCAGTGTGACAGCCTCATTGGCCTCTGTGCTCAAAGGAACACGACAGCTGAACTCACTTGCCAAGGATGGGCTTGGCAGCTTTGCTGACCTGGGACTGCTCAGTTCAGTGTGCTTGAACCCTTTTGAAGCTGGACTGCCCCAAATGTCTTGCCAGTGGGTACACCCCTTGGCAGGTGAGATCCAGCATGGGATGACCTTCAGCAAGACATCCACCCAGTGCAGACCATCTAGCCTGCCAAACTCAGTGACACAGGGCAGGGGTTAAGAGCCTGGTCATACAAACTCAGCCAAGTCAAGACTCCTGCCAGCCCTTGTATGGTTCCTAAACTCCAAAGCTTTCCTCAGTCAAAGAGGACCTGGGCACCATAAAAGTGGTAGGTCTAGCCTAGAAAAACAAAACAAAACAAAACCTTGTGTTGGGAGGAAAGTGTTGAAAGCACAAGGATGTCAAAGAGGTAAATTCACTCAAGTGACCTTGCAGCTGAGAATGCTAAAAATGTGGGGAAACCCCAGTTACTGTGCCTCGTGTTGTTCATCCTCTCCCTGTTTTCAGAAGTAGAATTCCTGTGTAGAGATAACACACACTCACACACACACTTGGGCCTCCTGATGGAGAGAGAGAGAGAGAGAGAGAAACCAAAAGCTCAGAGACCATAAAAGCACGGCCTTGTGATAAAGTGCACAGCCATGAACCCTTTGATGCAGTGGGGCAGGCAGGGTCACACACACACACAGAGCTGGGATGAGCTGAGCCTGCAGCAGCCTGTGTCCCTGTGTGCCTGTGGGCACGGGGATGGACTGAGGCTGATGTGTCCCCACGTGCCTCTGCCACCCAGAATTGTTAATAAGGTAATGAGATAAATCTACTGCTTGCATTTCAGCTGTGGTTGGCTGGTCACCCTGGTTACCTGCTTCTGTGGATTCACACACCTTGGAAACAGCATCAAAAAGTCACATGGGCTTGAACAGATCCTGGAGTTTTCCTCTGTGTTTTGATTTGCTACTTAAAACTAAGAATCCACGATACCAGCCAGAAGAACCATTATTTTAGCTATTTGTAGGTGTATCACTTTCAACACATTTAATAAAATAAAGTCTGGTGCACAGACCAAGCATTTTTTCTGGTTGTTTCAGCATGTTTTATTCTACCTTGACATAACAACTTTCCTTTAAAGCAGAGATTGGTTTCAGTACTTCATCTCCACAGGGCAGTGTAACTTCAACTTATTATTTATGTATAATTGCAGTTTGCCTGAATTAGACTGTAATTACAGACCAGAACCCACAATTCTGCATCCATTTCAACTTTCAGCATTTTTTTTATTGTTGTGATTTAGTTTCTATTTTTTCAGGTTCCTTTGCTCTGAGTAGAAAACTAGATGAATCTTTCTGAAGCTATGTGTGTAATTTAGTCTCTAATGGAAAAGTGTGTCAGCTTTATCAATTTCTCTTGGATCTTATAACAAAACATGGCAAGCTGATTTCTTTGCTGAATTCTTTCCCCCCCTCTTTAAAACATAAATTGTCTTTCCTTTTTTTAATGCAGACAGAAAACGACCTTGCACTTTATATGGAGTGCTTCATCCTTGTAATCTCAGAGCTCTTTATAAATAGATAGAAGACATCAAAGAAGAAAAAGAGTGCTCAAGGGCAGAAGCATCACACCATGGCTCTTATTAAGGTAGTAAACCATCCTTTACTTAAAGGGACCATCTCCTATATCTTTTATTTGTTAATAGAGTTACTGCCTCCTCCAATTTACCTCATGTGTCATGGGACTAAAAGGAGAGCTGAATCAATCAGTAAATTTCACAGGAGAAAAAAACAGGTTTGATTAATTTGCTTATTACTGTAGAATTTCACCTTGAGAGTCTTTCAGCAAAAAGAAATAGCCTGAAACATCACCTTCCCCACAAAAAAAAACCCTAAAAAAATCCCACCATCTTTCAGTCAAAATGTACTTTGAAATACACCTGCAGGACAGAGGCTTTGCAAGGCTGCAGATCCAAACTGGATTTGGCACTTGACATTTTCTCTGTTTAGCTACCAGGTCAAATGAAATTCTTACGTCTAGATTGATCACTTTATCTCAGTCCAAGAAAACTTTAATATTCCAAAATAAAGTGAAACCTGGTTATTATGTAAGTGTTTTAAGTTCAAAATATGCTTCATTGAATATTTTCCCAGAAAACAAACCGCTTTTGCTAAGAGACAGGGTACTGTGGTCTTCACTGGCACACACACATTGAAACAAGCTGCAAAGGAATCTCCAAAGATAAGATAGCAGAGGAGTGTTGATACCCACTTTGTGATTACCAGCATTGGAGCATAATCTGAATTTCAACATCAGTATCTTCACTCCTACAAAGCTTCAGTGGTTGTTCAGTATCTACGGGTAACTAAGACTGTTGACTATACAAAATCTACCTATGAAAATAAATATAAAATCTGCTGTTAAATAACTATTTCTCTTTAAAAAGTGACTGCTTTCCATAAAATTTAAAATCAAATAACAGGCTATGTACTCTCAGAGTTCAGAAATGCTGGTATGGTGCTTTGTGGGGGTGGCAGTGCAGGCCACTCACATTTCTGGTGCTGCTGGTTCATTTCTGGTGCAGAAGAGCAAGATGCCAGGATCTGCAACCATGGGGGGAGGGTTTCAACCCTTAGACAAAGCATGGTCATGAGCTGCATCTACCCCTCAGAGTATCATGTAGCATTTCCTAATCAAAATTTTCCGCCTTTTGATCAAAATGCATTGTTAGGTTGTCACATTTTTTACAGTCAAAAGGAAAGAAAATGGTGGATTAAATGAACCCAAATGTGCTGCTGTTTATCTTCTGGACTGAATAATTTTATCAGGATCATCAAATTTCCATGAAACCTGTGTTTGTGCTTGCTGTGCTGATGTTAACAAAACCACCACCCCCACACAGAAATTGCTTAGCTCAAAGCAGGGACATTCTCACCGAGGGCTGACCTCAACACTCACCAAATGTGCCATGAATTGGGAGTCTTTCCTGGCTTCTCCTGGGGGGTCGGGAGGATGGATGCCATGGCAGAAGAGAGATTTCCACCTTCCTTTCAGGGAGATTTGTGCCCAGCATCTTCTCTCCCACGCAGGGGTTGTGGAGCAGCTGTATGTCTTGGGGCGGTAATCTTTACTCCACCAGATTTATTGCATTTGCTCAACTCTGGGACATTTCAAACCACTTTTTTTTGCCCTGTTTCTTTGAAAATCATCTAACCACAAAAGGTAAAAAAGAGGTTTAAAAGAATTCAGAACGACTTTACACTCAAGCTGCTGCCTTAGCAAGAAAATAAATATTTGTGGCCATGTCTGAAAAATGCATGACGGTCCCCTAATGTGGTTGCCAAGCCTGAAGGCAGAGTTTTGGTGCCTGGCCCCTCTGCAGCCTGTGCAAGCAGCTGATGAGGGCTGTCTCAGAGCAAATATTTGAGGCTTGGCAAGCATACAGCGCTCTCCCGTTGTTTCCTGGATGACATGTTTGCTCTGAGCGAGCTCTTGGAGCATCAGGGTAGTACAAAAACATTTTGGGATAAGATCTCATCCAGAACATATGCAGGATCCAGCAATGGCTTCCCTGGAAGGTTAAGAAAGTGGGAGATTTTTTCTCCTGTGAGACAAGTTTATCTTGTTGATATATCTGGTTACTAATTCTATTATGAAGATAAACAGAACTCTTCACACTGAAGGCTAAACTTTTAAGTATTGGAAGTGAGGAACTCAAATATACAAGATAAGAGAACAAAATGAAGGAAAGACAAGGTAATAAATTGTAGCAAGGACAAATATTGAGTTTTATTAGCAGTGATCTCAATTTTAAAAATCCCAAACAACCAAACAGTGTGTGGTCCTGAACTCTAAACAGAGGCACTTCGGAAATGCCATGCAAGGAATCTTGAGTTAATGTCAGAGCCCTTCAGTAATAAACATAGTGAAATCTAATCAATAGCTGCTTTCTGAGCTGTGGGGTTCATGACCTGGGCCATCCACCACCAGGGTCTCATGCAGCACTCTGTGGGGGGCTGTTGTCATGTTTGGTGTAGTTTTTAACACCCCCTGTAACGTTTTATGAATGCAATTATTTACTCTACAGCATCAAAAGATGTGTCATGATTTATATGATTTATATGATTTATGACAAAGCAAAGGTAATGAGATTTGTCAGTAGAAATCCTGAAGCATCTTTTCATTAGAGTAGAATGCATCTATATTTCTGTTATTAAACATTTTATAGCCTGCTGCAGGATATTTTATTCACACACTTTGGAAATATTACTGCTAAAAATCAAAAGGCAAAATCGGAAAATTAATTAAAAGATTGAAAGATGTCATTTCAGACCCAGGTGGAGGCACTGTCCTGCAAATATCCCATTTTTTTGCAAGCCCTTAACAAGCCTATGAGTGACACAGAGCAGCTTAGATTCACTAACAGAAACAGAGCTGCACAAATGGATTTATAGAAGAAAGGAGAGGTATTGTTCTTTTGCTAATGAAAAAATCCTGACTAAAACCACCAACTCAAGCTCTGGAATTCCATTAGAGTTTTAAATAAGGCCCCAGTTGCTGTGTTTGGGAAGGCTGGGCTAGCCCACACAGCCCAGTGCTCCAGAAGCCAGAGCAGCAGCTCAGCCCCCTTGGTGAGGAGGGGCTCTGGAGCTGGCAGCAGGGCCAAGGGGACTGACAAGACTGGCACCTAACTCCAGAGCCAATGGAGGCACAGGAAGCATGGGGATGTTCTCAGAAATCACTGTCTGATACAGACAGTGCTAAAATTCCTGATATTTTCAGTTGTATTGGATAAGTCCTCCTCACAAGACTATTATATGAGCTAGTAAAAATCAACAAAAGTGTCATGAGGGTCTCACCATGACGATGGTCCATCTTCTCATTCCAGGACATAAATAAATTTAACACATGAGACTTAGTTGTGACAGTTCATCACAAGAACCAGTTCCGCTGTCAGTTTGGTTAACATAGCAAAGCACAATCCTTCAGCTCCATCCTCTCATCTAATTCAAACAGCAATCCCACTCAAATCAGTGGCTCAGACCAGGAGAAGAAAGGAGTCATGTCTCAAGCCCTACTGAGATGGAGCAGCGTGAAATTGCAAGCACTGGAGTTCTAGGGCCTCACTGGAGCAGTTGTTTTTAATGCTGCATTTCATCAACACTTGAGATTTGAGGTCTGACCAATACTGAACCCGTCTATTTTACTCAGCAGAGTTCAACTCAATAGGGTGAATTCTAAGAGACCCATTAAAAGAAGGAAAAAAAGCAGAACTTGAAGTCTCATGACTTTAAACCAAATAATCTTGTGACATCCAATACATGTGAAAAAGAACAGTTTGCAGAAACATGTGATTAGGGGTAGAACAAAACAAGTAAGAGTGGAAAGAAAGAATGAGGGAGACAGCAAGCAGAGAGGGAGGAGTTTATTCCTGTGCAGTGGGTAACTCAGCCATAAAGACACCTGGACTGGGAAGTGGAGCTTGCAGCCTGTCTGCTTCATTCATAAGCTAAAAAACCCCCAAAATCCAAAACCAAAACCCATTTCCCATCAAGCACTAATTAGAAGACATACTCATATTTCATTGAAGTTTGGTCTTTATTTTCCACAAACTGAGCTCAAGATCAGAAATCCTAAAATGGGAGAAAGAAAAAAAAAAAAACAGGATTTTTTATGTGTAAAATCTCATTATTTTAATCCAGCCAATTTCATGGTTTTGGCATTTGGGTTTACTATACTAAGATTTGAATTAACTATATGAAGATATGTGAAAGCACCACTCATGCTGAACAATCACATGTGCTACCATATATAAAATGGCAGATTCGTTTTGCTAGATTCATTAAAAAAGGGAATTTAACACTGTTAATTGCAAGGATTCACCTTCATCAGAAACAATTAGCTCAGAACACTGCCTTACTTCCAGTCTGCAATTAAGAGCAGGAACAGCAGGTCTGTGATTTCTACTTGCATTAGAAAAAATATCAGCAATCCTATTTTGAAACAGAGGACAAGTCTACAGAATATTCTTAATGTGCCATTGCTGGTTTTACTGCTTAAATTTTAGTTGCTGCCATTCACAGTGGTCTGTTCACAAAATAAATTAAAATATACTTCTTGGTATCCATGATAATTTGTATGTATTTCATCATAAACACATTCATTTTTTTTCACATGTAGTGTCTAATTTTGTATTTACTCTCCTGTGCTTACAGTAAGTTGTGAAGACCCCTTTGCCTTTTATAAATGAAGACCTGTTTTTGCACATAATATAGTACATTTGATGCTGATATTGGTTCTTACCCAGCTAATATCTTCCAAAAGTCATTACCATCCTTTACCTTGCCACAAGTTTTTCCATTTGTGCTTTCAGCAAGGTGAAAGACCTTCCATGTAGGACATTTGTGCCTGCTGAGGTGGGTGTTTTGAGAGCCTGGTTAAGAGACACAAATCTCATTCCTGACCCTTGGGCTTGCAGATGTGAAGCCTTGGATTTATACTCTAACAGGTTAGGAAAGCAAAAGGTTCGAAAGGAAGCCTTTTATTTTTGGGATTGAGGTTCTCACAAGTGGTTGAAGGACTGAGACTGCTCCGTGCAGGCTGGTAGAGCTTGAACTCCACTCAGGGTTTGTGGGTTTGTTATTACTGTTTGTGTTTCATACCCCACCAAGCTGCCAATGGGCAAAGAGGATAAACCTGCCTGCACCGAGAGTACAACCCAGTAAAATAATCTAAAGCAGATAATAAATGTGGATAGATAAGGAAAGATAAAGATGGAAAGATGATCAAAATAGAGCAGCTTTCTGTGTGGTGTGAATGAGAGCAGATGGGAGCTCTGGCATCAGCCAAGCAGCCACCAAGGGCACCAGCACCTCGATGGCTTAAAGAGCATGCTGTCCTAAAAGTCTCCAGGCTTTGCTATAGGAAATGTCTGAATATAATTGCTTGAAGAACACATGCTGTAAATTCAGTTTCTAAACACACAGCATGGGAAGTTTTCCTTGAACCACTTATTCATGTTTCCCATGTAACTCAAGGGAAACATGGGCCCTCTAGTATCATTGATACCCATTTACCAGAGCTTGTCTTCTCCATTTGGTCCATTACATAGCTTTTATTCCATCTCTATATAAACTGTGGTAGAAAATTGTTCTCTAAAAGACCATTTTTTCCTTAAAAACAAGAAGCTTTTTGCAGTTTGTCAGTCTATGATTTTGTATGTGCTTAAAATCTAACAAGCAATTTTCCATTCTGTATTACTATTTACTTTTAGCAGGTTGACAGGCATATATTGATGGCAGACATAGTTTTAAAAAGCTACATTTTTTTTTTCCCTTTTTTTTTATATTTTCTAGAAATCATCAGTCAGTCACCAGAAATAAAGTACTCCAGCTGAAATTATTTTAGGCTG
The DNA here is from genome assembly GCA_013398615.1 of Brachypodius melanocephalos. Lineage (NCBI taxonomy): Eukaryota > Metazoa > Chordata > Aves > Passeriformes > Pycnonotidae > Brachypodius > Brachypodius melanocephalos. Next base: position 8,560,690 of record VZSR01001299.1, on the reverse strand, counting down.
CAGATTTAAAAAGAAAAATAGAAACTAATGTTATGGATAGAGGATATGAATGAAGTCTACTAGAATGAACTGAATCTAGGCCATGACTCTGTCAAAGTGACTTGTAGGCAAGGCTTGAGATTTAAGTCCTGAGTTTTGAAGATTGTCCATTCAGTTCACCCACTGAAAATTCAATATAAAATAATGGAGTAATTTGAAGTGTGACAGAGGAAAGTCTGGCCTGTGGCTTCTTGTTATATAATTCAAATGAAGAACTAGTGTCCAAGGGTAAGGGTTCTGTTGATGTACCTGTGGTGGCTCGGTCTATGACTGTCAGCACTGCAAAATCTCATTTGAAGGATAACAGGTAACAGAGTAAAAAAATGTCACTGTGGCCAAGAAAGGAGAAGGCTGTGGGAGGAAGAAGGTAGAGGTACAAGGCAAGATAATCAAACATTTCAGAACATTGCTCAGTCATGAGCTCACAGCAGTGACCTTTTCCCTGTAAAGAGAAGGAAAGGTTAAGCATCAGCCGTGCCTCAGCCAGCCTGGGCTTTCAGCATGATGCAGTTGCTAAGCTCCCCACAATAGGCATCCAAACATATGCATTTAGAAAGCACTGTGAATCATCCTGGAGTAATGATAACTGAAGAGACATAAGGAATAAAACAAGCAGTCAAAACTCAGTGAGGCACTCTGAAATTTCATTTGCGAAAGAAATGGAAAAAAAACAAAAGTCCACCCTCAGGTCCCTAAAAATAGCCACAGAAAATTATCAGTTCAGATTCAGAGAAAAACACTCTGCTTCCTCAGGCCTGCACAAAAGGATGCCAGCTGACAAAGCCGACTCAGGTTGTGAGAGGACAGATACATTTGACTCTGTATGTGAAGAACTTCATGGTTGCATTTGTAAAGGCAGAATTGCTCATCACTCTGAAGCCATGCTTTCATTCAGCAGAGCTGGCTGGCATCACTTACAGTCCAGGGACAACAGACAGAGAAAAGTTCTCTCCTTTCATCATGTTTTTATTTTTTTTATCCTCAAGCCCAGTCTGTGGCTTGAGCTAAAGCTACCGTGAATATTTTGCAGATTTTTGCCTGGTAAGACAAGCTGATGGATGAGACCTTGCTGATCATGAAAACAATGTACAGTTATCTCCCAGCAAGAGTTCAATCAGCTGAGAAACTCACAGCTGGCTTAAAAGGAGAGACATAGAAGCAGGAGGTGAAGTCCAGGATAGCAGAGAATTTCAAGAGGTGAGCAGGGTGGGATGGAACAAAAGAGATGAATGGATGACACTGGGAGCTGGGAGCTGTTCTGCTGAGCACAGCCAAAGCAGGACCCCCTGCATGAGCCATGGACACCAGCTCAGGGCTGCACATTTCTTGTGTAGTGCAGAATTCACTCCCTGGAAACACCAAAATTCAGGATACTCTTCAGTCAGGGGGCCTTGGGATTAATTTGGTTTGGCCAGGTTTCTCATGAAAAACTACACAAAAAATGATGCAACTGGCAAGTAGCAAAAGTGATGTTTCTCTGTTTTCCTGTTCTCTCACATGGATTTTTGTGCTGAACAGGAGTCATTACAAGCTGTAGAAGTCTTAAAGAAAAGCTGAATAAAATATATTCATATTCTACAGAAGAAAAGAAGAAGAATTTACAAGCCTTGTCACCTTCCCCTCCAGAGAAGCTGGATGGAACCACAGCCTTCTAATGTCTATCAATAGAGAGGCATGGAGGAAAGATTTTTGAAAGTAATGTTAAGTTGTATAATCAAAAATAATTCTATTTAAACCAGAGTGCAACACCTGTGGTGAATATTTTCCTGAATTTTTCCAATAGAACAATCCTAGTGAAGATGATATTTCTGGAGACAGGAGTGGTTTTGGTACCTAAGAATATTTCTTTTTTTACTCCCATGGTAAAAGAACAACCTTCCACTAGACCCGGTTGCTCAGAGCCCCATCCAGCCTGGCATTAACAACATGATGAAATTCAAATCAAAGTCATACAATGACCAAGAATTTTATGCTATTTAGGGTTACCCAACTACCTCCACATTTTGAATGGTTAATATTTAATTTCTTTATTATTATTTTGATTGGTTTGGTTGTTTGCCTTAAACTCGGTGGAGGGGAAAAATAGACAAACTACAAACAGAGAACTGTCAATTTTTCTGTATGACCAGACTGATCAGGCTAAAAATTAACCTGGTTGCAAGTAAATGGCAATATCCTGACTGCAGGAATTGTCATACTGTGATAATGAATCGGTCAAGGAGAGAGCACAGAATCTGTAGCCAATCTCTAGTGAAACTGAGCTGAACTTCATATGGATTAACTGAAAGTGCAGCTAAACCTCCAGGTTATCTGCTTCCATCTCCACACAGGCTGACAGGAGAAGCTTGTGCTTTCTCTTCATTATGCTCCAGGTCTTATTCTCCACTGCCATGTCTAACAAGAGGGAACAGGTTTATTTATGTTCATTCATATGGTCTGACAGATCCTATCAGCAAAGACATGCAACTGTGCATATTTTAAAACCTGATCCCACTCTGTGACTGACATAATTCTACTCTAAACCAAGGCCAACTTAACCCTCTTTGCACACAACCCTTCAAACATCATGGAATTGCAAAAAAGAGCGTTGAAATCAGCTCAGCTTTTCAGACTAAAAATAGATATACATATTTAAGTAGCAATGTTCTGTCTGACAAAAATGAAAATGTATGATTGAACAGCAGGTCCAAATAAATAAAAGTCACACACTGAAAATCATCTCTGTGATCACCACCTCTCAAGTTTCAAGTGTACAAGAGAGAGGCTAGCAGTGCTCAGAACTGGTGTTACCCAAGAGCTTCCTTAGCCACCTTTACTCAACAGGAAGAGACCCCTTTTCTGTGGAAGAGACCACCTTACTCCCAGCCCCAGAAATGATGAGGTGGTATAGAATAATTTTCCAGGTCCTAGCCATGACCCCTCCTGACTACTGCAAAAAAATTAATCCTGTCATGGCTGGAACCAGGACAGTACATTGTTTTGAATTCAATATACAGCAGTTGGGTTTATGCTTTGCCATGCTTGTGATACTTGTTCTGCTTGTGAGTCACTTAATGCTCCCTCATTCTTTCCTGGATGCCATCTTGTAAATGAGTCTTGATAAGCAACACTAAAACTGAGACATAAAATCATAAAAATAATGAAAGCTGGATGATTTGTATTTCATATTAGAGGATGGTTGGTTGCTGGGAGTTGACAGCTTCCTCAGGAGAGAAACCCAAGTGGAGTGTAAAGGCAGCAGATCCTGCAGAGCAGCGTCTTGAGCTGGACTCAATAATCCCTGTGGATCCCTTCCAGCCCAGGATATTCCATGATCTGCTCTGGAGTGGGGTAGGTGAGCTCCATCTTAGCACCATGTGCTGCTGTGAGCTCCACACACGAGTCCATACTGTCTCCAGCTTCAAAACCCTTCTGCCCACCCCACAGACTCTCAGCTCCCAACACTGAGACACGGTGAGCCAAGCCAGAGAGCCTCAGTGTGCCCAGTGTCCAATGGCACTCACAGTGTTTCCAGAGAAAGAAAACCTGAAACACCAACTCTGTTTGCTGGGCCAAGGACAACATCCCCATGGCTGTGCTGCTTGTTGCTTGTAAACATTGGAAGCTGAAGAAGGTTTCTGGAGCCAAACATGTTTTGAGGGCATTTATGCTCTTATTCATTTCCAATTTCAGAATAAAAGAAAGAGGACTGCTGTAGCAATTTATTAAGTTAATTAGATATAAATTTTTTCATCAGGTTATTTTGAATCAAATATAACAGTTCTTAAGAATCTGATTGATAAATAAAAAGTTTGATGTCTAGTCCAGAGACCTTATTTTCTTTGTCATTTACACTAAAAGCAAAATTCAGATATTTAACATAGTAATTTCTCTTATATTCCACTTATTCCCAAGCACTTTTAAATTACCATGAAAAAAACTCATTCATTTCCATTTTACTTCCTAACAACCATCTGACACACAGAGTGAAAGGAACTTCTCAATAATTACCTAATAATTTATCACCAAATAAATCTGTAGACAGCACTAATTTAATAACCAGCCAGGAGATGACAGTACAAAAAGATTTGTGGAGGTAGCCTCATACCTGAGAGTAGTCAATGGCATATTAAATTAAATATCTTTCTCTGGTGGAAACCAACTAAAAGCCTAAAGAAAGGATTTATTAAGTCATTTGTCACTAAATCCAGAATTTTCTCAACACACTAGAATTACTGGAAAGTTCATCCAGCCAAATATGAAAGGGCTCAAGGGACTCCTGTCTTGGAGAGGCTACAACCCTCCTCTTTTTCAGACACAGACCCTAAAAATTAGTTTTCCTATGATCCCTTGTGCTGTCTCAGCCTTACAAATGCTTATAAATCACAGCAAAAATACTATTGAAATGATTGCAGAATTTATCATCAGCACAATAGTAGTATTTGTCATTACAGGAAGACAGACATGAACATTCCCAAATTGTGATAACTTGGGAATAGGAGCAGTATGACACATCTTCCATAACCATGACTAGCAACAGCTTCAATATCTAAATATATGGGGGAAAGAACAAACTGTCTGATGGGCTGATGGAGTATCTGACAGTATTTCCACTTTTAGGTTGCAACAAAACATATCTGTCAATAGAGTCCAGGGACAAGGTGATCTTTCTGTAGAAGACTATAACTCTTACTGATCTTGGCAGGAGTTGTGCCAGCTTGTACAAACCCTCAGGCTGGGGCAAACTGTGCATTTCCAGATTCTTCCCTTTATTGCATATTTCATTATCTCAGCATATTCATTATTGCTATAAATTTTTACTGAAAGCTATTATGTTGTAATAGATCCAATAGACAATTGATTTGAGTGAATGGGCTTCTACATGTGATGGGCTTTATGTCTGCTCCATGGAACAAACAGGCACCTTCTGGAAATATGCTTGACAGAAGCCCTTGCACTTTTTTTTGCAATTTCAGAAAGTGCCTTTGAGTGAGATGGTCAGCTTGTGCACATCCCTATTTGAAACTTTCTTTCTCTCATGTACTTTAGGGGGGTTGGATAGCCACAGAGGTGAGAATTTGAAGTGCTGAATATGCTTGGAGTCTCAAAAGAAAGCAGAGGGCAAAATTTAAGAGAGGAATTGCTGCTGTTGGTGCCTCTGGATGATGCAGTTTGCATCTGACTCCTCAAAGGGTGAGAGGCTGTGAAGGAATGGCCAACTCCTTGTCAGTTTGAAACTCATGTATTGTGGCATGACCTAAAGTCAACTGAAAATAGACACTTTAAAGTCAGCCCTGTTTTGAAGTATAAGGGCATGTCGTACAATTTTAACCAAATAGCCTTTGTTTCATATATAAACAACAGCTGCTAAACAAACAGAGCCTTCTAAGAATGATTTGTTTCCAAGTCTCTCAGTTTAGAATTAATCTTTCTGGGAAATCGTTATAATGTCACAGCCAATACATTTTTGCCCCATGATACTTATTTTGCAAAATGAAAACCAACAGTTAAAGCTTTAAGAGGCAATGAGCACAGCAACTACTTAACAATTTGTTCTTGGCAGGATCTGACCATGTCCCAATACCCTACAGATTAAAGTTTTTATACTGGAAAAATGCAACATTCAGCAGGAAAAGAGATTATTGCTGGCTGGAGTGCAAAGCAGAACATTGCTCTCTCTGTTCACTTCTAGCACAGTATCTCTCCTCAAAGCTTGGCTATCCCACCACTTCCAGAAACTTGCAACACAGGCATCCCTTCAGGCTCCAGATATCCCAGTTGCCATCTTGGAAAATGCTTGGTGGGAGGGACTTTGCACAGGTTTGCTTGCAAACTGTATTACAGGCTCCTCGTTCAGGGAAAAGCAGGATGTACATCTTTGCCTTCTATCATCTCAGCTCACTGAACCATTACTGCAGGACTTTGACCCTTTCCACGTGCTGGATATCAGAGCCAGAGCAAGCATGTATGACTAAGGTTTTCTCCCTCTGCCAGGTTTGATGATGTGGCTTTTCTCCATGGGAAGAATGATAGCAATTCACAGAACAGACAAATGAAGGGACTTAATGAAGCAACCCCTGGCCCTGGTCCCGTGTGTCGGTACAGCCGGACTGTCAGGGTCAGCGGCTTTCCAACATCCCTCCAGCAGCAGGGCCTGATGAAAATCCCACTGCATGCCAGGAGGAAGCACAAAGGGTGAGAGACTGTCTCTGCACTGAAGCACAGGGCACCGGTGCAGAGCAGGCAGGGGAGCACTGGCAGACCCCTCACGATTCTTGCAGATTACCTTGCAATGGGTCATGTTGTGGGAACCATTATTCAAGACAGCAAGCAGTAAAACAGTATGCTAAAATATCTCATTCCAAATACACTACTATACAACATCACCTTCTCCTGCAGTGCTGCCCCAGCAGATAATGTTGAACCTATGGTCCTCTTTGGGGAAATTAAATCAATTTATTCATCAATACACAGCAGGGTTTTTGTCACAGGTTAAGAATTTGTTACAAATTTGTCATTAGCTTGCATTTATAGTGAGACAAAGAGGAAAATATCTTTTTCCATCTGTACTTACAACTACATAGTATGGAAAGCAAAGACATTCTAATATGTTTCTAGACTTATGTACATTTTAAACTTCATCCAGGGTGATGTTACCAGGACTCTGCTTCTTCAGCCTGCCCCACACTGACACAGCACAGGCCACCAGCCCGTGCAATGAGAACACTGTTTTTGTGGAGGTGAATGAAAGCACTGTCAGCCCTTTTTCTGATCAGACAATCAAAAAGAGGCATTTTGAGGAAAAGTTATGTAGGTGGATAAAATGTCAAGTAGGGAATACCCAGAGAGGTGGAAGTGTTTAGATTAGGACATATTGTCTTTATCTACAGGACAGGGTGAAGTAACTACAGCCAGTGTTTTAAATCTGTTCACAGCAAGTAGGGCATTTACAATTGACTACAGGAAAATCAAATGGGATCTCAGACACAACAATGGTGGGACTGACAAGGGACAGGTGCCCCATTACATGTACAGAGAATTGCCACATCAGTATGAAAAGCGCCTCTTCTTTAAAACTATAGGGTCTGTGCCTAATCATGATGCTTGATAATATCCTTGATGTTGACAAAATTGTTATTGTAAATACACACCAGCAGGGCATACAGGGATGACATCAGGAATAAAACCTACCAAGATTACAGCTAAGCTCAGTTAGCCTGGAAGGTTATCAACATCTAAGAGTGAGAAATAGCTGACAGTATCTTTAAAAATGAGAGTTATTTTATATTAAACATGAACACAGCAGAACCAAAACTATGTTGAATGTAAATAAACCATACTTTAAAACCAGCAGCACTATCATATTTTTAAAATAGATTTATGTGACCTGTGCCTATGCAGTGCACCAAGGACTGTTACAGGATGGCAAGGCTGGATTTCCACAACCTTCAGGCTACAGGCTGTGCTGCAGTTTGTGCCCACCATTCAGCAGCAAGAAATACCTAGAGGAATTAGTAATGAAGAAGAAGGCTCTGGTTGCCCTTGTACCCTCCAGGAAAAGTGCCTAGGAGCAGCATTTGCAATGAATCTATACGTTGTGCATGTGCTTAAAAAGCTCTACTGGTCCATGCCAGAGTGACACCAATACCTCTTCTTGTTTTATTTTGATGAAGTAATTTCCTATGAAAGATGTCAGCAAGGCATAATTCTGCATAGCAGAATGGTTTCTTTTCTGGGACACCTACATCTTCCCTGATTTCTGATGTTTTCCATTTCTAGTGCTGCCAGAAACTCACTAAAAGACTGAAGGGTTTTTCGTTTTTCTGGTTCTATAGAGCTACTGAAAACCCCACAGCCTTTACAAAGGATAATGGAAGTTCTGTGCATATCTGTGGTGATGCCTCTTAAATCAGTGAGATTGACCTGAGTTGTTGGACCATGTGTTTCTTTTGTTTTACATTATTACCAGTTAAAAACCCTTTCCTAAATGTAACGAGTCACTTTCTTGTTTCGAGAAATACAAGACTTTGCTGACTCAGAGAAAAAATCATGAAGCATCCTATTTTACAGCAAAAATTTTAATGCCTATTTAATAAGTAAATTTATTGTGGTTTGTGGTTTTCATTTCCTCAAAAAAACCACCAGCAGAACAGATCTTCTCAATCAAATGCATTATTGGCCCTGCTTCACCTTCCCATTAAGAATGACTCATAAGCTAGTGCTTAAAAAATAAACCTGATTTACTTTAAATAGAAAGAGAACAGAAAATAAAGTCAGCTGAAATATTTCAGGTGCTGAAAAAGAAGGCTGAGAAGCTGAATTTTAATACTGAGTAAGTGATCTGAAGCACAGCTACTGCATCTTCCTAAATACTGTGGTGCTTGCTGTGCAAAGGCTTTCTGCTCTGGGCTTAATGCATGTGACACTTTGCTGATGGGCCCTCCTAGGTCTCTAATGCTGAGCTTTGGATTTAATGCTCCAAACAGTTGGAAGAAAAATGCCTTCCCGTATGAGTGTTAGTTATAAGGCTCTTAGAAGTGAATTGATTGCAATCTCCCATTATTCATCATCTAAGGCATTACACCTGCAGCTCTAACTGAAGTATTTATGACTCTATCCAACAGAGAGTTGCCTATGCCAAGCTCCAGGCAAGGTTGCTCATACCAAAAAGTAGGAATGTAATGGATTACAAAGATACCAGGACCAGACATCTGCTAACTTCTCCATGAGCAGAGAATAAACAGAGCCAGCAGGACAGCAAAGCCCAGCCAGTGCAGAGGAAGGAGGAGACAAGTTCAAGGGTGCTGGCTGGAAAGACTCTGACCAGACACATTCACTTCCCTACCAGCAGGGCTGAAACTGTGCAGAAAGCAGCCAGAGTGTAAGGGAAAGGTGAAAAAGAGTTTATGCAATATGGACACAGCATGCTACATGCAGAAAACCTGCTTTGTGTTTATGAATATTGAAAAGGCAAAACTAACAATCCCCTCTGAGACACTGAGTGTATCAGCTTGGCCATCGCACAGGCAGGAAATTTGATCAACCCACTTTTTATGTGAAGGAGAGCAGACAATGCACTGCTCATACATAAAGTGTAGATGCATTGCAGGAGATTTCCTCTCCCCTTTGCTCTGTGGACTCTGCTACAGGCACTGAAGGTGCCAGAGTAGTCACCATACAGAAGCAGGAGAAAATTAATCTTCCTGAGCCACTTAACAAACATATGCTTGGGCAGACAAGCTTTACTTAGGGCTTTGAAGTCCTAAACTAAACATCCAAATCAAAAACAGCTACAGATGGAGGTGCGGAAGGTTTTTGACTCAGACAGCAGTGCTTGATTAGCAGGGAGCTCAGTGCTGCAGCAGCTGCCCTTGCAAAATGGGTATTATCAAAACATGCCAAAATGGGATTCACCCCTGTGCAGGCAGCGCAGGGGTACACAGGCAAGGGACATGCTTTTGGGATCAGCTGTTAACAAGGCATTTTCCACTTTCAGTGAGACCCAACATATGCAGGAAACAGAAGTAATAACACCTCTTGCATCCTTAGGAGCTTTAGCAAAGCCCACTGAAGTTAACTGAAGAGAAGGGAGGAGCAAGGTGCCTGCATGACCTTCCCTGTCCCACAAACTTCAACCTGCATAGAAGAGCAGAGCTAGCAAAACATCCACCATTGCATCACAGCTTGAATCAATGGGAATCTCTGTGGGTTTTTGGTTCTTATTATTGCTTTATCCTAAAAGATAATGTGGAGGTTTACTTGATAGCCATTGGCCAAGATTTCATTGACTCAAAAATGGACAAGTTCAAACCTGAAAAATGACCAAAATATGAGGGGAAAGGACAAAAATGTAGCAGATAAAAGAGAGAATAATCATGTCCTAACTTGAGGTCACCACATCCACAACTCTTTCTTCCAGTCTTAGCTAAGCAATTCAACTAAATGATGAATTTACATTTATAGAAGTCCCTTCCTTACGGCAAACTGTAGAATGATAGAACGGATGGGTTGGAAGGGACCTTCAGCAACATCTAATTCAAACCTCTCTGCCATTGTCAGGGACACCTTTCACTAGACCAGCTGTCTCATCCTGCCTGGCCTTGAACCTTCCAGGGCTTGTCAGCCACAGCTTTTCTGGGCAGCATTGTTACAGTGCCTCACCCACCTCACAGGGAAGGATTTCTTCGTAATATCTGATCTAAATCTACCCTCTTTTAGTGTGAGGATATTTCTCCTTGTCTTGTTACTACCTGCCCTTGTAAAAAGTCCCTCTTCTTTTTTCCCATAGCCTCTTTAGGTACTGGAAAGTGCTTTAAAGTCTCCCCAGAATCTCCTTAAGGCTGAACGATCCCAGTTCTTTCACCGTCTTCATAGCAGAGGTACGTCAGTCCTCTGATCATCTTAGTGGCCTCCTCTGGACTCCATTCAGGTTCACATCCTTCTTAAGTTGAGGTCTCAGAGCTGAATGCAGAACCCCAGGTGGTTTCACCAGAGCGGGGAAGAGGGGCAGAATCCCCTCCCTCATCCTTCTGCCCACTCTGCCCAGGACATGTTTGGCTTTCTAGGCTGTGAGTGCACATTGCTGGGTCGTGTCAGGTTTCAAATCACCCAACACTCCCAAGTTCTTTCTCCTCGGGGCTGCTCTCACTGTCACACACTGTGCACAGAGTGGCAATTGATCTACGTGAATTAAAAGCGAACAATTAAAGAGCTACTATTTGTAAAATGAATGTTCATAGGGGAAAATTAGCACAATTTTGAAGGAAAAAAAATTAGTAACTTGTGGCAGCCTAGGGGCAGGAGGAACTGACACGATGTTAGTGCACACTTCATGCCCATGCAATATTAATGCAATCACCATGACAACTGTGACATCCTCTGAAATTATACACCTTTACAACTATGGAACACCTTCTGAAGGAAAAACACATCTACAGCTTGCAGGAAGGCTGCTTTAATCTAAAATCTATCTTTCCTTTTATAAGGATTCAAACATTTCTTCAGCATCTCTTTTTCCTAAAGGCTACAGTTAGTTTGTTTCTAATGTATATCTGACCTAAGCATAGCCATGGCTGTCTGGTTCTTTTTCCATACTGAAAAATAAATGTATGCTCTAAATTGATTATTGCTTAAAGGCAGAAAGTAGACAAGAAAAAAAAAAAGTCTGAACAACATAGCTGATCAAAGTCTTATAAAAATTGAAATATTCAACATGTCAAAAGCAATTATGCCTACATCCACCAGACACCTTGCTTAATCAGGAGCTGAGGTAGGATGCATCTTTTACATTTCTGTAGTGTTAGCACAATGTTTTCAGTGAACAAATCAATCGGGATCACACTGAGAATAATATGGGAAACTACATAATGTAGGAGCCCGAATAGCACCCATAAAGTAATTGCTCAGAAAAGTAATCTGAAGGCCACCAGACACTGTGTCATGACAATGTTATCCTTTTCATAATGTATTCAGAAAAATCAAAATGACATAAGCAGGCTTTAGTAATGGTGCCTCACTTCTAGAAAAAAGCCTCACGTGGATTGCCTACACTGCAGTCTTCTGCTTTTTATAGTCTTGTTACATTTCCTTCCAAGTTGAAACCAGTCTGGGATTCAAATGCACATTCTTCCACTCATTTCAATAGGAAGCGAAAGCATCAAAGTACCTCAGGTTTGTTAGAGAGAAAAAAGGTGTTATGAAACAAGAAATAGTGAAAACAAACTGGTACGTGTCCTGCCCCCAGTAAAATTTGGGATAGAGTTTCGAGGTAGTAGCTATTTAACTTTTGTTGCCCTGTTACTGAGGATGGATGCACAGGACAGCATCAGAGGGATATCAGACTCACTTTGTGCAGTGGCTGAAAGTCCTCATCCAAAAAAGATACCTCAAAAGCATGTAAGAGTTTCAATACCCCTGCTTATTTTTATAAAAAACTGCAGATAGAGAAAAAAATAAGAGGACTCCTTGATCCATTAAAATCAAGTTCAGAAGTCCAAAACTTATCCAGCTTCACTGTTTCCTGATTGGACACACTCGTGGCTCTTCCCACTGGTTTAGTCTTACCAGGTACTCCAACACAAACACAGCACACTCAGAATTTGTGACAGAAATCAACACATTTCAGTGTCAGACAGTCACTCTAACACATTTCCAGAGCAACCCTGCAACAGGTTTGTCTCTCTTACGCTCCGAGCAGATGGTGGGAGCACAGCCCTGGTGGCAGGGGATGCTCTGCCTCCAGAGCCATTCCCAGGCACAGGAGGAGACAGAGGCTGTGATGCCAGGGGGCTGCTCCTGACCACAGCATTCATCCACTTGAAAGTCTGGACACTGGCCTCAGCAATGGACACAGCTACTCATGAGAATTCTCCAGTATCTTTGCTTTTCTTCCCCAAATCCAGCTTTGGCTCCATCCTTTGCTTGTCTTGGGAACAAAGTTAAAACCACAGGAGACAGGCTCTGTGCAACTGTGTGAACCCACTCAGGGGAATAGACCAAACAGTGCCTTTTAATTAATTCCTACTGTCACCATGCTTAAAGTGATACCTAAAGACTTTAGATTTTTATATATTTTCATCTTTTGTAGCTTTATAGAATGTCAACACATGGTTATGTAGCTCCTTGTATTTTTCCTGTACTTTCTCTTGGATTTTAGAATAATAAGCTAACCTTTCTAATGAATACTTGGCGTTCTGTTTAGTCTTATTCTTAAGAAGAAGAAGCCTGACAAAGACATTTTGTTTTCCACTAGAACTTAGAAGACATAACAAGAAAGGCTCTGTAACAACTCCAGTGGCGTAGAATCTGCGGGGAAATTGCCAACTGTTCTTCTAATTGAACAGTATTTGTTAGATTAATGAAAATTTGTTAAACTTATAAAAATTGTAGAAATCTGATGCTAGGTGTGCCCATAACCATGGAGGCACCTGGAAGCTCCCATTAAAGACTTGCTTTTCATCTTACTATTTTAACACTGTTGCAAGTTTTGGTTTTTTGGCTTTTTTTAGGGAAAAAATAACAGATATGAAACTGTCCCAGTGACACAAATTCTTGAGCATAACTCAGTGAATACAACACTGTCTACTTCTGGCAGTGGCTGACTAATGCAATATGGGATAAGAGTTGCTAAGGAGGGAGTGGGAGCCCTGGAGAGATATTTCCAGCATTGCTTAAACCTCTGTGTGCTTTGCCACAGTAAGAATAGCACTCTAGCATGAGAGATCAAACATGGGCTTGGGATAAAGATAGACAAGAGTCTTATACTTCCAGATGAAAAGTTATACAATCAGCGAAACTAACCAAGAAATGTAGAACACACCAAATGCTTTTCCTACAACCCTCCCTGCCAAAAACCATATAAAAAAACAGTCAAGTAAACTAAATCTGAAAATTCTTAGGACACATTTTGTCCTACATTTAGTTAAAATATTGTATATGTGTATATGCTAGAAGAACCTGGAAGGGTTGTATAACAGCTTTCTTTGGAAAACATTACAGTCAAACATCACACTTATGCAAAGCTCAGTTCCAGTGACACAATTTTATTCATTACACTAATTTCTGTGATTATATTGGCAGGAACCATTGAGCCACCCACTATAACACATATTAGAACATTTTTTAATACATGTGTTCTGGATATATGTTTATGCCCGTTCACTAAAATGAAACCACTTCTGAAGCCAATGAGAAAAAGCAGATGGTATTTTAAGGGCAAATTTCAGCCAAACCTGCTCAAACCTGCTTTATAGGATCATATAAAGCAAACATTGCTAAATCTTTCCTTCTGTATGGAGCAAATCAAGCTACAGCCCCTTCTAAAGGACCGAGATCACAGCAGGAGACCCTCGAACTCTCAGCTCCCCAACTGGGCTCCAGCCCCGCTCATGGAAGCCTGACAAACACCAGACTCCAATCACTACATCATGCTTCTCCAACTTATCATTTACCCTGGAACTTTTATTACTGAGATTTGGGTTTTCATAACACTAGGAAACACCATGAAGAGCACTACTCTGAATACACACAACAAGGTGCCCCATAACCTTGACTAAGCTCTGTAGCCTCAGCACAAAGCAAGAATCAAGAGATTACACGTACACTGGTGTGGAAAAAGCAGTGAAGCAATGTGGATCAGCACGACAAGCCAAGATCCCAGTACAACAGGGCTGACTATTGCAAATTAAGCCAGGAACTGCACTGATTTACTGAGAAAACATCCTGTTGAGTTTGTGTTATACTTAACTGCTGCTTCATATTTAATTATAAAAATCTTAAAGCAACACAAAATCCTACAGCAACACAGTCATTGCCTGCTGTGCATCAGCTGTCTGCAGTGATAGAGCATGACAGAGAGCCCCAGCCTTGAGGGGGGTCTGAGGACTAAAGCAGTCCCTCAGCAACCAAAACCACTGGCTTCTTCATGCATTACAATCTTTGTTGCAAGAGCAATTTCCCACTGTGCCCGTTGCCATCATTGGGAAATAATTATTGTTGTCTGGACAGATCCTGTGTTCATTTACATCAGTGGGAATAAAAACCACCATGTGAAAGAAATTACACGGCTGGAATTTTAATCCTGATGCATCTTTTGGGAAGACTGAAGAGCAAACTCCCCCAGTCTTTCCAGTGTTGCCCATTGGATGGCAGCAGCTGGTAGCCAGCCCAGGGGAAGCTCCAGGACTCTGCCAGGCCATGCAATGTCCCACTCCCAAAGCCCAGGCAGCACAGCTGTTCCCAGGTGTTGAGGAAGGAAACACAGAAGGCAGAAATCCTTTCAGTGAGGGGAAAAGCCCAAGATGGCAACCTGATGTACAAGTCAGAGCTCGTGGTTAGTTAGGGAGAGAGGACTCAAATTCACCCCTGATTTGTGTTTTGGGGGAACAGGGAATTTAGAATGGGTTTTTTTTCCTCCTGGACAAATTTAGTGAGCCAGTTTCAGCAAATTACTGTCATTAAACATGTTTGGAAGCAGCTGTAAGTAGGGGAAAACCCAAAGATAGTCATACACAGAATCACACTGCCAGGACTACAGCAAATGTATTTAATATTTTAGAGAAGGTTGGAAGAAACGTATAATAATGCTAAATTATGAAATAACCAAGCCAGAAGACATTTTTATTTCCACCTTCAGCTGCTGAAGATGAATGCCTGATAGGTCCCAAAGGATGTGCCCTCCCCTCTTCAGTCTACACTCCCTCCCCCTAAAAAAAGAAAACATATAAAAAGGCTCCAAGTTTTCTGCACAGACTGAATCTGAGATCAAAAGAAATGAAGTTAATAGAAGGAGAACCAACACAGAATATCACTTGTAACTTGTTCCTCTTATTTCCAGTCACCTCTTCAGGTGTTTATCACTTTTCCATTTGTGTCAAGAGAGGCTCCCTATGATTTTGGAAAATCAGATGTGATAAAAATCATGCTAAAAATATTTCAGTTGCAAAATATGATGCTTCACAAAATACCAGAAGGCCAGATATAATTCACAAGGAAGCTTTCAAAATGCTTCAAGAACACTCATGATGAAATTGCACTCTGAATCATAAGAATCATAGAGGAGAGAGAGGGATCCTCAAATAAACTTAAAGGTAACTGAAACTTTTTGTACATTACCATTTAGAAAGAAGAAAAATTAAGAAAAAACATTGAAGACGTTTTCAAATATGCTCTCCTAATACAAAGAGGTCTCTGGGTGGATGTTCACACCTCCAGTTCAAAATTTTTATATATAAATTTTCAGATAAAAGTGAGGAATTCAGGTGGGATTTTAAGGAATTGGTAACATGTGCTACCTGAACAAACACAGTAACAGTGGGATTTTAGTGTGTAATCACGTGTCTGCAGAGCCAGGCTTGATGGCTCTGTGCTGCTCCAATGCCATTGTAAAGCAAAGCTTATGAACTGAAAACACCTTGAAAGTTGACTTTGCATTTACCCTTGACTGTGAGCACACACATGGTTAATCCCACAGCTCAGCTGACAGTACTAATTCATGTCAGCTACACTGCTCCACTGCCTGCATGCTCATGTGTGAAAAACCCAGTTCTTACTTTGTCTCAGGCAACTCCTTGACTCATTATTATTTGCAGAAAGACCCAGTTCTTCTGTTTCTAATTCACTTAATTATAATCTCTCTATATGCTTTAATGTGTCAATTCTTCTGTGTCTTTGGAGTGGGCTGCATTTTTCACATGAAAGGAAGATTGAGATCTAGAAGTGAATTTTAGCTATCTGCAGTCTATAATACACAGCATCATTTCACAAAGCCAAGAAGAGGTTTAATTTGCTCCTGCTGAAGCAGAGCAGTAAAGCAATATTAGAAATGACCAATATTGTGTAAACCACACTTCAGTGTGCTAGATTTGAACTGCTCTGATACTGCAAAAGCAAGAAAATCATGTGCCAAGAAAGGGCAAAAGGCAGGCAAGAACCGAGAACCATTAAACTCGCTACAGACTGTATTATTTTTGATCATTTATTTGTGACAATACCCACTCCACTGCCTTTCTTTCATTCTGTGTTATTTTAAATGACAGCACACAGAAAATATCGTACTGCAAGACCCAATGCAATAACAGATTTTCAGAAAATTCTCACCTTGCTGTACCCAATAAACATGCAATCAGTAATGTAAGCAGGTCAAATTATGTGGCTGAACAACTTAGCTCTCCATGTGTCTAAAAGAGCCACAATAATGAGCATAAAGTCTAAATTTGTAATTTTTAATCCCTTGCTATAATATACACTATAATAATTGTGCACAGTTGTGCATGCTACCCAGGAACCAAGCTGTCAGCATAATTACCATATTTAAATATTATTTCTGAGATAAATTGGTTTAAACAAAAGAAAAATATAAAACTCACTCATCTTCACTGTCTGCCACTTCTGCATTAGCACTGTGGAACGAGATTTTGATTTCAGCCTTTCTAGGTGGGAAACTCCACATTTCCATTCCAAACTTTCTACGTGCACCCTGTAGCAGATACTACAACGCAAATTAAATGTGCTACTGCTGTCCATGCTGTTCTTCAGTTAGAGCAGCCATGCTAGGCTTCTATAATTCATAGCAAGTCATACCAATAATGTTATTGTCTGTGGATAATCATCTGTGAGAACTGCTGACAGAGGGGAAGAAGGAAAGACTCTCCATTATGTTAAATCCAGCTGAGAAGAGCCCAAAGGGAGGGGGAAGCACAGACTCGTGGCCCTGAGGTGCTTTCAGAGCACCCTACCATGCTCCAGGCAACATCCTGCCCCAGCTTTCCAAAGCTCTGGCATGTCCAAGTATGGCCACATGGCAGGGCCAAGGGCAGTCTGTTGTCTGTGCAGCAGCTCTGTTTCTTGGAGGCTACGTAACAAAAATGACCAGAAAGCCAGAAAGGGTTGAATCCCACATCCTATTCCGCAAGACAGAGGATGAGGGCAGAAAATATTTCTTCTGTAACATCACCCACATTATGGAAAAGACTTGGCTTGTCACAGGAGCCTGTGTTGTCTCAAGAGCATTGAGAAGAATCAGGAGTTTAGATCTACAGGAGCAGGACAGTTAGACCCACAGGAAAACCTTTGGAGATTGCAACGCTCCCAGTTATCTTCAGTGGCATTTACTAATGAACAGTAAAGTACACACTTTGTTGGTTTGAAGAATTTTTAAAATAGATTTTGTTCTACAGATGTCTGCAGTAGTCAAAGCAGAAAGGAAGGCTGCTGTGAAGAATTAAAGCAGATCAGAAAAAAAGAAGCAAGAAATAAAGATGTTCTATTCCTTCATGGGTGCAGTTGTGCTGTTTTGCTTCAGCAATATATTTGTTGTTGCTGTGAAATAGGTTATTGATTGGAGAAGGTAGAAATAAGGAATCCACAAAAGCCTGAAATATCAAAATTGTTTATGTCAATTTTAGGGAATATCTAGTCTAGAATACTCCAAAGAGCATTCGATCTTTGCTTCTTTTCTTTTCCCTCTCACTCACAGACAGCTGTAAATCTACGTCTGAAAAAACAAGGGTTTAGTTGTAAAAAGAAAAAGATTAATTTTAGAAGCTGCTTTATGACCCTTGTTTTTGATTATCAGGTACGCTACATATTTGCTTGGAGTATTTACTTTTACTTTGTTAAAGTATAGGTCCAAATTCATTAACATACTGTACTTGTTTTACACTATCCCAAAGAAGAAAAGCGGCCATAAACTCTGCTGAAAAACACCCAATTACACTTGCTTTGTATGGACAGAACGAAAAAATCCAGCAAGAATATATCAGTCAGTGTGGACATAAAAATCTCTTTCTACTGGTAACAGATAATTTGCCATTCTAAAATGTTAAGCTTTAAATGGCAGATGTGCATCTTTGCCTCTGACGTAATTTCCATCTTTGCTATAACATCAAGATACAACTTAAAAAATACATTGTATGATGGTAATTCATGTTTTTTAAAGGTCACTTTTACCACATTTCCAAATCTGTTGATGATTGAGCTTAAACACCAGGGGAATGATTCCTGTAATGGCTTTGTCTGCTCAGTGTCTTTTTCTCTCTATTTCCTGAGGGAAATTAAATCATGAGGAATATTAAAGTCCCTGGTTACATATGTGAAAAGTTCATAAGAGACTTCTGTATTTATTTTCCTAAGAGAAAAGGGATTCATCTCATCTGAATTACTCTGTTTATAAAGTGTTTCATCCCAAGCACACAGAACTCAATTCAAGTGTTCTGAATAACATTAATAGATTTAATATCAAGCCTTTAAGTTATTTATGGGAGAACAAAGATGCCCTTGTATGCCTGGATTTTTAGATTGAAAGCCATTGAACTTGTTCACTGTGAATAAATTGATGATTTGAACATTATTTGTTGTACTTTCAACTCCAGATACAAGTCAAAGACATCTTGGAAGGCCCCTCCATCATTTTTTCTCACTCCCTTACTGTTGCACATTGCAGCCCAAAGACACTGTCAGGTCTGTATGCAGCAAACCAGGGGAGTACACAAAAGATATGTGTGTTATTCAGATGATTTCTGTGTAGTTTGCAGCCCTTTCCCTGAGCTGTAATGGAGCTGTCTGGGGACAGCTCATCAAGAGCTGCTTACTTGTCTTCCTCTCTCTGCTGGACCATCTACATTTTCACAGGAAGTAGAAGATGAAACGTTCTCAAAACTCTGTGATTTATTTTACTCACCTTTCTAAAAATACAACACCTCACAGATCTCAGTCATAATTAGCAATGCAATGTAGACGTGGTTTAACTAAATTCCCCTCTACACTGAAAGTCTCACAATATTTAAAAAAAATTGGGCGGTTTTCAATTACCCTAGAGATTAACCCCCCCCTCCCCCCCAAAAAAAACCCTTCTTTTTCCTCTCTTCCAGCATATAAGTGTCTTGGTACCAATTTCAAGACAGTATTTTCTTTAGGAAAGACACAGTCAGCAGACCACCAGCTTGCAGTGTTCAAGCAACAGAAAATCCCAGCATTGTTGGGAACCCTTCCTGCTAGACTTCAGCTGTGCTGCCTATTTAATTACATGGTTTAGTCAGACAATATTCCCTCTTGGACTCATCTGAAAGCAGAAATATAATATTTTGAGGACAGAATTAAAAGCAAACCTACCTTGAAGTAGTAATGATGCCTGGCAGTGCAGTGCACGTGATTTACATCACTTTTGAATGTAATTGAAAGCATTAGTCTGCAAAGACTGAAGAGAGTTTCCAACAGATCAAGTGCAATCTTCACGTTGGGGTTATTGGATCCCAAATCCCCAGTATTGAATCAATCACCCTGAAAGCACTCTGAGTTAACAGCATGTGCAACTCAGATCTATCAGCAGAAAGGCACTTTCACTGGATACTCATTGCACTCTAACACTTGGATGCTGAAACCCCAGGAACTTGCCTTTCATTCTTGCAGTTTCCAAAAGAGCAAATCTTTGTTTGCTTTTGACACTCAGAGCCAATGCAGCTTATTAAGCAAGATGAACAGAGTTGGCACCAGACATGCAGAAACTCTGAGTCTTGGTGCTAGGCAGAACCAAGTCAGAGCTTCACCTGACCATATTCAACGTGACAGGACAGAGAGATCTCATATGAACAGAACAGTTATACAAAATATGGAATATAGATATAAGGCCCTCTGCAGAGGGAGTCATACACATATAGGTTTTGGCTCTTTGCTTGGCAAACTTGCCATAGCCTACAGGATTTTTGTCTTTTGTGTAGTGATAACCCTTAATTTCTGAACTGTTTTTTTCCTCTGGATATTGAATCTCTTTTATGTGGTGGGTACACATACCACCTACGTGGATGATATGGGATACCTTGACACCGAATTCTGAAAACAAGACAATCTTTCTGATTTTTAGAGTAGACTGGTGCACTGTCCCAGTGGCCCTTTTCACTCTCTTCTTCAGTTTTTTACACATAGGAAGGGAATAACAATTTGTTTAATAAATTCCTTTGAATGAATATCAATATATTTATATGAATAAATTCTGTAGCATGAACAAACTCTAACACTGCACTACCAATAATTTCTGTCATGTAAGTATTGTAACATATTTATTTATGAAGAATTTAAGGATTAATAAGATTCATATGAATTTTGATTAAATGTCTGCATTAAAGTAAAACACTTCACAATAGTGTTAAGATGCACAGTGCAAAAGGTAGCTGGAAACTATCAATACAATGAGAACAATCCTTCCTCTTAGAGCCAAGTACACATGAACATCAAACAGTATCAAAGATTGGAAAAAAAGAAATAAGAAAACTAATGGAATTTGTCAGGGTTGGAATTTAATAATTCCTAAATTAGATTTCTGTTGGGAGTCTTGTGTGCAACTATTACACACTATGCAGACCTGACCAACCTGCTCAGGGGAGGGGGAAGAAAACCAAAACCCCCAACAAACCAGCAAAAGTAAGAAAACTCACTCGAATTTGGAATTTACAATCTTTCTGCTAAAACAAAAATATCATTGCTGTTAATTTCCTTAAACAGGCTCATGGATTATAAATTTCATTTGAAACAAATACCTTTAGTTTGAGTCAAGGCACTTCAAAAGATAATTTTTCATCTGTTAAAATTTAAATTATCATTATTTTCTAGAAAATAGCAGATTTATTAAAGAGACACTGAACTTCCTTTATTGGGACACTAGAGTAGTTTTTCTTCTTTTTCTAGTTTGCTTGGTTTTGCCATTTTTTAGCAACAAATAAAAATTCTGAAAGCCCAAAATTTGTCACTCACATTATCAGGTGATTTCATTAACTGAAGAAATGAAAGAAATAAGGATATGAAAAAAAAAGTATTAACTCTGTTGACGTAAGGAACACAACATTAATACCTGGAGTTTATCACCAGCTTTATCACTTAAGGAAAACAGCATATATGGTTAGGTACACTATTTTTTTTCCAAAATTACAACAGATGTCCCTGAAGAAAGCTCAAATGACCCTGCCTCCCCATTTTCACTGCAAATTGGTTCAGCCTCATAGCTAGTCAGAGGTCATTCCCCTGAAACACAGGATTGTGGAACAGAATTACTGCTCCTGCTCTAAAGCCCTAACCCTTGGTCTAGAAGGGTGACATCATTGCCAAGCACCAGTAAACTGAAATAAGACCAAGCTGATTTCCTGTTACTTTGTGTACCTCCCTGAAAGATGCACTTTGCAGTCCAAGTTCACTGCTTTGCAGGAAGAGGATGCTTATTTTTAGCAACATCCTAGAATGTTTCGACCAGTGTGCAGATACAGAAGCAAACAAGACAATTGCTAAATCTCATTGCTTTGTATTTTTTTGTTACTGAAGAACAAAGTTCAATAGAATACGATGGTGGATGTATATAGCACAATAAAACACCAAAGACTGGAAAGAAAAATATAATTGTATAATCATCTTATGTTCTATTTAAATTAATTTTTTAATTTAAAAGAAAGGAAAAAAGAAAAGAAATTCAGGTCACAACTTATTTTTCCAAACAGAATGATTCACATCTACAGTTATGGAAACATTACAAAATTCAGACTATGCAATCAAGTCCTGTGGTAAGATGCAGACCAGCTTCAGAAGATTTGAATTCGGAAAACCTCCAGCAGCAAATCTGCCCTTTTCCTTTTCTTCCCACACCAACAGCATCTGTTCTGCCATGGCATCTGCCATAAGATTCTCGAAAGGAATTCTATATTATTTCATCAGAGTTTTCTTCACCCATCAGCTCAGAATCAGTATTTCTTGAATTGAGACAAAGACAGAAGTTGCAGATTCTCAGATTTGCCATTTGGCATCTCAGAATTCACATCTGTTCCTCTGCTTTGGGAGATCTTAAGTATTCCATATGCTATGACTGCATGGACTCAGTACCTCTGGGGCCACTGAAGGACTTGAACACATCACCATCACCTTCCTGCCCCAGTCACATACAGCCCACCCCAGCCCCATCATGTAAGGCAAAGAGCAGGAGCAGCCCTGCATGGCTTGGGTTGTGTTTGTGTGGGCAGGAGGAGGTGCCAACAGCAGCTGCCCATTGGAGACACATGGAATGGCATGAAAGCCAGCAGCTGTGGGAAAGGGACATCACAAGACATGAGTGACCCAGTAGGGAACACCTGATTACTATCTCACTGGCATTTTCCCTGGCCTACGCACTCCACCTTCTTCCCACAAGACCTCTCCAAGTTTCTAAGATTTCTTGTCCTCTACCAGGACAGCACAGCCATGGTATGGATTCCAAATATTGACCTCTTCAGAAGAAGGAATATCGATAGATTTTCCTGGAGTGCCCATGCCAAGTATTTTGCTGCCACTAGGAAGAGAAACAGATCCCATAGTCACAGATGTGGCTGAGAAGAGCAACTCCCAGCAGAAGGGCATGTTTCTTCTAAGGATGATGTGGCTACTGTGGTTAATGACAGAGCGAATTTCACATCAGTGAAAAGGCATCAGTCCAATCCCTTCTGAGCAGGCAACAAGGAAAAAACAGGAATTGCCTAGTAGTATCAAACCCTCCTCACAGCAGACCCAGCTCAACACTCCCAACTCAATGGCTTTTGCCACAGAAAAACTTATTCCAGGTTCTCATCTCTAGGCTATTATGAAAACAAGAAGATAATTCAGATTGTATACAGGGCACTGCCATCCTCTCCCTCTCCACATCAAAGGATGTTTAGCAGTAGTTAGTAAATCATTTCAGTAAAGACCCTTCTCCAAGAAGATTATTTTTTGGTGTTGTCATCAAACTGAATATTATTACTAAAACTTTTGAGATCCCAGTAAGCTAAGCACAGACACTGGCAACAATGCATGTCTTCAGGCTAAAATAGTTCCTCACCACAAAAAGATCTGAGACCAGCCTCACCTATCCCCCAGGCTTGTACATACAATTCAGTGTGGGTCATCCAGCAGCACGCTGATAGCCAAAATGTTGCAAAAAAGAGAAGAGGGAGTGATAGAAAAACAGACTGTCTGATGGGCTGCATTTGAAGGAAGGTCATGGACACTGAGAAAAGCCCAGTTCCTCGGTAGTGTTTTCTAATCCGAGTCTCCCACCCCCGAAGAGTCCATGGCAGGACACCTTTCTGGCTCTACAGCTGTAGCTGTAGGTGTCCAGGCAACAGTCAAGTAGGCTGCCGTTAAGACAGCTGACACCTCATCCCAGTCTCCTCCCCCCACATGCTGGCTGGATCCTTATTAAAAAAAACCCACTTTTTTGAAAAAGTTGGTTTCAGTGCTTTGATGGGAACATTTTCTACTCCTATACCTGTCACAAATATTAAGCTTTTTGCCAAGAAGGCAGCCCAAATAGATGGTTGATACAGAAATACAGGTTGCTAAACAGATTTATGATGGAGGAATGCTTTATCTTCACAGATAAAAGGCTGCAAGCAGTAAGGAGAAACACCCTGAACCTGTAGAGGTTTGGTCATAGATAAAGAGCAGCCTCCCAGCAGCCAAAGATGTTTTGCAAAAACTTTCATAGCCCTGTAGAACAAGGATGACCTTTATGGTCAATAACAGCAACATATTGGTTATGCTTTGTATTATATGACTGTCCTTATATAGTGCCCTTATGGTTATGGGACATTTTGTGCACGCAGCAAGTTTTCACTGTGGAGAACAGATCCGTGCTCTAGGCAGGGAAACAAACAATAGAGATGAGCACAATGTCTGGTTGGGCAAGAAGGGGGACAAGGCAGTTTGGAGAATGGCAGCCTTGGACAAGGCTGAGCCTGCTGAACTATTCACTGGGATGGGAGGGCACAGCTCACAGCTCTCTGCACAGTGGTGCAGAGCCCCTTACACTGCTCATAGAAAGGCACATCATCCTTCACCTTAGTGAGATGACAGAAAACACCCTGCATGTCAACCACGAAGAGTTAGGAGACTTTCAAAGCCAGTGCATGAGCCTCTAGGTACGTTGGTAGAGCTGAATTGTAATGAAGACCATGGAGAACAAGTTTTTCCTTGAGAAGAAATGCATCTTCAGTGGAAAAAGGCTGAGTTGTAAAAGCCAATTTGTGATGTAAGCAGTTTTCTCTGCTGTTGTTGCAGAGACTAAGACAAAACTGACCTTTCACAACAGATCACAGGGCCTGTGAAATGACAAAATGATAATTATTACTTAATACAATCATAATTTTGTTATGAAAACTGCATACAGGGATGTGTACTGCTTTTCATTTGAAAGATCATTAATAATACACCAGTACTGATTAACCTTGGATAGTATCAAACCACCCAACTGTTTGTTTGTACCCAACTGTACAACTGTTAGAGACCCAGCTATACTAAAAGTGAAACATGGAATCACAAGCTTAGGCCACCAGCAGATGGTCATCTTACTTTGAATTGATTTCTCACTGATCAGTGCAAGTGAAGGATTCCCAAGATCCAGAGAGCAGTAGCAAGGCTCTCTTCCAGAGGCCTGGGCTCCCAGGAGACTGCACCTTCAGTGTAAATAAGAGCACTAGGCACGGTGACTGTAGACAGGTTGCTGCTTGTTTCTATACCAGTGATACACAAAGGCTGAGTGTCTGTGCACAGTCTCCAACAAGTAAGTGGCAAGGTGTGTATTAGTCTACATTAAATTTAGCTTTCACCAAGAATGTGCTTCCAAAGGAAATGCATCCTCATCATTTCCCAGGGTGAGAATAAGTTCTGCAAATCTGATTCTGTACCAGGAGTGCACCTAGAGCTCCTGGGGGGCACTTGGTCCAAAAGAGCAGCTGGTTCAGAGTAAGAGCCTGTAAAACAGAGACCTTGGGCATTGCACCCTTAGCAACAGGCATTTTACTTGAACAAATCTGCTTCTTGCTGTCTGTGCTATCAGGTATAGCCAAGGTGAGTGTGAGACAAGTGATTCACAAGCACAGGTGGATCAGAGACACACTCCAGAAAAAGCCGGTTGGTGTTGCAGCTGGACCACAGTACAGCCCAGGCAAGCCTCTGTAGAGCACACACAGGAACAGCATGGCAACAAGCCAGTCTGCAATACTTGGAAGGAGGACTTAAATGCCCTCCTTGATGATCCCTACAAAAGTTAGCAGAGACACAACTCTCCATAGATTCTTTCTATTTGCAAGGTATGTTACAAGTGTTCTGTTTTCCTCTAATGGATATAAAAAGCATGTCATGCTGGAACAGGACTGGCAATTTCAGTTTCAGCTACCAGCTGGTTTTAGTATCAGCTTTTACAAATCCTTGAAAAGATGTTCAATTTTGGTTTAACAGGATTGCTGACAGATCATATTGTAAAGCATTAGTACATAACATTTACTACCTTGTGTCTGGATTTGAGAACACCATATCTGAAGAGAAGCTATGAAATCTATTTTCTATGTGGAAGCTAATACCACTCTGAAGTCAGCTATTTTTTATCAGAGAGAAAATATGATAAAACCAACTAATTTAAGATAAGGTTCAGATAAACACGTTTTCTAAAAGGACAAGCACATATTTTCCAAGAAAAAGGTTATAGATATAGTTTCTAAAGTAGTATTTTACTCTGTCTCTCTGGAAAGTTTAGACTGTTTTTCTAACATATGCCTTTAAAGAAAGGTTCAGTATCTTTCCAGGACATAATAATAATTAAATACTGAACAAATTATTTGTACTACATCACTGCAGCTCAGAGATCCAGATCTCAGAAATGGCTGAGGGATAATAGTGCAGTTTTAGAGATATCTAAAGAGTAAGGTTAAATATGATTATCTTGTATTCACTTGCTCTGCCACAGATTTCACATGCAACTTCAAGTAAGAAATTTATTAAAATGAGTGAGGTATGCCTGGAAATGGTCTTTCAGAGATTCTACAGAAGTCAGTTTTGGCTTCTGTTTTCAGTAACAGAGTAATACTTCATGTCGTTTCCATCAGGGGAAAAGAAGTTCCAGTTTGTTCTTACAGAAATAACACATGATAACACATTACAGCATGAAAAGGGATTGGCTTGGGACAGGTAGAAGAACTTCTCTCACCTATACTACACATGGTATTGTTTATATAATCATACATAATAAATAAAAAAACCCTGAACTCAGAATAAAAGGGGGATTTAAAAACATACAGGAGCATCCTGTTGCTAGTATTATATGATGTTATTGTTTATGACAGCATTTGGATTTTACTGCATCAGACTAAACAGAGACCATCTTAAGTGGTCACTGGGTACCAAATACCATGCTGTAAAAAAGTTCTGCTACTATAGACATCAGCCACTATAAGTCCTGCCATGTTAAAAGGTGGTTGCTCACTTGACCTACTGGCCAGCATGGGGCTTTGTGGTCATCATAGATAAGTCAGCACTAGATTAGCTGGTCATCCTCTAACCTTAGTGGAAGCAGAATTTGCTATGTGGACAAACAATGCCGAACACAAAACTCCCATCTATGTGGCCAGCAAAGCAATGGGCAGCACTGTCAGATACATTTTAGCATTGTTTTCTAGCCAGAGTACCTTTTGGTTGTGTCTTGAGAGAAATTCCCAATCTCTGATGCTGGTTTTGAGGGATGAAATATGATGTGTTCTGAAGTTTGTGAGCTTTTTTCCTAAAGAGGATTTGTATCCCTCTCCAGACCAAGCTAACACCTCAAGCTTATTTACTGCAGTGAAACCCTGACTGATATATCATCATGTCCCTGCACATGCCTCAGACTCCTTCGGTTCACTTTGTGAAATGACTTCTTACATGTCTCAAATAACTGTGGGGAATTGAATACTAGCCATGTCTTATTCTCATTAAATGCTATTCCAAATAATTCACCTCAAAGGATCATTTATGGAAACAAAGCAAAAAGGTTTGCATTTGAGGTCAGAGCAGGTATTTGTGTAGGAAATGAAGCAACTTCCAATTCAGGATGAGTTTGTTCACTTTAAATGGAAAAGATCTGGTTCTGGCAGTCCTCTAACTTGGAGCTCCTCTTGGAGCATCACTGCTTCATCCCTGATTTAGCATGGTTTCACACTTGGCACTCCACTGCCTCGGGTCAGACTGACCAGCTCTGTCTCCCACCACTAAAAGAGCAGCCAGCCAGGAGTTTTTGTTCAATCAGCAGGGTAGGAGTGACTGAAAACAACACTTTTCAAATACCAACCCCAGTAAAGCCACATGATTACAGTTTATAGTGGAGCATAAAGCATGTAAGAACACAACACAGTAAGTGCTCAGGAACAGGTGCCAAAACCTTCTTTGATCATACATAAGACATGTAGCTCAGGAGTTGCATGGAGGACAGCCAGAGGCCATATAATCATCATAGGAAGCTGTTACAAAAGAGGAAGCATGTAAAGATTCTGTATTGCTTTAAAATGGCTTAGTCTTTATAATTCCAGTGTGCAGATCTAGCAGCCTCTTTCCCTCTGCTTCCTCTCCAAAACACTAAATATAGCATTCACAAGACAGATGTTAAGATCTTATTTTTCAGCTACAACACATCTCACAGCCACTGGGACCCCCAGCTGCTTCCTCTTCCCCAAGATCCATTCACTACATTTCCTGCTACCTCCCTCTCCTAACAAAAATCCCCCTAAATCAATTAATCACTTGGCAAGTGCATTTATTGTAGCTGTTGATAAATAACAAGAGAGGGGGCAAAAAAGCCCTGTAAATAGACAGGTACACTGGTCACAGCTTCATGGCACTACTCAGCCTTTATCAAAGTGTGTCCTGTGAGCTAATGGCCCAAGTTAAACTACTGAGAGATTTCAGGCAGCGTGAACTAAAAAGTAATTTTGAAAAGCACTAAAGAGTAATTTTAAAAAGCACTCAAGGCTGCAGTACTAAAACAGAAAAAGAAAACATGCATGACATTTCTAAACTGCAGAGGAAACAATTATTGTGTCCATAATAATTGATGTATCAGCAAGACTGTAAGTACTTGTGGGTTTTCTTAAACAGTATCTTCAGCACAGCTGCAGTACTATAGAACATAGAAAAGAGTGCAACAGAAAAAGATTTCAGAAAGGAAACCACAGAAGGAAACAGACTTCTAAATTTGACCCAATAAATACTTGAACACATAGCAATCCAATGAGAAACCTTAGTATAGTTATTTGAGACGTTTTCCACATATTGCATAAGATCCTAGCTCTAGAAGAGAGATAGTGATGAGGGAAAACTTTCCAACATAGATAGTATGAAATTTTTTTTAAAGCATTACAAACTACCAAGGCCACAAAACTACCTACCTACCTCTTGAACTGAAGAGCCTCCAGGGAGCAGCAGTCAGCTCAGATCTAAAGCAAAGACCCACTAAATAAAGCTATTCAAATACCCCACAGAACTATTGAGTTCTGTCACTCAGCTCTAGCTCCTCCATTATCTACAGTCCTTAGCACCAGAAGCAAACTCATCCTTGTGACAAAATACATTCTGATGATGCTGTTTCATGATTATCATTCTCTGCAGCATGACCTCCAGGTTGTTGGACAGCAATAAAAAACCAAATCAGGTATTAATCAGTATAGGAGGACAAATTATTGTACCTTCTTACCATACTTCTCATGGCATTTCTCTTTCAAAGAATTCAGCATCACTGGGCACCTAACAAAGAATACAAGTGAAGAGGTGTGCTGATAGAACGGCTAACAAAGTACTTTATTTTGGTATAATGAAATGCTATAAACATCACTTTGCTGTGTTTAAAGCACAGAAGCCTGTGTAGACACACTAACTCTACAATTTTGCCTTCCAGAACAAAGCTCATAAGATCCACCTTAGAAGTCCAGCTTATATCTCCTGGGCCATTGGAAAATTGACTTTCTAAGAGTCTCTTTTTGAACGCTGCGAAGATTTATAGCTCTAAAGCAGAACAGTGGTTGGCAATGAGGCAAAGAAATGCTTTCACAGCAGCCTTTAGTTAGAGTCAATTCAGGCAAGGGACAAACACCTTGCAAGGAAGCTGCATGCCTTCATTCAGGAATTTAGAAGTCTTCCATTATCCAGTTAAACACCTGCAGTCCTGTTTCATCATTCAGCCTTTCCTCAGTGTGCTACCTGAATTCTTTCACAGAATGAGCAAGTGTTCTGATTTTTGTCTGTCTCCCCCTGGTCTAATGGCATCATGAGTTAATGAAGCCATCAATTAACTATTCTCATCTGACCAGAAATAGGACAGAGGCAAAAGGGGTTTTAGTATTTTACCAGTTTTCTTTTCAACCAGATTTTTTTTTGTAAAAAAGTGTATTAAATTGTTTACTAATCTACAAGCCTGTTGGGTAATATCTAATCTTTAGGAATGGAAAATTTTGAATCTTGTTGAGATGATTCAAACTGGTATTTTTTAGTAAAACACTCATTTCATATTCCATCCCCATCCATTCTACCAAAAGGAATTTTTTTTTTTTTAAAAAGCTTTCCACTTTTAAAGACCTTTCATTTATAAATAACTGCACAATTCAAGATACACACAATTCAAGGAGAAATGGAAACTGATGCAAGAAAAAACTGCAAGAATGAATGGACCAAAAATGCATTGTACAGAAAGTCTCCTCAGGCCAAATCCATCCAGCTCAAAAGAGAAACAGATAAAGGATGACCAGGTCAGTCTTAACTGAACTGGTAGCTCAAAAAATGATTAATTTCAAATTGAATTAGACATTGTGACTATTATAAATAAGATGTTCTCTGTTGTGGGGAAGAAAATCTGAAAGGATAATTTTGTTATTATCCAAAGGTGAAGAGGAGGGACAGCAATATTCTCACACAACAGAGCACCACCAGCTCAGGTCCTCCCTCAGGATATCAAGAGTTCAGCTTCAATTCAGAGCAAGGAGCTGAGTAAGGGTCTCACTCTGAGATCTTCTATTGAACTTATTTTACTTAGTAGAAGATACAGATATTGGTTGCAAAGGAATAAATAATTACTATTGATAACTGTAACATACATTCTAGTCCTTGCAGGAGGTCAGTATCATATAAATGAAATCAAATCAACTTGACAAGGTAAAAACAACCATTTCAGAATATTTACCTGCCCACCATGTCAGATTTCATGGAGGATTTTCTCAGATTTCAGCAGGCCATGTGTAATTCAAATATCAGACTGAGTTTGAGACTTAGCATCCCAACTGCCTGCTGAACATCCTTGCAACTGGACTTTGGAAAATACTATTAGTGTCATCCTCCTCTCACCTCTGTAGAAAGAATGGCAATGAGAAAAGCTACCTGGCATAGATATATTTCAAAAATTGAGTTTCTGAAATGCTGGCATAACACAATGATGTGTTACTGGAAGAATGCAAGTCTTAGTTACCAAATATGCAATTTTAATTTTGCAAGTTATTTCCTTAGTGATCATGACTTCCTTACTTCTCAGAAGTACAAGTTTTGTTGTTTTAAATAATGTGAACTACATTGCATTTGCTAAATGTTCAGAAAACATATCACTCCATGTCAGCTGACAGGCAATCACTTGAAAAACTCTTTTAAGTCCCTTGAAATGCTGAACATTAAAGTGAAACAAATTATGCCTTTCTAGCAGAACTGCTTATTGCTTTCTGCAGTCCTTTTAAGGTGATGGAACAAGTAACTCCTTTCAAAGTTTTGTCTGAAAGTCAGTTTGTGTAAACAACCCATCTGCATCAGCCATCAGTTTGGCCTCAAACGACCTGAACACTTTTACTCCTGTAATTTAGGGTCCTACATTGTTGCTACCATTCCAGTATTTCTTTCCTCTTTGCCAAGGATGTCAACTGTCAGTGTACTGGATTAACAACACTGGTGTTACTGGAAGTGCTATCAGGTCTTTATTGAAATTCCACAGGAAACACAAATGCTTCATTCTGCTTCTCTTACAGCCTAAGGAAGCATCATATTTCAACACTGGTCTTGGGAAGACTCACACAGAGCACCTGGAGCTCTCTATTCATCTTCATTTCACAGATTTACTGGGGGAAAAATGAAGTGATATAAAATAGCTTGTTCCTGTCTCTGCACTTGAATATTTAAAACACTATAAAACTTTTTAACCTCATGATTTATCTTTCAGATCATCTTTGAAATGCTGCAACACTAAAATTTCTGGTGGTGAAGACAAAACTCTTTCAAGACTAGCAAACGATAACTCTGCTAGCTATTCTTTCTGGCACTGCTTTTAACTAGAAGAAAAATCTTGAAGGACTGAGAATCTGGTAAGACAACAAGCTCCAAGATTAAGTGTACAACATATCAACAGCTGTCTCCTAGCAGCACCCAAATTCATCATCTCTACTTGTAAAATTGTATTAAGCCCCAATAGCATTCAAATACAAGCTTAATACAAGACATCAAAAGTGAAGCTGTGTCCCTCCTCCTCCACCTCTCTTCACTCTGCTGAAGAGTGCTCCCTCTCTCCTCTCCAGGAGGATCAGGGTGCCTCCCACCCTTTTTTTTTTTTTTTTCTTTTTTTGCTGAGTAGCTCAGAACCCTTTCCCTCAATATACAGATCAGGCTGCTGAGCCTTTAACAGACAGACATCAACAGCCTCTCCTGAGAAAGGGACAACTAGCTGAGCATCTGTACATACCTCACTGTTATTGTCTCAGATTAGAGCTCCAGAAGATAACAAAAGCAGGCAAGGACATACCAAAAACTTTATCCCACAACACTCTCTCAAAGCTGCTTTCTTCAAATGTTGCAGAGAGCTGTGAAGATAGTTGCTGAATGTTTTCTTTAATGCTTTCCCAGAACATTAATCTCTTATATGCCCAACAGACTGCAAACATCTTGAAAATGTTTTTTGTCTCAGTAGATGATAAAATTTATGATTTTCTTCCATTCCTTAAATGGAGTCAGAGGGCCAAAGACTGAGAACTTTGCAAAGAATTAAGTTAACAGGTAGAAAAACAAGGAAAACTAACATTTAAGCCAAACCAACGTAACTCAGCTGTGAAAGATACTGGCAGAATCTATATGCATCAACTTCAGAATTTGATCAGATGTACTCATCACCCCATGCAGTCCCCAACAAATGCAATATTTTTACATAATCTCTCTAGAATTATGAAGGATGGAAATCACATTTTTTGTTAAATGGCAAAAATAGTAGTAATCATTAGAAACTGGATGTAATAAAGTATCCTTATTGACTTACAGACCTACAGGCCAAATTCACATCTTCAATATATGTTCTAGTGTTTACAACAATAAAATCACGATATAATTTTTTTCTGGTTGTTGCGTTCAGTTTTACATTCTAAATTATGCAGTTGATAACTATAATATTGTTTTTGGGTTTTTTTTAATGAACTCACCTTTAATTGTCATTAATAGGAACGGAAAGTTAATAGTATTCTCACAAAAAAAAAAAAGAAAAAAATCTGTTTTAATAAAGCTCTCGATGAAAGCTAGACAAGGTATCATAAGTTTGTGACTTACGGCATCAAAACAGGAATAGCTTCATCTTTGTTTAATCTATCAAAATAAAAATCCTGATTTACAGGACAAGTATTAGCATTTTTTAATCAAAACTATTTAACATTCTCTGGATGACAGTTTCATAGCATTTTTAAAATAGATTTTGTGGGTTGGGGTTTTTTTAATCACATTTTAAGAGAATCATGGCACTGGAACAGAGTAAGACTGAAAATTTGTGACCGTATCTCCCCATATTTTTTCCACAGGAAGATGTTCTAAGTTCCTGAGACAAATTATTATGGAACTATGTACAAAATAGATGGTTTATTTATTTGATTTAGTCTAGAAAACTGTTCTTTTATTTTGACAAATGGAGACAACACAAAGAATGTTTCTATTTGTAATGTGTTGCCCTCTCAATCACTTGTACTGTGCTTTCTCACAGTACATTCTGATTTTGTAGACAGGAGGACACTTGGTAAGAGGTATTTGAAGATGCGCTTGGTGTCATGTTGTAAGGACTTCTGTGGATCACTGTGGAACTGTAAACTACAGAACAAAAGAGCTTCACCTGCTCAGGTTCCTGGTTTCCTAGACTTTTCTTCATCCTTTTCAATACAAACACATGCAGTTTTAAGCGCACATTTTTCTAATCAATCTGCATAATCTTACATTACCATATTAATAATAATCTTACATCAGGCATCTGCATATTCTTTATCTGCAAAAGAAAGTACAGATCAGCATATTCTGCACGATTCAAGGTACCCACATCTCAGATGTCGACACAAATAGCACAACCCGTGAGAGAAAGCACAGTGACACCACCTCTCCCCCAAACTTCTCTCAGTGGGAGGACAGAAAAGGAGGAAGACTAAGGTAGCTGGGAACAGCTAGTTCTGTGAAGCTGCACTGACTTCCAGTGAGGACGTGTTTGGTTTTAAATGCCTTTTGTTCCACTGCAATTAAAAAGAGTCAAATTTTAGATAGCACATTCTTATCAGTACATCCTTGCATGCATAAATCTTTCTTTTGTAACATGCTCTGAAATCCCTTTCAGAATTAACATATAGGACTAGAGAAAGAGTTCTACTACAGAAGTGTATTTTTTCACTGTGGGCTCAATTTTTCCTGTCCTAACACCCAGGAGGGAGTATGACCAAAAATGGTATAGCATTACACTACCCCATATGTATTTCAACCTATTGACTGCGCTTTTAAAAAT
Source organism: Brachypodius melanocephalos (assembly GCA_013398615.1). Lineage (NCBI taxonomy): Eukaryota > Metazoa > Chordata > Aves > Passeriformes > Pycnonotidae > Brachypodius > Brachypodius melanocephalos. The sequence continues at coordinate 8,526,624 of VZSR01001299.1, read as the reverse complement.
AAGCCTAACTATGCCTTAGATCAAATGAATTACTCCTACAATAAACTGCTCAATAATCCCGATCTTTGTTGTGTCATGTAACAGTCATGTCTTCTCACTACCACAAAAAAGAAAATACAAGCAGAGCAAACCAGCCAGAAGCACCTTGTCTGGAATCATGACCAACTTTGAAAAGCACTGCTTCTAAATACACTAAGAACAAAAAGCTTGATAAATGCATTTGAACAGCCATTTTTAAGGACAGCATATAATCATGAACTGGAAATATAACTAAAAAAACCTCTAGTCCTAGTTCCCTCTATGTCAAGCCAGATTCTTCACAAGAACTCCAGAGACAAAACCACAAAATGGCTTTCTTGCACCTATGCTATTGAAATTTCAGTATTACTGTTCATCAGTCCAAAAACTCGACACTTTTGCAAAAACATGCACTGCTTGTAGTCCATGACAGATTAAGTTCCTCTTTTACCAGTCTCACCTTCCACATTCATGGCCTGTGAGTGCACTTCTGCAGGTTATGAATTATTCAAGGATGCGCTGTCTAAAGACTCTTGTTGAACCTTCTACACTTTTTTTAAAAATGAAATATAGTCAAGGCTTTGAAGCTTACAACCCTGGCATTACTCTTTGACTCACAGGATCTTAGTTACTAATATGAAATAAAACAACTTCAAGACACATTCACACAGTAGGATAGCCAGCATCTTGGCAGGGTTTCCTTTTTGCTTGATTTGAAACAAGACAACTATCCTTTAATTTTCCCCAATTCTGAATGTACACCAGCCACCATGCTGTTCAGCATGCTGCAGATGGATCTCTTTTTCTCCCTAAGGTTTTATGTAGATTTTAAATCATGAAGCTGCTAATTGCCTACATGGAACCAGAAACAGCAATCCAGCAAATCTACATTGTTCCCATGCTGTGGTCCTGGACCATGTTAATGAGAGTTTACTACATTTAACATCAAATTACCTCCAGATTTCATAGGTGGGATAGCAAACCAAATAGCAATTTTTCCAAGCCATCCTTTCACAGTGTTAAGCCTCTTAAAAATAACTACATGTTTAATGACAGCTCTATTTTACTGACACTTCAACCACAGATGTGCACAAGACCATGGGGCTGGAGAAGTCTCCTCAAAGGTCTGTTTTTTTACATATACTACATTTACAATAGCCTGAAGGAATTTCCTAGGTAATAGAGGGAGCTTCTTTGTGTCATGCTAGAGAATGCATTTTGCCTGCACACGCTGCATGAAGAAATCAGAGGAATGGGGAACTGGAAAAGAGCAGAGCTTAGGCTGCTGAGGGCCAAGACTAACCCCCCCAGACAGTGGTGTACTTGCAGCATTTCCACAATTTTCTGCAGTGCTGTGACAGAGAAGAAGGCTTCTGATGGAACAGGGATTTATTACAGCTTTTATTAGGGAGCCTTACTACAGCTGCAGTGAAAACTAAGTGTGTGGTTCCCACCACAACTGCATGCAAATTCTCTTGTAGCTTTTCCTAGAGAAGTGGCCTAGGCTGACAACTTTATCTCTGGACAAAGATGGATCTACCAGTGCAGCACTGCTACAAGAAAACATCTCTGCTGGACATGCATCAGGTCAGAAAAAACAAGATTAGTCTGTGGACTAGCAAGCCAAATTAGTTCACAGTTTTGTTCTGTGTCAATATATGAAGACTTCATAAACCACAGGCTACAAAATCCCAAAAATTCTCCAACTGAAGGTATTAAGAAAAGAATTAATAATAAATAAAATGATTCTCGCACAAAGTTACACTTACTCCTGACTTCCTATCTTCTCATTTTTACTACCTAGTTACCTCCAAAGAATGGATGCAAAAAGATTTCCATCAGCACTTTTAATGAAAAACATTTCTTTCAAGCAAGGCACAAAATTTAGATTTATTTAATTTGATTAATCCCAATTTTTGTTTTACATTAAGTACAAAAACCAGCTGGAACGTAGGTGTAAATACAATTCCACAAAGTAGTTGAGTGAGATTTAAAATCATAACCAGAACCATAAAGCACAATCAAAAGCAGCTCCGGATATACAGATTGCTTACCATAACTGCTGAAAGAGCTCATAATGTATCGACATATTTAACAACCTCCAGCAATAACTTATCTCCTTTCTAATCTTTCATTTAAAATGCATTTTGCAATTCTGTACCTAATGAAGAAAGCATTAAAGAATGAGAAGGGCAGGTAAGTCTTACTCAAGCAGAGGCCTAACTTAAACACATACACAATCAAAAATTAAACAACAGAGCAATGACTTCAATATTTTGAACATTTTTAAGAACATAAATGCTAAGATAATATAGAAAAATAGCCACAGGTGCCAAGACTTATTTACTTCTCAAAGAACTTATGGTGTACTGTAGCTGCCTGAAATATTTTAACAATTATAGAAAATTGTATCTCCAGGTTTGGTATGTTCGTGTTTTCTAGATGACAACACACATTTAAGACAAACATCAACTTATTTACAGTTAGAAGCTTATACCTTTTAAAATCTGTATTAAAAAAATCAATTTTGGCACTATCCCTAAGGCAATGGATGATAGGTACCTAAGACAGCAAGTCACATAATGAAAGCATAACCAGAAGAAAATCATCTTTAACTTATAAGAAACTGTGAGGCTATAATTAAAAGGAAATTAAAGAATCAACACTTCTAAGTCACTAAAACACCCTACCCAAAACACTGAAGATTCTTGCTATATGCAACAGGAATTTGCTTTCATCTCTGAAGCCCCCTTATCTTATGGGAGAACCCAATACTTCTATGGTTATTAAGTTATCAAACTAGTTTTATTACCAGAAAATAGCAAAAAGTTTAAGGAGAACATGAATTTATGTTTTAAGTAAGCAGAAAAAACATTACTCTGAAGTCCAGTCTTTGCTGTCTATTTAAAACATCCCCAAAGTAATTTTTCCATTCACTCCACTGAGTAAAGACCACAGCATCATTTTTTTAAATTGGTATGAACAGTTTTCACAACTTCCTTTTTGCATTTCCATCAGCTTCAGTGATAGCTGCCCCTTAAATATCAATTTCCCAGTGTTGCCACATTTCCACTGCAAAGACTGCAAGCCTGGATTTCATAAACTGTGGATTTCATTTAAGTTTTAAAAAGTCTTTGCATTTATCCTAAATTTATTAAAAAAATTTTTTTTCAAAACTTAAGGCAAAAAACAAGTTTATTGGTTATGTTTCTTTAAGTCTGAGAAGGTGTATGAGGCTGTTTAAATATCAAAAAAGCTAATGTCATATACAGTATTACCAACAAAAGTAAAGAATAAGGCAGCATGCACCCTTAAGATGAAAAGAAAATTTAATTTTACAAGATGTTTAAATAATCCAAAGGCAAAAAGTGTGTCTCCTCTAAGAGTATCTTCATAAAACATGGAAATTTTAGAGGAATGTTTTAGAGGACATCAAGTTACTAAAATATTCCGTTCAACGTTTATACAAATACATTACTACAATTGTAAGTTTACATACAATCAACTGACATCTCAGTGTTAACTAATTACTTAAATTTACAAGACAAACATAAATAAAGCTGTTAAAACAGGCAAGTACAGTACTGATCTATCATTGAGCACAATGCATTTTGTACTTCTTTCACCTTGAAAAGAATCAGATTAGAATTGTGCGAAGTCGATCTCCAAACCTAAAAATAAAATAAAAGAGAATTAAGTTTATCTATGCAGGTTTTACACAGCGTGGGCATATTCCAAATGTTTAAGTCCTGTTTTCAGGCATGTAATTTACCATTTAACAACCTTTTGTCTGTTCTCAGAAGAGGCCACAGTCTTTAAGGTTATTTTTAATAATGACATCAGTTACAGCATCAAAAACAAACTGCACATTTTTTGTGTCTGTGGCACATGTGAAGTGAGTGTAGATTTCCTTTGTGTCTTTTCTCTTGTTCAGATCTTCAAACTGACACTGAATGTAAGCAGCTGCTTCTTCATAAGTGTTTGACCCTAGAAGAAGAGAATTTCTCAGTAAGCCAGTTTCCAACAGAAGAAGAAGAAGATGCACACTCTCTTTGAAGGAAGGGGGGAAACAGTTAACATAAAAGTGAAGAGGAGAAATTCCAGAGCCATTGCTTTAAGGCACTATTAAAAAAGCCTTGGAAGGATACCTTTTGGATACATTTGTAATAATAAAAACTTAGCACTCAATTCTGTTCCAGGCGCAGGAATTGTCTTTCCATTTGCTTCAGTGCCAGAGGAACAAGTCATTAATGACCCATCACTTTCCTAGTTAAAGATATTTTGTTTCCTTCATTTAAGTTACTTGCTTTCAATTTTTGTTTTTAAAACGTTTGAGGTTTTCCCACATCCAGTTAAAGACACTTGGCATACACACTTCTCCGAGGCTTTTTACCTCCAACATGCTATTTTCTGAAATTACAATGAAAATGCTACATAAAATGCTAAGAATTGTTATATGAATTTATGCCCTTTTGCTGTATATTTCCTGAGTAAGCCACAATGTCAAAATGTATGTACAGTCCCTGTTCAAAAACTTCGCAGGTATCTCAGAAATTCCTACTTATATCAAAGTACAAAAGTAGGAGAACATCAGAAATAAGAATAGGCTAAATAAATGAGCCTGAACAGTTGCAGCAGTAACATCTGAATGCCATCAGTAGACCTGCATTATTTCACCTGGTTGAAAAGATTTATGCACTGCTCTATTTGCAAACCATCAAAACAACCCCCATCTTAAATTTCAGGTCATATAAATATTTTAGATGCCTAGAGTTATACAACTCCTCATGATCTGTGCATGAAAAATACGGTATTTTAACAAAGAACAACAAACAAAAAACAAACCAAAAAACCTTGACATCTGCACCCCTCCAATACCTGCATATTCAGGGTAGCAAATAGTGAGAGGACTTCTTTTGATTTTTTCTTCAAAAAGATCTTTCTTGTTCAAGAATAGAATAATAGAAGTGTCTGTGAACCATTTATTGTTGCAGATACTGTCAAACAATTTCATGCTCTCATGCATCCGATTCTGTAATTGAAAAAAAAGCTATAATTTTCTATTTTATCAGACTTAAGTAGTAAAATAAGGATACATATTTTTGATTACTTACAAATGAACCAGTTACAAAACTAAGTTTTTAGCAATCAAAATCTCATTTTACTACAGGGAAATACAAGAGAGGCCAAGACTACCACAAAGATCACTTCCACGAGCAACTACTTTTTCTCATTTCCAGGTTTAAGTTTTTAATATTTAAGATTTGTGTGTGTTTTAACATTTTGCAGTACAGATATTCTACAAGAATTGCTGAATTACCTGAATCTGTCTTAACACTGATTAGATCTTCATGAAATTGAAAATAAATTCTGCACCTAGCTGCTATTCCAGAGTAAGGAAAAAAGTTCTACAAAGCTAGAGAATCGAGAAAGCAGGTATTTTAACTCTTACCATAATATTTTAACTCTGTAGAAAAATTATCCAACATGTAAGTACTTTGGCCAAGTTCCAGTCATTTAAGTAGCAGGATGCTAGCTATGACCTTCTTTGACTATATATGACTTGAAAGGTTTTCTGATTTCTCTTTCCTCCCCAAATTATATTTTATAGAAAGTTGCAGAACACAATGAAGAGCACAAGAGCCTGTTAATGATTCACATACAGAGGTAAGCATCACTTCAGACCACTCAAGATAGTAAAATGCACCCTGTGCACAGTGACACGGAAGGAGTAAACTCTTGAAAGAGAAGAAAGGAGCCGAGGGTGGTGGAAAGGAAAAGGAAGAGAAACATTTCTGCAACTAAGACAAGAGATTGGAGAAACAGAGTTAGAAAGAAACAAAAACTGAAGACTGAGGAAGGAAAGGAAAACAAAATGTGGTAAAGCAGATACAGGTAAGTAAAAAAAAATTTCTTACTATGGTACTTCTAGCATCCATAAAGAGACTAAAACATGTATTATTGACAATGTATCCTCATTAATTTATGCTTCCTTTAAGACACGAAAAGTGTAGCTATTAGTATTCCTTCTAAGAATATAAGGAAATACTTTGGAACTCAAAAGCATGAATTCTATCACCATTTCACTGAGACCTTTTGCACAAACCCCATACATCTTATAAAGCACTAATACATCAAAAGATCAACTTATAGCTTTCCTTCCAAGCTTAGCTTCTGTCCAACAACTATTCCCTTCTTCAACATTACAGTACTTGCCATTTCCTCATCTTCAGCCAAGACCAAGTCGTAATCACTTAGTGCCACACAAAAAATAATTGCTGTAACACCCTCAAAACAATGAATCCACTTCTTCCGCTCTGATCTTTGGCCTCCAACATCAAACATTCTGCAAAACAGAAGTAAAAAGCAGTATATGAACTTTGGAATTTTTAACTTTCTGAATATTAACCAACAAAATCTGGAATTATCAGCAGTGTAAATCTGAGTACAACATCTTAAGAAGGTGGCAAAACACCCTGTATCATTAATTACTATTTTTCTCAGTATATACCTCCATTTTAATAAAGCCTTACAAGTCTTCCTATACCTTTTGGAGAACATGAGAAAGTATGAGATGAAAGATAAACAAAATTAACTATTTACAAGATTATAGATCATTAACAAAGTCAGTTGTAATCTGTATAAAATAAAAATATATAGTCAGCTTTACTAAAAAGTCTACCATAAAGATACTGATCAACAATGTGGACTGCTGAGTTTTAGCTCCTCTCTCTTCTAAGTCAAATTACAGCTTTAATCCATTCTTCAACTGGTCATGTTTAAATGGGATATTTTTTAAATATTATCTTAGAAGATAAATAAACATTATATAGTAAAAAGAAGCCTCATTTTCCCTCCAATAAATGCATTTTTTAAAATGCAACTAAGTTTCACATATGACACTTGTGTTTTATATTATCCCTCTTCCCTGTTTTCCATGAGTTGTAAGATTCCAAGTATAGGGCAGGTAAAAAACCCTACTGATTTAATGTTAGTGCACTACAGAAACACTGTAAATTGCACTTGAAGGGATTCAATTACAGTTGTTATTTTTAGATATCTTCAAGTGTTCCAAGTTGCTAGGTTTTAATTTGAAAGAAAAAAAAAACACAGTAAAAATAAGTAGAGAAGGAAACAAATTAGAAGAAAAATAAAGACCCTTTGCTTTCTTATGGAAAACTGTCAGAAACACTAACCTCTAACAAGGTCTTCTACTTGGGTAAAATACTACAGAAGTGACAATGCTCACTGCCTTTTTAATGTCCTACCCATTGAAGTAATACCATGTTAAAAACACTTGGAAGATTATTCCTGCTGAAAAAAGAATTCCTTAGAGGTGCTCTTTACCTTCAGGAAAATCTTTGAAGGCAAGTCTCTGGCTATCACCCTATACAAATGTGAGCCAGCCACCAACTACTCCTACTTAGTTCTCAAATAACTAGCAATAGCTATACCCATACAATGTATTTTGTACTTGTATGTCTTAATTCATCCCTTACATCTTTAGAAGTAATTACTTCTTTCAGTTCTAATGCTATGCTTTGTAACTTTATACTGAGACTTGATTTTCCATAAGAATTAACACTTCAACAAAAATAGTGTACTTTGAACACAAAAGTAGTAAATAATCAGACTCAACTTTTGGACTAGTCTGTAGAACCAGGATGAAGATAACTTGCTATTTGCATTTTGGATTGAATCAATAATCAAAGCTATGCTAATTGCTTTATAGAGAAGCAATTGAATTGAGGCTCAACCTGAAGGAACCCAAATTGCTTTATAGGGAAGCTTTGAATTGAGGCTCAACCCGCAAGAATCTAAAGACACACTGAAGAACAGAAAAGAAAAGATAATGAAAGAAATTGATCCTGTGCAGCTAGCCATACTTATGTACCCTTGTCTTAGTATTATCGAGCCTTTCATGTGTTTGGATGATCTTAAAAGGTCTTTTCAAGGTTATGTAAGAGTGTGCTTCAAGCTCTCCCAATAACTCATTAGGCCTATTGCCTAAGGCACAGGTACAGATGTTTGAATGCACAACATTACAGATAAATAATTAAACAGGCCTGGCTCAAAGACACATTTTACAGAAGTGTAACCATATGGTCCTTGTAACAGTCCCAATAATCTGTACAAACTGGACTCATCCACAGTAGGGAACAAGAAACACTGGCAAGTAAGTGAGAAGATGGAGAGGTCCTGAGAAAATACTGAAGTCCTCTCCTCAGACTTGGCTAAGGACTACTCTCTTTAGTTTTGTAAGAGATTCATTACCATTTATCAGCTATTCTTTTGTGGATTAATACAAGTTTTGTATTCTTAAACCCTAAAACAAGGGAACAAAACAGATTTCCACAGTACTGATTTTCCTGAAGTATCCATATTTCAGTATTTGCCATGCATTTCCATAAGAAAAATATTTTCCATGAAGATACTAAGCAAATATATAATATAGACATGCTGAACAATTTCTGCAGAATCTAAATTCATATTTAATGAATGTTTTACTGAATTTTTTTCTCATTCTTCCTCATCAGTAGGAGGTAGAGTATGCTGATGGTTAAAACTATCTTGTGTTTTTACCCTGAATGCTGCACGTGTATCAGGGCAAACTTTTTACAGGAGATATTTGTGACAGGACAAGGGGGAATGAGTTCAAAGTGAAGGAGTTTAATTTTAGATTAGGTATTAGGAAGAAATCCTTTACTGTGAGAGTTCTGAGGCACTGGAACAATTTGTCCAGGGAAGTTACAGATGCCCCATTCCTGGAAGTGTTCAAGGCCAGGGAGGGACTTTGAGCAAACTGGTCTAGTGGAGGGTGTCCCTGTCTACTGCAGTGGGTTAGAACTAGATGACCTTTAACGTCCCTTCCAACCCAAACCATTCTATGATTCTACATCTTTAGACATAAAATGCTCAGAATATTATCATTATTTTCTAAATCTTGCACCACTGAAAATGTAAGTTACATTCTTTCATCTCTAAAATACTGCCTTAAAGTATAAGACATATTTGAATTCAGCTCTTTGGGAAAATGTATTTACTCTTTCATAAAATACCAGCAAACTCTTTTAAGCTTCCAGTTCTCCAACAGAATTTCAAACAAGAACCCAATAGAACAGCTATTTAACATTGCAGAAAATGCAATATTTTGCTTTGAGATTTAATTTATATCAAAAGTATCCTTACAAAACATTTTCAATAAAACAAGAACATTTATTTCAGCTCCAACAACTCTCACATGCCTTCAGAAAATGGAGTCAAGCACAAGAATTTTTTCCTTTTTCCCCCCACTCCCCATAAACAGAGGAGGAAGTAATCAAACTTGGGGTTATAGAAATTTGTTAAATTACACCATTGAATGCTATATTCCATAATTTTACAGGAACTTTGATGGACAGATAATCATGCAGCATGATTTACATACTTAAAATGAAGATCTTTGAAAGTGAAGTGAGTTTCCACTATTCCTGTAGTTTTCACTCTAGTCCTGAGAACGTCCTGTTGAGTTGGAATGTAGCTGGTTTGTGCTATCCTGTCCAAATCATTCAAGTAACTAAAGGTAAAAATAAACACTGCTTTCAGTTATTCACAAAACAACAGTGAAAGAATCACAGAAGTTCTAAGTCCCTTCATTATACTGTGCTTGAATTTTATAAAATAGTTTTCTCTGAGACACAAGACACAGTATTTCCACTCAAATTTTTGAAGTAGGCTTTTAAGACACAATGATATTTCATCCTAGATGAAAGAAAACTTATGTAATTTATTCCACTGCAAAGAATCCTTCTTTAGAAATTCCAAAATGCAAACATGGTTCCATAAACATCAATGCTATTGGCACTAATTAGAACACCTATATCTTTGCAACCTACTGAATTGCAGGTTACTTTGAACCATAAAAAACCCCAAAATCACTCTATTTGATAACAGATATGAAAAGAGTAACTCAGTGTTTTGGCCAGAATTAATGTGTCTAAGAAAAAGCCTAATACATAACAATTAACTTCCTATTGAGAATTCCTAATTGCACATATTTTTTACAATTGATATGCTTTCATTACCAAAATCCTTGCAATGTAGGCCAAGTTCAGTGTTTCTAAAAAACTATACAGCTCTTACTTGCACTGTTCCCATAGTAAATAGGGAAGGCATTGTATTCTACTTTCTGTGTAACAGGAAGTTAACAAATTCACAAATACATTTATATGTTCAGAAGAACAGTTTTATATGAAACTTGAGTCACAGTTGTCTCAAACAACAAAATAGAACGCAGCAGGTTACCACACGCGAGTACGTGAATCTCCAATCAAAGCGCTCCATATGGAAAGAACTTTATACAACTGAGAAGCAACTTCAAACACTACAAAATACTTCAGAATCGTAAAAAAATTGCACTACAAGGCAGTATCACTGCTATTGCCACTCTTTACCACCTTATAGCTCCTTCAGTGGACTCTTTTCCTTGACTGACTTACCATTACTTACTGTCACACCATCTTATTTTTGCCTTCCTAGTTCCTTAATATCTTGTTTTCTTACTGAAGTGCCCTACCATAAAAAATACAGTCTAGTTGTTTTCTGGCTCAACACACTTCCAATAGAGACCATTAATTAACAATGAAAACACAGCAATGTTAAAATAGGAAAAAACTCTATTACGAAAGAAAGCAGTATCCTTGGTAATACAGATACAGATCAGGTGATCACATTTTTGGACACAATCAGATACTAAAAAGGTCTTTTAGTCGTGCTTTTATAAGACAAAACCTTTTAAAGAACCTTAAATCAAATTTTGTCTTCTTTAAGGGAGTCAAACATCTGGTCAGAACATGACAAGTCAATAATTACACCATTTCCTTTCCAACCTCAAAGCTTTGCTGCAGCATTTTGACCCAAGCAGACACTATCCTGGTCCAGATACTTCTGTGGTTTCCATCTGCGTGGGAGCAGAATTTGTCAAAAGATGACACCTCATACTGATTTAGCTACTAGTTAGAAGGCAAAGAGAATCTTGTCTGTCATACTGTACTTACTAGGCAGCAGAGTCATTGAGCTGGTATTCTCGAGATCTGTTGAAACAGGCTTGAACCCCGCTGTCTTTCCACAGTCTCTTGATAACTCCTGCAAGCTCTGAAGTCATAAATCCTTCTTCTGCTGCTCCAGCCAACACAAAGAGCTGACGAGCATCATCCTTTAGGATGTAAACATGGTGAAGAGAGAAATATTGAGGAACACAACAGAAGTATTGTCTCCTAAGGACTAGATTCAGCAAATGCACTATTTAACCTGGTAAATGTGAATGTAACCAAACAAAAAATGTAAAAGAAAATTATTTATTTTAATGTTCTGCATTGGATATTACTTCCCACAATTTTGAACAACAGAAAAAGACTAGCAAACCGAATTAATCATTAGCTGATAAAGCTTCTGGTCTGTTTATAACTTCAGCAAGGTTTTTATAAACAGGGCTCAAACCTAAAGTTAACCATATTTGCTCATAAAATATCACATACTGGATAAAAATACAGACTAGACCCTTCAGAAGGGTAGCTGTATATTGAACAACTGAAGAAAACACATTAATTGCTTGATTGTAATTAATTACATGACTTTGAAAGTGACAAATAATCACTTCTTTCCAAATCATGCATCAGGAATTAGAAAAACACTTTCCAGATAAATAAGCTATAAATATCCATTGCCTTAGTTATTCTACAGAGACCAGGTTCTCTTGGTAATCCAATATTGAGCAAACATCAAAATTTTTAAGAACAAATGCTGGATTTTAAAACTATATATAATAACTGGCTTTGAGAGTGAGACTAATGGAGTACAGGATGTAAATCCATCATTCCCTTTTATCAGCATCTGGCCAGCTGACCAGCGACATCCAATTTTTGACTGAGCAATGAAACTTAGCATTTTACTTTCCAAAATATTTCTATTATATTTAGATCTATAAGGCACTGAAGGAAAGATAGTAGGTGGGTATAGGGAAGACCCACATTAGTACTCTCCTATGGGTAGCTGCTTGACCTTGGTTATTAGCAGAACATGATCCAATGCCAAGGTACATCAGCCAGAAAAATCAGCTTGTAACTACTACCCACAGCATGTACTGTTTATCCAGCAATTAAAAGAAAGAGAACAATGAATCTGGAAAGGAGGAAGGAGAAAAGGGAGACTTAGACATATCAGCTGGGAACTGAAAGTATTTCAAGAAAGAGGAGGATTTAAAAAGGCAACATATAAAGTTATTCTCACAAAACACTAAATGAAGACACATATGTAAATCTGTAGAAAAATCTGTCACTTTGTTATTCCAACACTAAGCTGTGGGGGAAAAAAACCCACATTTTCAGGATAAGCACAGAAAGTAGTGATTATTCTAAAGATACTGTCCACTGTAGACTTAAATAATCCAAGATTGTGTGAGCTAACAGGAAATTGTTTACAGATGGATTGGGTAATATTGAATTTCAGATGTTGAAAATGAAAGGCTTGCAGTTCAGTGAACTCCAGCCAAACTTAAATAGATTTAAACATATATATACATTTGTAGGTATACATATGAAGAACAGGTTACTGATGTGCAGCTATAAGTATCTTTTGAAAGCTAGGGTAGGCCAAGTCTAAAAGAATATCCATCAAACAAAAATACTGATTACTATACATACACAGGAAAAACTGTAGACAATAATGAAAATTTAATAGATTGCACTAATAATTACATACAAAACCCAGAGCTTTAAAGATCAAAGGGCTGGGTAGGCAGATTTCAGGGGCTTTAATTTGAACACTGTGACTGCATAAAAGAAATGTGAACGACAGTTCTGGTCTTGAATACTGTTTGTGGATGCAAATGCAAGGACCTACAACTCACAAGAGCAGCAAATCTTTAAGAAGAGACAATATATTAAGACACATTATGGAAACAGCTTAGAAACTGACAGTTTTTGTCACAAAAGATGGTGACATTTTACACCTTATATGACTTTCATTTATCTCTTCATGCTCTCAAATAGGGGAGTGGGGAAAGGGAAGGTAGAACAAGAGAAATTATTTCAGCTTTTTAAAAGGCTAAATATTAAAATGAGAAATGGTCTCTTATCTCATCTTCCTTTTGCTAAAAATATCAACTACCACAGGCACCACAAGCAAGGCAGTATGCAATGATCAATTCCTATTTTCATTATTAATCAATGCTAGATACTTTCCTTTAGTTATACTGAAATAGGGCACCTTCCTCTACAACTGTAATTTTTTTAACCTGATTCCATCCATAAGGTAATGTAAAACACCTAATTTAACTATCCCTCCAACTAGTGCAAATCTCACATTCAGAAAGTGGTTCACAGTCCTTTGAAGCACATTCACTAAATTCTTCTCAAAACACAGTTTCTACTTGAGCTATCCTGTAGGACAGAGGAAGATACACCAGGTTTACAACTGAACTGCTGGTGTTATCTGTGCTCCCTTGATTCAATAACTTGAAAAAAGAGAATGTTCAACTCACTGCTCTACCATTAGTCTTATGACAGAAATAAGAGTATGTGATTTTTCAAAGAAACCTTATCCCATTTAGAGTAAAATTCAAGAAATTCAGAAATTCAAGAAAAATCATCTGAATGTAACAGTTTACACCAGGATTTACAATTTTGACCTATTTTTTCTGCAAAAGACAACCAAATTAAAACAAAACTGAAAATAATTGAGGCATAAACATACTAGTACTAACATCTAGTGCTAATGTTCCATAGCAATTTTCCTCTGAAAAAAACAGGATTTGGACCACCAAGACCTGACTAAGTACAAAGGGATGGACAGCTATTTTAGGATTGTTCCTGACACAAGTTTGCCTTGTCATTTATACAGCTCTCTGAAGTGGAGAAACTCAGATGACTTAAAACTGACATCATATATAACATAGCCCTCAAAATCTTCTTGTTAGTCATTTCATCTGCTAACACCTAAATTTACTCCTCCTCCGTTTTCTCTTACTATGCATTTAGTAACAGAAGTCTACCATCTGCCTCTTTCCAGCATTAACTGCCAGACTCCAGAGAGGACTGCACAAACACTGAACTAACAAGCAATGAAATACTGTCGGTGCTCTGGAAAACTTTGCTCTTAAGGGCACACTACAGCAAACATTAGAGCAAATGTAGAGAGGAACAACCAGTGAAACTGAAGCTTTTACTAGTCATGCTTACAACTGAAGAGACATCAGGTAGAATTAACATATGTACATAAAATAATGGCTATAATTGGCTGTCAATCAGATTTAGACTTCAGATACCACTTCATGACTCACTGTACATAATTTTATAAACATCTTCCTTATGATAACCATACATCTTGTATTTCACAAGGTTACTGAATGAATACTGTCTAACATTTATAAGCTGCTTTTCAAATAACCAATAAAATCTTGAAGACTGTCAAGAATGAAGAATCTACATACTATTTCTTATTTTTAAAAACCCTTCTCTCCTCCCAAACTCTAATTCCACCCTAAAGTGATGGAAAGAACTTATGACAAAATATCCTTCTGACTACCTTACATATACTTATGAACATGAACATGTTCATGAACAACAAAATCCTCTGTGCGACAGACACAATGTGGCAAGTTCCAGCTTCAAAACCAGTACTGGCAAATTCCACATTGTGACTGATTTCTGTGGGGAGGAGATAAAAGCATACACCCTGAACCAAGTTTAACCACTGTTCAGAATAACAACTCTGGGCATCAATTTCAGCACTGCAACACAGACTGCAGAGTGTCTCGTAACAAGAGGACAAGCAAAACCAGGTAAACTAAGCATTTTACAGAGATATTCCAAACATCTCCCCGCCTGACCAGATGTGGATGTAATCAGGGCCACCACACGTAAGGGCATAGGATTAGCACTGGAGATTAGCACTGGAGATACCAACAGGAAGGATGGCAAATAATTTTATCAGAGCTTTGCATGTGGGACATTAGATAAAATAAGGTGGAAAAAGGTACAGGAAAGCTTAGGAAAAGGTTTCATTTCTTGGGAAAAATCCCAGGACTAGTACCATGAAAATATGGAATCCCAGCAGCAGGCCCATGCCCATGTCTCTTTGAGCAAAATAAAGTCCTCAACACTGGAAATCAGTATGAAACAGGGTCCAGCTCAGAGGCTGGCAATGTCTCAGGCACTGCTGTGTCTATGACCTAATAGAGAAGTGCAGGCAGTACAGTGCAGAAGTACCTAGATGCCTCCCTATTTAAGCTGTATTTTTTAAGATGTCTAACTTAAATGACCTACCTAATACCCCACAAGTCCATACAAATAGAGACATGACTGTGGATTCCTTAAAATTCAGATGTTTAGTTCTCCAAGTTTAGATGGAATTCAGAAAATAGTATCTAAACCAAATAGCTGTGAATCAGCCCAGTGCTGACTGCTCTACAGGTCACCTTGCCATGTAAAGACCAAAGGCATTTAGTTATCAAACACTGTATCTCACAAAGATTTCTGAAGGAAACTAGGGATATTTCAGCTGTATGTCTTTGTGTGTATTTCAATACTCACAGCCCTGATTGGATCACCAAAGTCTATCTTCAACCTCCCCATTGCTCTAATGATAGCAATAATGGACTGAATGGTGTTACTGTAGACAACAGCTTTGTACTGTTTACATTCTTCTTCTGAATAGCCAGCTTCATGGATAATCCTATGGAAGAAAAAAAAAATAAATTCTCTATTCAAATTTAAAAATATTCCTCTATCACAGTATTTTACCTCACTTACTTCATTTGCTTGACAATTGTGCTTTTCCCTGATTCACCAGCTCCTGAAAAATAAATGTGTGAAAATTCAACATTAGGCTTTTACTAATCCTTGAAAATACATTTTGAGTCTACACTTCATGTATCTAACCAATATAAAAACCTTCAACAGGTAAAGAACATGTTACAAACTGATTTTTAATACAAAAATGCACCTTCAGATGGAAACTGCAAAATCAAGCCATTTCAAGAACAAATCTCAGTTCTAAAGTCTTTTCTTTTTTACAGAAGCGAGCATAATCTTTACAGTCTGCTGGTGTTTCTAATGCAAACAGATGATAAGTTGCTTAACTTCAAAGGGATCTAGAGCTTAATTCCTAACTGCCTTTTTAATCAAAACCTAGCCAAAATCCATTCTTCACACTGTATTAATGGTCTTCCATGTTTCAAATGAACACCTTAAAATTCTTCAAGGCTTTAGTCCTTGTAACCCTCTTTTGACCCTTGCATGAATAAACCAACAGTCAGTCTACTTTTTGTTAGAACAGATGGCATGAGGTTTACCACTCAACCTGATATCATTTTAAGTGCTTAACAACGACAAAACCAAACAAAAGCTATGTTAAAATACAAAGCTTAGAAAAACAGTATCTCTGTCAACAGACAGGGACAAAGACACAGTTTTTGCTGTCTCAACAATCTATCTTTAGTCTGCTTCTTACTCTAAAAAATATATAAACTCTTACAGCTGCAATCTAATCCCATTAGATAGCATGCTCCCAGTTTGTCTGTGACTTGAGCTGATTCTCCCTCTCAGAGTTCCCCTTTCTCAATATAGCTTTTCAGGAGTATAATGTTCATACAGTCTACAAGTATTTCTAATGCAAAGAGATCACCCATTGTCCATTTCCAATATAACCAAAGAAAGGCTGTGATAAAGGCTGTATTTATTCATCTCCAAAAAAAAGGGCAAGAACCTGATACATGACAGTCAACCTCATCTCAGACCAAATAAAAGTTACTGAGAAGTGCCAACACAGGTTTACAAAGTACAAACTGCACCTAGTAAGTTTTCATGAGGAAACCGGTGGGGTTGGGGGTGAAGGACACTAACAGATGTAATTTACTTTGACTCTAATAAGATTTCCAATGCCACCTTCCATGGCAGCCCTTGTACCAAGCTGGGTAAGTACCAACTTCAATGTGTCTGAACACCTGCCTAGACAGTCACATGCAAAGGCTTGTGTCAATGGTTCAAAAATCCAACAGAAAGGCATTTAGGCAGTCTCCAGGAGACAATACTGGGTTAATACAGTTTAGCATCTTCACCAATAATCTGAAAGCAAAGGTAGAATGCACTCACATGAAGTTTGCAGCTGACATGAGCCCAGGAGGCCTCATGGGTTGCCATGTGGTTGCCAGTGGTAGAGAACAGAGGCGCTATTCAAAGAGTCCTCAATATGCTAAAGGACTGAGCTGAGAAATCTCATGACAGCAAACACAGACAATTGTGAAGTCCTGCAAGTGGCACAGAACAACACATCCAACAAATCAGGTTTAGGACTAATGGGTTAGGAAAACTGTGGGGCTCAAGAAACTGAAGAGTCAGCAGTGGGGCGCTGTGATGAAGATCAATCACATTCCAGGCTGCTGCACTGGGTCTGTCTGGGACAAAGCTAACTCTCTTCATAGCAGCCCTTTAAGTACTGCACTGTGGGGTTGCAGCTAAACCAGTGCTGGTAACACCCATTAGTAAGAGAAACCAATGTCTCTCTTATAGCTGAAAAATGCACGCACAGCATTAAGGCATTTTCTCTTTTCCACCATGCACCTACCCCTAGCAAGTAGGCTGGATGTGGACAAGACTTCGAGCAGGGACACAGCCGGGACAGCTGACCAAAGTCAACCAAAGGGATATCCCATACAACATGATGCCATGCTCAGCAGTAAAACTCAGGGAAGGGAGGAAGAGGGGTAGTCAGTTGTTGTGATAGTGTTTGTCTGAACCTTTTATTGTTATAACCAGGAAGTGTGGCTATAGTGAAGGGTCTGGGACACAATTCATATAAGGAGCAGCTGAGGGAACTGCAGTTTTTTAGCCTGAAGAACAAGAGGCTGAGGGGAGACCTCAACACTCTGTACAACTACCTTAAAGGAGGTTTTAGCCAGGTGGGGTCAGTCTCTTCTCACAGGTAATAAGCGATAGGACAATTGTAAATGGCCTCAGGTTGCACCAGGAGAGATTAAGACTGGCTGTTAGGAAAAAATGTCTTCATCAAAAGTATTGTCAAGCACTGCAACAGGCTGCCCAGGGAAGTGGTTGAGTTGCCATACCTGGAAGTATTTAAAAACTCCAGATTTGGCACCTGGGGACATGGTTTAGTGGTGGGCTTGGCAGTGCTGGGTTAATGGTTGGAGACAAAGACGTTCTAAGTTTTTTTCCAAACTAAACAATTCTGTGATTCTTTCCACACAACCATTATGCATGCCAAGGCCCTGCTCTCCAGGAAGTGGCCAAACACCTGCCTCCAAGTGAGAAGGAAGGAATTAATTCTTCTTTTTGCTTTGCTAGCATGTGCAAGCTGTGGGTTTCCCTATTAAAACATCATTATCTTGATCTCTGAGTCTTCTTGCCTTCCTTCTATTTTTTTTCCTTATCCCAAGGGAGAGGAGAGTGATCAGACAGCTGTGTGGGTGTTTGGGTTGTTGACCCTGGCCAACAGCTTCCACTGCTGCAGTGGCAAAAGTGCAGAGAAGTCAAAGGATGCTGTTCTTCCCAGCAGTCAGCATTCATTATGTTGTATGTGAGTACTGTATACAATTCTCCCCCTCAGCATCCAGCAAAATGAGATAGACAAAAAACAGCTGAAGGTCACTTAGTTGTTTAAAGGGCAATGATATTCAAGGAAGAGCTACAAGGAACTGGGCATTTTAATCCTAGAAAAATTGGCATGGGGAGAAGGTTGGATGTCTGTAAGTTTTGGTCCTTACCATAACACTCACATAAGACAGCTTAAAGCAGAAGTAAACTTGTTGGACCTACACAACCAAAAGATGTGAGGTGATTAAGAACCTCTAGAACAGCCAGTTTCAGAGATATATAAGGGAGGGAGGTACAGGGAACCTATTCCACGGAAGAGCTTGTACTGCGCATAGAGGAAGTAGAAACTCAGCCTTGGAGATCTTCAAGATTCAACTGTACAAGTCTCTGAGCAACCTTACCTATTCTGATGTGAGCCTGACTTTGAGCCAAGGGCTAAACTAGATGACCTCTAGGAGGTTTCTTCCAATTTCAGTATTTCATTTCTGTAGAACAAAGTATTTCTGTACTTAAATACTGTACAGTGATGCTTTCAGGATATTCCTCTTATTAAACAAATGCACAGCTTCAGGTCAGGCTCAGCCCAACTTAAGACTGGCTGTCAAAAGTTGTCCCACCCCCTCCCCAGCACCGCTACTGATGTGGTTACATTTTTCTTCCTCCACAACACTACAGAAGGACTGGTGGCACCAAGAGGAGACACTGAGCTCAGAGGACTAGAACTAAGGAATAGAGTAGGCCTGTCAGCATCAATCTAGATTGCTTAATGCCATCTTTAGCTCATGTCAAAGCAAAAGACTTATTTTTTATAAATCTGTAAGTTTCTTTATAGAGCAGCAACAGTTCCCAAGAATCTCAGCAGCCATGGAAGTACATTAACACAAACAGAAATCAGAGACGCCAGTACAAAAGTCAATTGCTATTTAGACACCTGAAGCATTTATAAACCAAATTAACAATCTCAAAATAGCTAATTATGCACTTAAGCACAAATAGGTGACAAAAGTTTAAAGTAAGCTTTATTAATGAAATTACTATAACTTGCTTTGGATTAATATTTTTTATTCAAATAAATTGAACATGGTATATTCCCTGCATTCAACAGCAATTTTGGACATATCAAAAAAATACTACAGCATTTAATTTCCATGACCTCATAAAATGTTCTGTTAAAAATTTACCATATTTGGAATAACAAAGAATGTCAGTGTCAGGGTTAGTTATGGTATAAAAAATTATTTTTGTCATACACTGTACTCCATTTTTTGAGTCAGATATGCATGTTTCTCATGGTGTTAGAATTCACATGTACCCAATACCTACAGTTATAAAAGCATTCTCAGTAACATAACCACAAACACCTATAATAAACAAAAAGAATAATTAAGTAATTTATTACAGAGTACCTAACATCAGCAGTGAGTTCTTGGAAGGTGCATTCCTCTATGTTATTTAATGGAAAAAAGAAATGGTTGTGTTTGGTTTGGGTTTTTCCTTTAACTGCACACTGAAATAACTGCAGCATTCCTAATAATCTTTGCAAAGTAGATGGGAAAATTTCACCTTATTCATTGTCCCATATTGAAAAGAAATTCATTATTTATGTACTCCTAAATACAGAAATCTGCCAGGTTTTCTAACAGATATACTTTGTAAAATTTCCTCCTTTATCTCAGTATAAATAAGTTGCCCATACAGCAAAAGGAGAACTAATTCTGGTTTAGAAAGTTTTAGATTAAAAGTATTAAGTATTACCTGTGACAGTTGTGTATAAAATGTCAGAGCTAGCTAAACTGTTACAACCAAACACTACCTAAATTTAGACAGACTTGGTTTTATATTCCTCGATCATCTAGTAAATGATGCTATTTATTGCTTGCTATTTATATACTCAATTTCATTGATACTTGATTTCAGATCAGTACTGTCAACAATTTGACCAGTTTTTACTGACTCTGTTACTATTTATTTATAATAAAAATATTATTAAAAAGACATGACAGTTCTGCTTAGACAAGAACTACAGCAGCATATAATTTCTGTATTGAAAAGAGTAGTGGGCATTTTTTATTTGTTTACTTTTAAATGGAAGTCTAAGTTAACTGTTAGGTGATTACATTAATGGAAGTTTTAATACCTGATTAGTCCTTTCTTTCCCTTGCACACTTTAAATCCTTCATGTGCTCCTCAAAAAGAGGGCATCATAATCTACAAAAATCTGATGTAAAGTAAAGAATTTTAAAACTTTTGTTCACATAACTGAGTAAGAATGTAACTTGAATTAAATCTAATACTCTTCCTACACCTGCTTGCCAGAAAGCAGGTAGATCCTTATGCTTCATTATGCAGACTGCCAAAGAATGGGAGCGAGGCACATCCAACATAAACAGCAGAATTTCTCATTTTCCACATGGATTCTACTATAATCTGAAGGGCCTTCTGCATCAAAGTTTAATACTCAGGCTCTGCCTTCACACGTCATTATTTCCCAGCTAGTATTGTGCTATCCAAAGCAGTCATTTACCTGGATCCAGCATGAATTCTGACAACACTCCATGAATTCAGAGGCAGCACACAAACCCAGGCCTGTGACTAACCCTGCCGCTCCACCCACAGCACGGTGAAGCTGACGCTCAGCTAAATAAGAGGGACTGAGCTCATATGCTCATATTATGATTTTTCTTTCAAAGCCAGCTCTCTACTTTGGAAACAGAAAAAAAAAATCAAAGCATCTTCATGTTCAAAAAACCCCCCCAAACAATCAAAAAGCCATTTAACAGATCAGTCTCAATGAATCTTCCCCTTGAAGAAACCAAGTAAGATGAGCAGAACTCAAATAAATTTAAGAAACAGCTAAAGAAATATTTGATTCTCCAAGCTGTGATTTGGTCAATTACAAAACAAAAAATTAAAAAATTAAAAAGACTGGACTTGCTCTTAAAGTTTTTTTCCCAACCTAAATGATTTTATCACCCTATGACTCATAACTATGAAATTGTAGCAAACACCATCTTAGATTGAATATTCTTTCCAAGTGGAGCAAATCTGAGTTTAAAATTAATAGAAACACTTAATAATTTGATTAAAATTAACATGTAAGCAAAAACGTTACTTTAAACTACTTAGAATGTCTCATGATTTATTATCCCACACACTGCCTACATAGCAAGCATTCCAGAACTACAAATTACTGGAATAAATGTTTTATGCACCCAAGTACCAAAAACACTGCTTGGAAGGGCTGAGATCTTAATAGTAACATTTCTAACTTGCAACACATTTGCTAATTGGTTACAGAAGAATCCAATCAAACACCAAAGTAAAAAGCAAAGCACACTTCAAGTTCACAATATCCCTCTTTGGATGAAATCAACTGTCAAGTACAACTATTTCTAATAGAATAAATATACTCCTTGTAATACTGAAATGGAAAAAAAATGCAGACTAAATTAAAATAACTTAAGCATTAGATAAAAACTAAAGAGAAAAAAATTGGGCTGACTTTGAAATAACACCAAATAAGTCAGACCAAGGAATGTAACTCACAAAAAAGTAGAACAACCTTGTACGTTGCCAGAAAAGAGCTGAAATATGGACAAGAGTAATTAATTTAAAACTTTCAACACGTTTGCTAGCTTTTCAGCCTGTAGAATAGGACACTTAGACCAGAATAACTTAAGTATAAAGACACATTGAAATTTAAAATAAAATACATGCACTTTTAAATGTTTGGATTCAGGTACTGTAAAGTTCTCTCCCCACAACTTTCCTATCCAATTCTGTCAGACACTTGAATTTCACTGTAGATGGCACAAGCTGAATGGAGCCTGTTTCTCAGCCACCACTGGTCACAACACAAGCTAAATACCCACTTATTTCTGCTCTTTCTGCTATGGGGTCAGTAACGTCTTATAAAAACACATGGCTTTGTAGCTTGCAAGTATAATCTCTTAAATTTATCACCTCATGACACATTATCAGACATGAGATTAAAATTAGAATGCAAGCTGCTAATCAAGCTGCTGTACTCAAAATACATCAATGCTAGTACAAGAAACCCACAGTGGAAACTTTGTTACAACACACTCTGGACAGGTTGAAGCCCAAATTAAACATTCTCTGAAACCCACACTGCTCTATCTGCCTGAATTTTCTTATTTTGTCCACTCCCTCTTTTTGAAGTCACACAACAGTAACAGTTATCTACCACCATCTGGTATTGTCCTTATTCTGAGGCAGCTGCTGGCCCTGGCAGTTTATGTCCCTTTTCCCCTTCCCAACTGCTTTCATACAGTCAACCAAAGGTAGATAGTATTCATTACTTCTAAGATGGAAATAGTCTTGGAATTTCCATAGCTACTGGAATTTGAACATGCCAGGAATCTTTCAACAAATTAAGAACCTGTATGACTAGTATCTATCAGAAAATATTTCAGTAAATTAGCCATGTAGTAATAGTGTGAATCCCAGATTATGTCACTGATTCAAAGCACAGAAGTGACAGACTCTAAAATTATGGCACTGACTCAAATAAAAGATCTGAGGCAATTCTCAAGGTTTGAGTAGCTGCATGCTTAGTCCTACAGAAACAGTATCATTTATACCCATATGCCATTGTCCCTTTTGTAAATTCCCTAACAAATCAAAAATTAATTACAACTAATTATTTCTTTTCTTGGTCTTCAGTATTGTTCTCAGTAGATGTTTGAAATCAACTGTATACAAGAAAATAGTCAATCTATTATGCATAAAACATAATTTAAGAAAACTGTTAAGATAAAATGTCACCTCTAGAAGCAATCAAGTATAAACTCATGGTAGCATCCTGTATATTTATTCAGGTCTAGATGTCTAATAGACTGCTCTGAGTTTCTGAAATACCTAGGCTGTTACTAGAGGAAACACATAAACAAGTGATAAAGACATCATTAATTTGTTTAGTATTGAAACAACAAGAAGAAAATATGGGTTTATATTCAATATAACCTCTGAACCCAATGAATTCTAAAAACGAATCTTATGGTAAAACAAGGAGAGGACATACTCCTTTGCAAATCTTAAGGTAACCTCTATTCACATCTTTATCTTTAGAAGTATGAATTGAGTTTTGAGCTACTTGTAATATTCCATTAGTGCTTCATATCTTTTTTATGACAAAAGTGTTATGAAGTGTTCTTTTTGCTTAGAACTCAATCATGTGATAAGTAGACACTTTAGCAGAAATCACGTGCAATTTTACGTACCACACAAAATTAAACACATGCAGCTTTTGAATACAAATTCTACCTTGCTCTTCAAAAACATTTCTATATTCCTCAGCTGTTTTAAATTACTAGTTCCTGCTAATGCTACATAGTAGGAACCCTTTTATCATTATGTGCATCACTTATAGCATAACTGTACTGGGGAGTCATCTGATTCTAAAGGAGAGCACCAGTACAATGCCAAGTGTCATATTTCAGAAACTTTGTGAAACATTCAAAAGGAAATGTGGTACCTTGGAATTGAAGCTACTTTAAAAAGACGTATCTGTTCAGAAAGTACAAGAGATCTCTTATACACCAGTATCACAGCCTTAGACAGGGACAGTGCCATTGTAGTTTTTCCTTCATTTAAGACAGAGGTGTAGGCTCCTTCATGTGAAGTGCCAGCAGGACCACAACAAGCTAAGAACCAATGGTTTGGAAATAAACCTCTCACTTATGCAGAAATTAAATACAGGTGCTAATGCACCTTTGGAGATGAAAACCACTTGATAATCCTGCTTGCTGCCTGATAACTACACGGCACGCCAGCAGCAGCTAAGCATTTGTGGCTTCAGGTTTATCTAAGATGTCAGTACCGACACCAGCTTGATAAGATTAGCAGCTGGCTACTTAAATGTATCAAAGGCCAGCACCCACAAATCATCTAAAATATTTGAGAATCTCTTCAAAATTCAAAGCCCAAAAACTTGTTAGTATTTTGAATGGAACTTCAATATAGCAAATAACTATCTCCTCTACAAAACTGAGGTAAGATTTAAATTTGCTACTTAAAAAAGTCAAGTGGCTTTCTTCTTCCATACAAAGTAGCATGTTCAGAAACAATTACAACAAAATTTAAAATTATGGTATGAAAGAATATGATTAAAGACCTTCTTAAACATGAGTTTCAGTGGTTATTGTATATGAGCCCAATCTAGGAGATAAATGCTGATTGTTCCAACAGAAAGAACCAAGTCCTTTACTCTTACAATGTCTATCAAGAGAGTTACCATCAATTTCTGCCAACAGAGTATAGCATGCCTCATCCAGACTTTTAAATATATATCTAAAAAAACCTTCCAAAAATTCAAAGTGCCTTGACTTTGCTCTCCACAGTGTGGTTGGCCTTAATGGCCACCTACAGTGCACCATGCTATAAATACAGTGTGCAAAGATGGCAGGTTCAGAGATACCAGAGCAAACTTACTAAGCAGGTTATCATTAATCATAATCAAAAATACTTTATAAAAAATTCTCCTCTGCAACAAAGGCATACTTTATGGAGGTTGTTCTGGCCGAGGGATACAACAAAGCAACTTGGAATAAAAATGCACTTTCACTGGCGGCCCCGCTTCCAATTCAGAACAACACTACTGTTGTTCTTATCTACAATTTTGACAGAACCTACTGCCCCAGCTACTTCATATAACCATGTAACTGTGCAGAGCTGGGACAATCAGAAAATCGTGTGTGCATTTTTATCAAAATTGAAAAAAGCTCTCTCACATAAATCTCAACTGATACTATTCAAAGCTCTACTTGTTACATAACTCCAAGGCATTAGTTGCAAATGTGATAAATGGGTATTGTCAAAGTTTATACCAGAGAAAATGCAATTACACTAAAAGCTGTCCCATTATTGTAGAAACAAAGC
The DNA here is from genome assembly GCA_013398615.1 of Brachypodius melanocephalos. Lineage (NCBI taxonomy): Eukaryota > Metazoa > Chordata > Aves > Passeriformes > Pycnonotidae > Brachypodius > Brachypodius melanocephalos. Next base: position 8,501,119 of record VZSR01001299.1, on the reverse strand, counting down.
AATAACAAAGCAATAACCTTAATTTCATGTATATTTTCAGTATTCATCCACACCTAACTTAAAAGTGTTTTTCATCCTGTAGCTCAAGTACTAAGATCCACAAAAATAAGGAGAATAAGCATATTGATAGCTGACCTAAATTCACGTCAATGTCTCCAACTCCACCAGAACTTGGATTGATTTAAAGTGACAGAGATTAAAATGTAAAAAGATCCTAGATATCAGTGAACAGTTTCTTCCAAATACAAACATTTTCATAACTCCTATTTGTATTTGAAGCAAGACAGAAAATTCATGAGCATAGTCAACCTCTTTTGTTACGTGCACATGCATTTTGCACAAAAAACTACCCTCAAGTAAGTAACAGTACTTTTAAAAAAAGCATGTCTTTTTTAGGATTTTTTTTTGTTGTTTAAATAGAAATTGTATTTAACAGGTGTCGTATTAAATTGAGACAGCTTTGAAGTATATAAAAATTTCAACCCCCTCTAAAACACAGTTGCACCCAAAAATCCCAGAAGCAAGGAATAAGACAGACACCTCCATCAATAGCAGCCTGTTCGGCTTCAAACAAGTAATGAAAGACTGATCTAACCTAACCCCAAACGCTCCTATGTTCCAGAACAGTAGATAGAGAAAATAATGTAAACACACCCTCATTCCTCATGCAGGAATTAGATGACAGCTTTTTCTACCTAACACTGCAGCCCTAAAGTATACTAGAAGGGATCCATGTCAATGACTTAAGAGCTTTATGCTTTAGCGTTTATATGCTTTAGAAAGTATATAAAGGTTTTGCCAAGAGATTACCAGATTTATTAAATATCTGCATATAGCTGAGAAATTTGCTTTCAAAATGCTTCAAGAAATATTTAACGCATCAAGACTACAGACAGCACTTCAATGAGACTTAGCAACTTAATTTCAGTCCACCACTGTATAAAACATTACTGGCAGACATGAAATGAACAAGATTCAAAATAGCATTTATTTAAATAAAATCTATAAATACTAAAAATAATTTTCTGGTTTACTCCCAAATCGTTTATTGCAAGACCCACATCCCCAGTAATAGCAAGTTTTAAAATTGCATTCCAATACTGCATTCACACTGTATTCTATTTTAATATTACTACAACTTTACTGTTGCCTCCATTCTCTTCTCTACTGTTTGTGGACACTGTGCTGGCAGTTGTACTTTTTGCCCACTACCATCTTGCATTCTTCTCCAAAAAGTGCTAGGTAGAAGAGGATTCTTCCCAGTCAAGCCTACAACCTACAAAACAGAAGAGCATAAAGAAGCACAGATCTGATACTCCCTGGATTTGGAACAAAAAGAAACTCCTACCTCTAACTTGCAATCAGCACATTCTTTAAGGTAGGCTGTCTCTATCTCCTATTGTAGCAAAGAAGTCTTAAAAAGTGGATTTTGAATAGAGTTTAACATGTCTACCAAGTGGACCTTGACAAGTTCAAATTATTCCTAATCCAATTCTGCAGTGAGCTGTGACACAGAAATACAAAAATTGAAAGCATCCTATTCTGCATCCATTTTCCCCTCCACCTGCTACTCTGTATTTCCAGCACTCCATCTGCATCCAGCACGCCTCTGCTCCTTATCATGCTTTTAGTCAGGTCCTCATTAGACCATTATGAAATATCAGTTGAATTGACCACTCTAGCAGCAAACTAAGTCCAATCAGGACAGCCAGTTTGACAAATCAACTAGCAAAAAAAAACCGAATTAAGCATTTAAAAGTGACAGGGAGAGGGCAGAGCTATTCAGCCAGATGCTGCAAGAGAGCTTTCCTTTTTAGCAAGGCAGAGTTTCCAGAACAGCTCTGCTGCTTGTAACACAACATCCACTGCTTATTTCCAGTGTTCCAATACAGATTTAGAAAGTAGGCAAAAACCTCTTGAGTTTTACTGGAAACTATTAAAACCCCCCAGAGATTCAGAATGTCCTTACAACTGTGATTGATAAAAACTTGTAGTATGACTCAAACAACTACAACAGCTTCATCCATGTAAAACACCCAAAGTCATATGCAAAACATTATTTTTATGAACTTTGCAAAAGGAAGATTGGATTGCAGGTAGCCATTTGATTGCAACAGTACTTTCAATTCAAGAATTCATATTCAATTCTAGACTATTAATTACAAACCCACTTCACAGTTTCAACAGGAATTTTCATTACAGTACATTGATTACTTCTATAAAAAACAATCTGCTTAGAGCAATGATTGTAAAGACTTCCTGTCCATTCTGGTTGCCTAGATACTGTTATATTTCACTAAAGATTTAATCAGGTACCTTTGCTAAGTATATTACTCACTACAAAGGCAACACTACATTTATTAGAATATTTGAAAAAATAGTGAGGTCCATTCTATTTCAGTAGTTGAAGCACAGTGTATTTGAATGGTGTTGATGCCTTTAAATAAGTTGCTTTGCAAAAATCATTTTCTAATTTCAGTATCAATTTTACTGGTACATACAATATTGAAGTTTACATGCACTAGTAAATACAAATATCAAGTACCCATGCAAGCATACATCTGTAAGTCAACACAGCAACTTGATTATCAAGTTGTTACCAAAACATACCAGAGGTGGTCTTATTTAATGCTTCAATGACCCTTCAATTACCAAGGCCAGAAAGTCAATTTACTTGCTTATCACACGTTTAACAAGAATTTACTTCCTTATCACATGTTTAACAAGTCTCTTATTTAAAGAATTAGTTCTTAACTGCTTTATGACAATTAGCCCCATCAGTTGAGATCCTGAAAGAATTATACCAAAATAATTTAAAAAAACCAAAAACACAGAAATATGTTTCAGAGGAAGGGGTAGTCAGCAATTGAACCAAAATGAAACAAAGTTATAATCTAACCTCAACAGGTAACAAACATTCAAATCAAGGCTTGGTGCATACAGATATCTGTGACTCCAGGCTATAATTAAGTGAATAAGCTTTAAGCTATAGATAACTCCAGAGGCCTTGAAGTTGGCTCCACAGCTTTGCAAACTCTAAGGGCAAGGCCATGATGATGGGAAGCATCTTCCAAGTCTCCAGCTCTAATACTTCTTACAGCTCTACTGTAAAAGCACTATGAACAGTCACAAGTATGGGTAGTTAGTGTACAAAATCACTTCTTTACTACGAAATCTTATTTTGTCTTTTCTACTCCTACTTAATGGTCAGGGAGAATAAAATGTTCAGCATTAAGAAAAGAGTTCAAATCTCTTACTGCAGACGCATACAGTCCTGGTACACAGAAGTGTCTCAGCAAAACCAGTTTATATTTGTCCTAATAGTCTAATTCCAAAATCTTAGTTATCCTTCCACTCAGAAACATCACTAAGTTAAGCCACTCAAAAAAATTGACTTCTGAGAGTGAAAAGCTTTGAGTGAGAAAAATCTAAAGTTCTGATTTTTCCAACTACTCTATATATCTTACCAACTATAATAATTTAATGTCTCAGGCAAAGCCAACCAAGTTCCATTTACAGAATAATTGTGTAATTTACACAAACCCTGAGGTAACAGTAGGGCACTGATCAAACAAGTGGAATAAATAGAACAGCAAACCTAGGTAAAAGCCAGACTAAGATTCAGAATAGGAAGTTTTTATTAATACAGGTTCTCCTGTACATGGCTTGGGAAAAAAAAAAAAAAAAAAACCACTTCTGATTTTTATTAGCTAATTATCAAGTCAGTTGAGATCTTTATTTCACTGTTTCCATGGCAAACCCCCCCACCACCCTCACACTTAACAAAACATCTTAAATACCTCTTTTCTACATCCAGTTTTGCTGTACCACAACAGTTGCCAGATAGCATGTTACAGGAAACACTGCAGACATCCATCAGCTAGACCACAAAACTGACTTCAAAATTTTATGCCCTCTGAGCCAGACTCATGGCTTGGTTTCAAATTATTTAGCCAGACTTTAGGATGTGCTGGCTACTCAGTTATTGCTTCTCAGAGGACCAAACCAACTAAAGGGTAAAATATGGCAGCAGAAGAACAACCCACCTTTGGCAATATGAGTATATAAATCACTACAGCCTAACTATAGCACAAAGCCCTGAGTTCAAGTTGTGCCAACACAACTATGCAGGGAGCTGTACTGTCAAGTCTAGTTCTGATGTGAGTCAAAAATAACTTCACAAAGGGAGGCTAGCTGAATACACAACCACTTTGGTGATATAATCCATAGGACAGAATAAACTGTCATATATGACAATGATGACACAATAAACTGTGCTGCCAGTAAAAAGTAGGAAGACACTAATTACATCATAGCATATTACAAAATTTATGAGTGGTCTTGAGCTATCACTGCTGCTGGGAGTGGACAATTTGGCAAAAAGTTCCTTACTAGAGCCTCCAATTCAGAAGGGTGGAAAAAAAGAAGCAGCAGCTTTACATTGTTTTTGAATGAAAAGCTGAAGAAAAACCATTTCTCAGGCTTAAAATGTTTTCTGACTCTTAAAATGTTTTAAAAAATCCTTAATATCTGGTAAAACACAACTAGTTTCTATGTATTCATAACTAAACTTTTTAATCAAGATTTTATAAAAGCAAAGTCACTGCTACTGGTATCACAAGACAGCACATAATGCACAGTTACTCTTTAACCCTTTCTAATACAGTATGTGCTGAATTAAATTTTGTCTTAAGAATGTTAAAGAACTAAAATCATGACATAATCATAAACAGTGATTTTATAAAGAAACATCCAGAAAGAAGAAATATAATAATGCAACAGAAGACCTGAAATCACTAAAGATAATTTGTATTGAAGTCTATACACACATTAAAGACCAGTATTATGATGTTGTAAACCTTTACACCAACATTCAAATAGATGGAGACAAGCATAGAAGAACTCACATTGCAACTGTACAAACACAACCATAACTGAATGGGTGTGCTTTCTGCACATCCCTGAGTCTCCTTTCACAAAAGCAAGGGGGATTATTACATGATGAGAATCCAGTCACTCCACATAAATAACATCCAGATTGGCAGAGTCCAACTGTACCATGTTAAAGTGCAAGAGAGCTCCTAGTTCAGAACTCCTGCTAAATCTAAGGAGACAGGCAGGAATGGTGGAGTGGAGGTGTTCACACTAACACAGACAAGACCAACAAGCAAAAAACCAAACCCAAACATTAAACACGTCTTTTATGTATCACAAATCAGCTTTTAAATAAGAGGTGAACTTCATAAGCATCTGTAGATAGTTGTCTCTGAAGGCATGACAGGAAATAGCTTGTTAAGAATTTTTTTAGACTAGGCTGGCACAAGTTATGAAGATAAGGTCAACATCTCTGAAATGTGCAATACTTGTTTGTGAGAATAAGGCTTTTCTGAGAGCTTCCTTAAGTTCAGACTTCTAAAGTCTTTCTCATCTGCAAGTGTGGAGAAAAAATATTCTGGAGGAAAGGCAAGAGAAGTAATGGTACAAACAGCATAAATGTATTTTTTCAGTCCGATGTGCAATGAGGTCTGGAAGAAGCCAAGTACTGCCAAGCACTGTGAGGATCATGCTGCTGAAGAGATGAGTATGAGAGTCAGTTTGGCTGAGCAGACAGAAAGATGCACGTCTGGAACGCAAGAAAAGCAGACAGAAAAAGATGCCTGAGATATGAAGAATTAGAGAAACAATTACATAGAACTGTTCTTAGTTACCATGTTAAGGAACAGGAAGCTGCAATGGAAAAGATTAAATGCGGCACCGCCTGAAGTTAAATGTCACTTATCTTTAAGAACATGACATGCACACATTCCAGTATGAATCACAAGGATCTATTCAGGAATAGAAAAGTGGCTCTGCTAGTCATGAGGACGAAGGTATCCACTGAAGTTACACCTACAACTGTGATTATCCAGAAAGGAGACACACAATGACAGCTGTCAAACACACAACCTGTGACCTCCTGGATCCCAGGACCGACTCCTAAAGAATGTTTAGGATGTATCTATTGCCTTTTTCATCCAAGATATAAAGACCTTTAACACCAAATTTGCTATGTTAGGTGAAGGATGTGCTAATTCAAAAGACAAAGTGCTAATCCTATAAACTCATGGTGCCAATTTGAAGGTATTCCTAAAACCTGATGAGTTTAACCCCATACCAGAAGGCATTCTACTAAATGAGGTACTGCCCGTTCTCTTGCAGTTGGCATAAATTCAGTCTTATGTGCTCTAGTTAATCCAACAGAAATGTGCTTGCAGGTGCACACCTGACCAGGAATCACATCTATTAATGCAGCCCACAGACTCAGAATCACCACCTCCCAACATGACTAGAATTACATTCATTCCGCAAGCATCACTAGAATTTTTATTTGTTGAATATTAAAAGTGAAGATGAGGAACCATGGAAGAAAAAAACCAACTTGGATCTACTGCTTTCTCTGCCTGGAAGCCAGGCAAAACAAACTGCTTTTCAAAAATCTTATACGATGTATATGAGTTTGTCTGTTAGAAAATAGAAAATACAAGAAAAGAAAATATTACTTCAATTAGGACACAAAAGTTTATGAACTGTCAACTTGTCACAAATAAACTCCTTAACAAAAAGTATATACTTTTGCATGTTGAACTTCTAGTGTTGGCCAATATACTATATTGCACTTTGTTGAGTTCTCATGAAACTGAAGTATTTCTTTGTTACACATTGATTGAAAATAGTATTAAAGTAAACAAGCTTGTTTATGTAATGGTTTTAAGAGATAAAAATCATCAAATCCCATGTATAAACAAGCATTTTCCATCTGGCTTACCAACTACAAGCCCAAATTCAGCTTACTTCTACAAATGATGGTTCTCAGAAATTTTTCAGGAAAGGCTTTTCTGCTGTTGGGATAGCACATTGAAGTGCATAGAATTACAAGGTTAAAATACCTGTACATGGATAATGTTTAGAATCCAGCATTTTTATTCCTAATACCTGCATTCAAAATTTTATGAAGTGAACTAATTTACAGATATGACAAAAGAACTTAAATAATCCAGTTCAATAGTATTTTGTACAGATTAAATATCTGCTTATTCCTAGAGAATATGCCTAGACAACAAAATATAAATCTAACATGGATCAGTGATATTGTTGACAGTAATGGTTCAGGTACAGCAATGTCACATCTCTCTCGATTAAATCCCTGCAATTTCCTATTTTAGGAAAAAAAAATTAGAAAAACATAAAATGGAATAAATTAAATTTCCAGTCTAGAAATAGACTGATTTTATGAACACATCTTCCCTCGATTCAGCATTCTAGATCAAACTTCAGCAGAATTCTCTAGTCACCATGCAAAACTAAAATTTTTATATATGCTGGAATAAATCCAATTTACTGGGTCAATAGTAATAATAATAGGTGTACAGCTACATGACCTTTCTCTACATAAACAAGGTGTTTCAGATACCACTTGTACACTGCATTTTCCTGGCAGCAGACCACAATTTGTCCTTTTCCTTTTATTTCAGTATCTTTTTAGCAGAACAAGCCCATAAATAGATGTAGGAGTACAACCAAGTAGATGATAAACTATGACATGTGGGCGGAACAAGCAATTGGGAAAGTGAGTGGAGAGAAGAAAGTGACTCTAGTGGAAATAACTTTAAATAGTTTTGCCATCAGATAAAGCATTCACATCATATTCAAGGCATCTGACAGACTCGCAAGGAAGAGGAAGGGAAAAACTTTCATACCAAAACATGTGAAATACATATATGCATCCATGGATATAGGCACAAAACCTCATCCAGCGACCACTAAACATTTAGGTAATTGTTGTTTAAACAATCACCCCAACACTGGTCCCAGGAGGAGCCAGGCTGACAGCCTTCACACCTCTTTTCAGTGGGAGAGAGAGAAATGCTAAGCCAACCAAGCTGCTGCTCACAACACCGTGAGAACCCACATGTATTTGACCATTTGTTCCATGTTCTTAGATCTCATGAGAGCCCCGAAGCAAGGCTTTCCAGCATTAGAAACAGAATTTACGAAATATAAGCTCATAACATAGGGCTTAGTACGTAAGAGCATTAAAACAGTGACAAAATCCATTCCTGAGTTTAAAGCACCTTTAAACAGACGTCATCTGTATCCAAGAATTATCATGAAAAACAGGAAAACAAGAACCAAACTACAGGCATTACAAGTTCCATACAGAACGGCAAAACACTGAAAATTAATTTCAAATGCCTTGCCAGACAACACAAAGTGTTACCTCACCACTTTTTAAAAAGGCATCTGCAGTATTAACATCTGCAGTATTGCTATTATCACATACAAGAAAACGTTTTCATACAACAATCTGAGGATTCCAAAGGTGTTCAGGACTAGGCACAGTACCAGTCACCAAACCTAACAGATTTAGGTTTCCATTAATAAGCTTCCACTTCAACTTCCTGGAAAACAATTAAAGCTTTTGTTTCTGGCTTATCTCACAAATTAAAATTTAAACCTAGAAGACCATCTCAGGATCTTTGTATTTCCCATTCTAGGTTTGTTTCATTTCTTCATCTACAATAAAAGTTGCTCAGTCTTTTGTCCCTTTCTGGAGCCATCTTAGAATTTAGCAAGAGAAAGTTATTCAAGACGTCTACTACATAGTGAATAGAACACTGCAGGAAAGCAAAGTCACTGTCGAGGGGAGTGAGAAATTGTGCATCATTTAAAAAGTTTGCTCGAAACTTCACCAATGAGAGGGAAGCTACAACTCAACAGCTATTTTAACCCACTATTAGAAGCATCCTGTCTGCTTTAGTTATACAGAATATACTGCAAAACTTCCTACAACATAAATTCAATGCAAATCTTGCAGTTTTCAGCTGTCCCCAACCCACAGTAGTTTTAGTCCTGAACAAACGTATTCTAATTAAAATCTTCACTTCCTTTTTTCTTGTAATTTTTCAAATAGCCTTATCTTTACACACAAGGATATCTTAAAACACACAAAAAGGCAATCTTCAAGTACTTGTGAGCAAAACTGAAGAACACACGATGGCACGCTCTAAGTCATTATATTACACATGTAGTAGCTCCATCAAGGTGGTATTTCCCGTTGTAAGATCTCAGAAACGTAAGCAAGCTCCACAATTTTTTTTTTTTTTTTAAGCATAACACTGCAAAGTTAATGGTGCTTTGCCTTTTGTTCTTCTGACACTTTTCTATACTTTACTCTCGTAGCAACAGTTTAGGAGTTGTTCAGGTCTACAAGAAACATCAAGAGTAAATATCCCCTCAACGTAACATTTCCTCCCTTTCAACAGAGGAACAGAGAACCCAGGTCAAAAGTTTCAGGCGTTATCCCTTTCCTGAGAAGTCAGGGCCCGGACAGCCCACGCCGTGCCGCTTCTCCGGGGCGCTGCCTCTAATCCCTCAAGCAGCCGAGGCGCTCCAAGAAGCTGCTGTGCCTCCTGCAACCCCAAAACTTCTGCGGGGCCGCAAGCACGTACCCCGGGGTCCGAGGGCAGCACCGCCCCCCGACCAGCCCGGCGGGTTCCTATGAAATATACCCCTCGGTAGAAGAGGGAGTTTCGGGGGGCGGTTGCCTCAAGAGGAGCCTCCCCTCACGGCATCCCTTACCTAAGAGGAGCAGCTTGACTTCCCTGGCCGCCTTCTCGCCGTCCTCCCGCAGGTTCCTGTCGATCATCTTGCTCCTCTCCACCGCCGCCTTGTCCTCGGCGCTCAGCGTGCAGCCCATCTTGGGAAGGGGCTGTCTAGCTCCGCCGGGCGAAGTGAAGCAGGGAGCGGCGGGGCTCGGCGCCGGGAGCGGCGGGGAGGCGCTGAGGAGGGAGGGGGAGCGAGTGCTCCCCGCTCGCTCTCTCCTTCCCCCGCTCCCTCACCTGGGGTGCAGCGGCGTCGCGGGTACCGCGCGCCGAGATCGCCTCACGGCCAAGAGGGGAGGCAGCGAGCGGGAGGGGCGCGGGTGGGCTCGGCCAGGGGAGCGCGGAGTAGGGACAGCGGGGCTGCGGACGGGCGGACCGAGGCCTCGCACCGGGGCCGCCGCTCCCGCCGCCGGCCCTGAGGCTGCTGCGCGCGACACCGCCCCCGCCCCGCCGGAGGCGCGCGACCGCGCGCGCACCGCCCACGCCGGGAGGGGAGAGAGGAGGGGCGCGGGCGCAGGGAGCGCGTGCACGGCGGGAAGACCGGCGGGCGCGGCCGCGCGTGCGCACGGTGGCGGCGAGGCGTTTTGGGGCGGGAGGCGGGATGAGGGCAGCGCAGCGGGAGCGGAACGTGAGCGGGGCTGGAAACGGGGGCCCAGCGGGATTCGAGCGTGAATAGGGCTGGAAATAGGGGCTACAGCGGGAGCGGAAAGCGAATGGGGCTGGAAGGGGCGCGGCGCGTGGCTCCCCCGGCGGCGAGCTCCGGACACCTGCCGGGGTGGGGCTCGAATTTAAACTGCTCGCGCGCGGGAGGCTCCATTGCTCGGCGGGGCGGGGGAGCGCCGGGCCGGGCTGTACCACTGGGGTATCCCGAGGGTGGGGGGTGCAGGAGCTGAGTTTCTCGTCCCTCCCGCCCTGTCCCCGTGTCCCGTCCTGTCCCCGTGTCCCGCTGTTTCCGCTGCCGGGATCCAGGGAAGCCTCTCGGGGTCCAGCCCGCTGGCTGGGTGCTGACAGTCGGCTCCCGGGAGGGGCAGTAGCAGAGCTGGCTCTTACCTGGACTGATCAGTCAGCACTACTTTACCCCACGAGCCGAAAGAACCATCGCACCTAACAGCTCAAAGCTGCTCATCCCGCTCTCTTTTCCTATGGACCTTGCTTCATCCATGTATATAAGTAGTTAAATGGGGTAAGGGGTGCCAGGAGGATGGAGCCGGGCTGTTCCAGGTGGTACCAAGCAGTAGCATGAGAGGTAACAGGCGGAAATTGGTGTGCACATGGTTTATCTGAACATGAGAAAGAGCTTCACAATGCAATGACCGAGCACTGGAACAGGTTGCCTAGGGAGGCTATGGGGCCTTCCTCACCGGACATACTCCAGAGCCATTTGGATGCAATCCTGGGCCAAGTGCTCTGGGATGACCCTGCTTGAGCAGGGAGGTTGAAACAGATGCCCCACTGTGGTCCCCTCCAACCTGACCCACTCTGTGCCCTATCTCAGAGCCCAGGCATGGGGCTGTCTGCGCATCTGTGACCTGTCAAAGGTTGTTTTATGACTTGTTTTGCTATTTAATTTAAAAACCCTAAGAAAACTATGCAATGTTTACAAGTCTTTCCCCATCATGCACATGTTGCGCTGTTTGGATTGCAAAAGAAAGATCCTGTTACCCGATAATAGGATCGCCGAACACATGGGGTTGAAGGGACCTCGGGATAACGCAGCCCAAGATCAGCTGAGCTGCGGTGTGACTGGGACCCACCACCCCAGCTGGTGAGCACTGATAGGGTGAAGCAGTGATTTCACTGAAATTCATAGATAAAACTCTGGACGGCCAATAAAACTTTGTGAATCTCAGGGGAAACTTCAGTCAAAACATAAGGCGCAAAACACTACAAGGCAAATCTGTTAAATTGAGATTCATCATTCCTGTGAGTCTTTAGGATTTTATATTTGTTTAGAATCTCAATAACTTCTGCCCCCAGAATGAGCTCAAAAAGAGCAGCATTTTACAGCACAGAAGGTGTTTTAGCATTAGAGTGCAAAGGCTTTAAGTCAGACTCAGCAATTACTATACTTAGCAACTTAAAAGGCTTTTTTCCTGTAATACTCAATGGAAAAGTGTATCAAATGATCTATTTTTTATTGGATGTGTTGGTTTTTCTTCTTTGCAGGTGTCTTTGTATGCTGACAATGAATAAACTATAAGAAAGGGGTAAAAATGAAGTATATAACACTCAAACTATGACTTAAATATTTTTCATATCTTCTTGTTGGTAGGCATGCTCTCAGCCCTAGCAAAGGATGGTATAGAATTCTTTCTTAAAGAAACACCCAAGAACATCCGTTCTTAAGACTTTATAAGACCTCTAAGACATTTTATTTTGCCATCTTCATTTTCCTACTGCTATGGAGAATACCAGAGCACCTGAGAGGTGTCTGTTGTTTCTCTGCCCTCCTGAGTTGTACAGTGCTTAGTCCATTTTGTGTTCTCTTGGGCAGACTTTGACACTTGGTACTGCATGGGATAAAAGCTTTTACAAAACAATTCATTTCACATATGGAAACCTAGTCTTGTTTTAGCGTTCCTGGCCTCTGCTGTGGTAGAGAGAGGGCAATGTCAAACTGCTGCTCAGGAAAGAACAGAGTTAGCAGAGATGAAAATTAATAAGGTCAGGGATACTTTTCTGCTTTGGAGATCAAGGATAAAGAATGATTTCTGAGATAAACAACACGTGGTTAGGATATTTGCAAGTGAAAGTACAGATTAAGGGATAAGAAAGTAGTAAACAGAGATTATAGTAGGTGGAAATAATGTGATAATGAGAGCGGCAGATGTTACAGAAATGGAGATACTACAAGTAGGATGCCTCAACTTTACATGGATTTTGTTTCATTTAATCATATACATAGAGCACACGTTTCTGTACTTTTGATCAGAATTTGAAAGGATGTTCTTCGTCCTTTTTCCTCTCTTACACTGTCACTACATTGAAAGGCAGAAAGCATGAAATAGACCCAAATTCCTTTTCTTTTTATCAACCTGTTATTGGAAAACAGAACTGTATAGTATATCCTCCTTTGCACATATAGCTTAGTCTTAAAAGTAAAGATTGAATTATCTTTTTACTTCTATGGTTCTTTAGCTCTAGCCCACTTTATTTCATAATTAGGACTTTTCTACTGCCTTTTCTTATTACAACCCTGTGGATAAATTATACCTTGTTGTACATGAATAGTACTGAAAAAAAAAAAAAAACACACGCACAAAAAAAAAAACAAAAACCCACAAAACAAACAAACAAACAAAAACCCAAACAAACAAACAAAAACAAACAAACAAAAACCACCAACAAAACAGGGCAACTCCTGAGTATCTAACTTGCATTCATTTGAAATTTGAAACCAATTTGTATAGATTTTTAATTTTTCAGAAGTGGAAGTACTACATGGTATAGATTCATCAATATTATTTCCTTATGCAGTCTTCTTTGAAATGTTAAGAGATCTTTTCAGCAGTGTTCAGCAATGTCAGTTGTTTAGTTCTACTTATGCAATAATGGCCCAGAGGATAAATTACTGTATTCTAGTTACTTCACACACATAGCAGCTCTCAGGATCATGGAATAGCAGAAACTTTTTACAGTGCCTAAGGAGGCTGAGGAGTGATTGTGCTAACTCTGTTGTGGCAAGGATAGTCCCAATATTCAGAACAAAGGTTGTCAGTGTATTGCTTTATAACAAGTAATGTCTTACTTACATGGTGCTTTAGAGCAGTGTAGGCCTGAATCACTATCTGGAGCTACCACAGATCTGTACCTGATGTCTGAAAGTATTTTCTTCTAAGATAGTCTAATGTATTTTCTTCTAATGTATTTAGTATTTTCTTCTTTCTTTAGTATTTTCTTCTAATGTAGTCTACTAGATAGTGGAAGAAACTATAGTTAAATAGATAAATCTAGTCAGTATTTGGACAGTACAACAATGATCCCTTTTATTCCCAAGACATAGGGAATGTGTAAGCTCTAACTCATTGATTAGCATTGCGTAGCAGCAGTATGGTTATGTGAGACAGTGTATTTCATCCCTACAGTTAGAACTGTATAGCTTTTACCTTCATCTGACAAGTTGGGAGATTGCTCAGGAGCTTTGTGTTTCATGACCTCCTTCCTGAGAGGTGATTATTTCGAGAGATTTTGTTGTTTTGCTTGGTTTAACAACAAATAGCTGTTGTTTGATATGACCTCCTTTTGAGTCTGCATCACCAGCTCCAAGGCTCATTTTTCTGTAAGATTATCTTTAGCTACTGCTGCATGGGCTTAATAGATAAATTTCTTGTGTTTGGAATGGAATACGCAGTGTTTTATGGGGATAATGATCAGCCTTCAGCTTTCTATTTTGCTGTTTTTCAGATTTTAATTTAAATTATCTGATTTAATCATCTTATTTGCTCTTGTCATTAACCAGACACAGTACACAAAAACATATATGAGAAATTGAATACAGTTGTTACAAAAGAAATAGAGGAAAGTGGGCAAGAATTTGAATTTCAGCCTTTGAAAAAGTAAATAGAGCAAGGTAAAATACTTTCTGAATAAAGCATGTAACTAACTATATGCATAATTATATCTCAATGTCTGAACTGCAATATTTTTACTTAAGTTATTTAATTTCCTTTCATGCTAAGAAAATAAAATGTTCCCAAAGTATGGTGCAAGGTATCTTATTCCATACTTCTCATTCCAACCCTTCTGCCGTGGGCAGGGACACCTTCCAGTAGAGCAGGTTGCTCCAAGCCCTATCCAGCCTGACCTTGAGCACTTCCAGGGATGGGGCATCCCCACCTTCCCTGAGCATGTTGCTTCAGTGCTTCACCATCCTCACAGTAAAGAATTTCTTCCTGATATCTAATCTAAACCTATTCTCTGTCAGTTGGAACCCATTCACCCTTGTCCTGTCTCTACACACTCTTGAGAAAAGCCCTTCTCCCTCTTCCTTGTAGGCTCCCTTCAGGTACTGAAATGACAGTGGGGTCACCCCAAAGCCTTCTCTTTTCCAGGCTGAACAAACCCAGTTCTCTCAGCCTTTCCTCATAGGAGCAGTTCTCCATCCATCCAATCAACTCGGTATCCCTCCTCTGAACTTGCTCCAGCAGATCCACTGGTTTTCCTGTGCTGGGGATCCCAGGCCTGGATGCAGTGCTCAGGGTGGTGCAGAATCCCCTCCTGACCTGCTGCCCACGGTGCTCCGGATGCAGCCAGGGCACGGTTGGCTTTCTGAATCTGAAACAATGGCTGCATTTGAAATGTAAACAGATGAGAAAATAATGAGACAGAGCAAATATAAACCCTCCATGTGAATTAAATGTCAAAGCCCCTCTGCCCCATCTCTGCCTCTTCTGGGAAAGTGCTTGCAGTCCACTTTCAAGAACATCTGGGTTATACTGTGTGCATACACAAGGGTGATTCTTCTCTCACGTTACTGTGATTAATTAATGGATAGTGGATACTTTAGATATTAATTAGCTAGGATAATGTCCCTGTTCAGCAATGTCACTAATGACAGGGCAGAGCTCATGCAACACTTCTGTGAAGGGCCTTTCTGACTAAGAGATTTTATATGCTTAATTCAAAATGAAATTTTTCTTGGAACCACAAAACAAGTCTGGCTTTAAAATTTCCCAACGCTGTAGCTGAGCAATACTGAATTGATTAAGCTGTAGCTCAGTAGCATGCTAACACCTATAGTGCTTGTTAATATGGATGCAAATGATTATTGTCAGTGCCTGGGGAGATTCCAAGGTGTATATTGTGCGAGGGAGGTGCTGTTGGCAGGGAGAGGAGACGTGTGCTGTGTATGCCAGTGAGTGCTATGCACATCCTGGTACTCACTGCTGCCTTGAAATAAACAGTGAGAATTCTGTTAATTTTAATGAAGGCAGTGCAATTACAGTGATGTGGGAAGAAAATCAGCTTTGTGCATGCACACTGTGTAATCCAGAGGTCCTTGGAGGTGGACTGCACGTATTTTGCTAGAAGGCTGAGCAATGGGGAAGAGGGGAAATTGATACTTCATTTATTTGATGTTAACATTTCCAAGAGACCAGGTTTCCAATGAGTTGTGCAAGTATCTAAGCTGATGATTTCAATGTTCAAAACACTGTAGATAAGTCCTCTCCTAGAATATGATATAACCAGCAAAGGAGATTTCTTTTTGTGCAGTCAGAAAATTTTTGAAATATTACCATGTTAGATTTAATTCTGAGTAGTTATAGCAGAAGAAACTACATAAACTACTTTCTGTTCTACCCCTAACCTGCAAATGAAATAATCACGGTACAGATTTCACAGTATAAATAAATAAAGGAAAAACTCATTGAAAAATTGAGTGCTTTATTAATAAAAAATGTATTATTTTATAAGAGAAAGAGAGACACACACACACACTGACAGACATTTGTTTCCATAGTGCTAGGAGGCCAGCACAAAATCTTGTAGAATTTCAGGACGTAATGTCTTTAGTATATCCATAGCAGAAATGGATTATACGTAAATTGAACCACAAAAAATCAGGTAAACCTGTAATATTATGAAATACATGGCTTTTTGGGATGTGATCCGGGTGGTTACGCTATGTTTTGTTCCTTTGTACATATTGGTAAATTGAAAATATTTCCCAGTTGGTGTGAAACAGCACTCAAACACTGATTGTTGTATTTGTAAATGTTATTGCATGTTAATAAAAATGATACATAAATAGGTACATTCATGTGCAATTGTCACATCAGTAAAAATTAAACTTATAAAGTGGAAATAATTTCATTCATGTAAACTCTTTTTTTATAGTGACTGTGTCACTTTTGAACTGTAGGAAGTAAATATCAGCATATATAAGCAAAACTATCAATCAGTATAATATTTCATGTTACAGTGCTAGGTCTTCATAAATTGGCATCTTTTTAAATGACTTTACAACAATATATATTTATTCAAGATTCATAGAAGTACAATAAATGAAACGACTGCATAAGATGTTACACTAAATGAGATATTCAGAAAAATTGCTGCAGGAATGGTCAATTTTTATTTCACATAAGCACAACATAACTATAAGACAATGCAACACCTTTTTCAACAATTCAACAACACGACTTAGAATGTCATGTCTAAGTGTCTTCACACAGCCTCTGAAAGGCAGCTCATATCAGTAGATACCTTGAATAGTCAGTTTTCTTTTACTGCATATGAAAATATGTAAACATTATTTATTATGATAAATTAATTTTGTAATATTTTAATAGAAGTATTTCATTCCAGTTATAAATACAGCATAAATCCAGCAATGATTTTGCTGACAAAGCATACAAACAAACTGAAGAATAGGACTGATTACTTATGAAAATTCAGAGTTTTTCAATAATTGCAATTTTAAAATAAATTGTAGGTAAAGTGTATTGATTGAAAGTAGTGGATTTTGACCATGTTATCCAATAAATATTATTTGTTTTGTTTCAAATGAAAGCTAAACAGTATTTACATGGAAATTAAAAGTACTTTTTAAATAAGTAGTCCCTTTTATTTTTGCAACAATTTATGTGTGGGCTATGGCAGTGGTCTTTCCATTTTAGAATGCTGAACAACGGTGAATGATGATTTATAAATACCAAGTAAAATAACTTTGAAATATTAATCAAAATGGGTTTGTCCTTCTCCCGAGGCACGATGACAGAGACTCTAATACTAGACCGTGGGATTTTTGTTCTGTAACTCTAAAAGATTCTCCTGATTACAAAAGATGGAGAAGAAACAAAGTGCTGAAACTGCCTGCCTTCTTCCATGGTTGTTGTGGAGCAGTGGCATGAAGCAGGTCTGAAGGAATGCCTTTGCTGTGGTTTTATGTTTACATGTTTGCTGAATCTTCAAAATGTTCCTCTTCGTTCTCAGTCATACCAGGTCCCAGATTCAATCCAGAGTTATACTTACACCTATGCTTTCTTTTACTCTAAGTTTGTAATTAGATCTGAATTCTGCAGCTTCTGAAGAAGGGCTTCTGTACCCCAAATCATGTCTTTTTTCCTTAGCTACACCAGTTAATCTAAATAAACCAACCAAGGGCTTAGATTTAGGTATTTTATTAGAAGCAATGAAGTTCGTGGTTCTGGGTACACTAGAGTTAATGGAAATGTGACTATTACTATTACTTTACCATTACTTTACCATTACTTTATGTAAATATAGTCAGAATTTCTCTTTTGGAGCTGCTCAAGTGCTTCAAGTTACACATGTCTTTAAGTGAATTCCCAATCTACAGCCAGACTCCTCAACATCTTTCAAAATTGTTTTGTGGTTAAACAAATTATGCTGACACTGTGTTGCAAAAACATTGTTTTTACTGGCAAATGAAAAAAGTTACTATACTTTTTGTCTAAAATCTGATCCTAAGTTATTTGGTAGGAAAGATACAATTAAAATTTAGAATTTGAAATAGTAACATCTAAGTTTATTTCCATTCAAAATGTTGTGGTTTTATTGATTGAGTAATGTTCTCATTTAATTCTCCTTAAATGGCCTAAAAAAGGCAGAACACTTCATGTCATCACAAAGACCTGGATGAATATGCAGGGTATTCTCTAATGCAGTGACAAGACTGGTTATATCTTGTTTATTTATCTGAAAGTAATAAATTCTCAGAGCAAAGCTAGGTATGAGCCTTATTGCAGGAAATAGTGGTTTCGAATGTTGCTTCCTTTGTCTTGCAAACAGGAACACATAAACCCAGCACATATTTGGTTATATTCCAAGTGCTCCTTTGTTTGTTTTGGCATTTGCTTTGCCTTTATATAAATTAGTGGAAGTTTCCTGGCTAATGTTTTTCATACTATTGTTTGTTTACATGTCCAGTGTCCTTAAAGCTTGTAGAAATAATGGGCTGTTATTTTTTTTCTCAAGTAGACTAGCTCACTTTTCTCATATCTATGCAGAATACAGAAAATCAATGGTTGCAAAGGTATTAATTTTTAATTTTTATTGTGAATTGGATACTATTATGGTATTCAGCTGAATAATATATTATGTCTAATGGTGCCTGGTATCATAAGTTACATTTTGAACATAATATTTACTTTGAAAGCTAAGCAGTTTTGCCTTGGAGTACTCTGTTTATCTGTTTAAATCTCACCTGTCCACCCCCCCAAAAAACCTATATGTACCAGAGGAGAACCCTGAGAGAAGGTATTCTTTCCTTGAGTAAAGTTTGTAGAATCAATTGTGTGAACAAAATAAAATCAAGCAACACAAGCAATTTTTTTAAATAAAAATGCAAAGGGGAAAGTCATGACATCTACCTGTAATAAAAATATGAAACACGTTCAGAAATGTTTTGTCTTAAAAATATTATTATTAACAATAGAAATAAAATACATTAGCTAAACACTGTCAACATCATTAATACCAAATGCCAGGTCCACTGTAAGGAAAGACCATCACTGTCATCAATATCCGTAAGGCTTAGTTTAGCTTTGCGTTACACAATGTTGGAGACAGTGCTAAAAGGAGCCAGGAATAAAAACCCTGTGTAACAAAATAGTTTCTTCTCTCCAGTGTGCAAAAATAATTCTTCCTTGTCTGTCACAAGATAACCTGATTGAACTATCTGGCAAACTACACGGTTTACTCCATCATTTTGAATTCTGGCTAGTACATCTAGGATTCATTCCCAAGAAAATAGATGCTGTTTTCAAGCTTCTCTCACGAGAGATATTTGGAAGATCTAGATATTTGCCTGGCTGAGTAGAATTATAAAACTGAGTTGTGAGCCTCTGCTGCAAGAATTTGGAGAAGCCAGATTAAGAAAACTATGTATTGATAAAACTGTCTAAGGGAACAAAAACAGGAAATGTTTTTAGATGAGAAAGAACTATCAGGAATTTAAACAGGAAAGGCTGAGTACTGTTTGTTACTGCAGAATGCTAATGCTGTATGCAGAATGACCATTGCCCTGACTATGAGAGCTTTGACAGACACTCTGTCCGAGGATAGGCAGTCCAGATCAGCACTGCAAAGTTGTCCACAAGGTGTTTCACTGGCTATAAAAGCTTAAAATGGAATTAGAGTCAATGGAGTCAGGCATCCAACTATCCCCAACATGAGTAGGACCAAGCTGCAAGCAAAAATTATGACCAGAAAAAAGATCTTTGACGTGTTAAAAAAGCACAGTATTGCAGCTGAGGTCAGTGAAGTCAGAGGCAAATTGAGGGAATCAGACAAGCAGTGAGCTCCAGCTGGAGCTGAGTGATAGAGGACAGAGACAGTGATCCAGAGCTGGTCACAGATGGAGATAGAGCAGGTACGGTGCTGGCACCCAGAATGGTTTGTCATCTGTAGGACAGACAGCCTTGGGAAGAAGGAGGAGGGCTCAGTGCCATCCTGGCAGGTGCTCCGTGGTGTGAGTACAGATCTGCACTGCCCGAGGCTGTCACAGGTGGGCTATGGACAGGCACATGTTGGGCCAGGGACTCACAAGCGCACTCAGCCCTAGTGGGCTTGGAAAGTGGGCAGCTGAGACAGCTGTGCAGGTCTCAGCAGCTCCTCTGATGATGGGTAGGGATGGTTCTGTCATTGAATAGCTGCAGTTCTCAGGTTCCAGTCCCCAAAGCTCACAGCAGTCCTTCGTAGAGCAAAGGGCAGAGCTCTGGCTTTCTGACAGACCTGGAAGCCACGGAGGGTTTTCCCCCAGAACCGTCTTAGAGTGAAAGCTGATCAGTACTGTAGGGAGTGAGAAAAAGAATTTGGAATCCATAAACTGTATTTTTACAAAAAAATCCAAACCAATCAAACAAAAAATCAAACCCCCAACCCCCACCTTGCAATCTCCTCCCATCCCTCATAACATTCTCAGAAGTTCTAAACTGACTTATTTGTAGGGTTTTTTTATATAAAATAAGCCTTCTCACTCACTGATCTATGCAACCTTTGTATATTGGAGCAAAATAAAAATAAG
The DNA here is from genome assembly GCA_013398615.1 of Brachypodius melanocephalos. Lineage (NCBI taxonomy): Eukaryota > Metazoa > Chordata > Aves > Passeriformes > Pycnonotidae > Brachypodius > Brachypodius melanocephalos. Next base: position 8,480,488 of record VZSR01001299.1, on the reverse strand, counting down.
TCCCAGCCCATCTCTTAGTTTTGCTAGGCAAAGTTGGCATGAGTTTGGGCTACATTGTGCTTTTCCATTTTCGATTCATGTATAAATAGGTCTCTACAAACATCTGTTCCTACAAAACCAGATCTGAGGTTATTATGTTATCTATTATAAAAGCAGCAATAAGATTATACATATAGAAAAGTTATTTTTAAAAAAAATATGGAAATTACATTGCAATAGTGCTGCTAAGATATCCCCTGCTACAGTAGGCTGGTCAGTCTGACCAAAAATAACAGAAAACAGATACACAGTTTACTTCTTTATGAAGTAAATGGTAGGAATAAAATCAATTCCAACCAACATTTTACTGAATTTTGTTTTCCAAAAATGAATCTTTTAATTTTTGTGATGAAAATGTGTGAGGCTTTTGACTAAGTATTCCATGACATTCAGACTTAAAATGCAGCAAAAAGCTTTTTCTATGATTCAGATCTTAGAGGGATTGCAGAGAAGTGAGCTGGCAGACTTTTAAAATGTATATGAAATTTTGTGTCTTTATATAGGTATGTGATTTTGTTGTTTGCGACATACATGTAAATAGATTGTAAATTTGTCCAGATTTTCATGGATGGATGGAATTTCTAGAAGGGTTCTGCAGAAAGCAGGACTCATTTCTTCTCTGTTCAATATAGTGCATGATGACTTCAAATTAGTTATCATACCATATCTGATAAAATGTGGATATGACACAGGCTAACAAAACATTAAGTAATGATGAGGATAAAGCAGTTATTTGCAGTATCATAAAATTCTTGTTCTGCAGGGCCCTAGGAAGAGGGGTTAAAGTTCTTTAGACAGCTAAACAAAGAGTAAGTGTATGAAGAGGCAGTTTTATCTCTCCTTGAGGTTTTAATGAGACCAATATTGAAATACTACTTAGGGAACTAATGTGGATGCACCAGAAAAAAGGAAATTGAAAGTCTACAGTACAAATCATCATTAAAATGCCCAGGGAGAATTCTCTAATAAAAAGGATGAGGAACATGAGCAGCAGCAGAAGGAACTGGCTGCCCTGTGTCTGGCAGCAGCTTGGACAGGCTCTCAGATGTGTCACAGATCCAAGTGGTAGCAGGGAACAGGCAGCGGTGGAGGTGAAGTGGCTGCCTCATGCCAGGCAGCGCACTGAGGAGACCACTGAAACTTTCTTTCTCAAATGACAAGTACACAATTTAAGGGCCAGTGAGAGATGGAATATTAAACTAGATAATCCACTTTTTATACTTCCTTAATGTCAGTAAGTGAAGCAGATTCTCAAAGCGGCATGATTGTCTGCTAGTTAAAATAAAGCTGTGTGGCTTGCCACAGAGAGCTGTGATACAGAATTCTGTAATTTAAATAAAAGGAACCTTTTGGTTTGTTCTGAAATATGGTGGAGATACCTGGGAACTTTGATGTTCCTTTGAACTCCCTTTTAGCTCGTTGCTAGCCAAATGGCTGCTGGGCCTTGCAGATATAGTTCAAAGCCTGATTTATGTTACTGATTACAAATCATGTAAAAGCCTCTGCAAGAGAGAAGTATGAGCACATAATAATGCAATATAGGGCTATCCACCAGCTTTGCTGTGCCTTTTACTGGATCTGGCTGCTGAGTTTTGATCCTTACTTACTAGTTTCAGATCTTGGTGAGTGGCAGGAAAAAGAGCTTGGTGTTGGCACTTTGGTAGTGATATTATTGTGCAGAGTAGTCCAACTCCTCAGTCTCTCATCTGATATCTAAACAGGATAATATATGCAACTGAATTAAGGTGACAATGGGCAGAGAAGAGATGGTGCCATCATTGGTGAACCTGTGTTGTGACTGTGTGGCTTGACTGGTGATGGCAGGCACAGATGACACCAGCACTGGCAGGGAGCTGGCTTTGCACAGGAGTCCCCACAGTGTCCAGTGCAGGAGGAGAGCAAGTTCTGAGCTGACGGGGCTGTGAGAGGAAAACACTTTGCATTATGGTTCTCCAAGGAGGGCTGGTAAGGCCAGGCAGTGCTGCCACACCTGGCCTGCACTGCAGAACTGGGTCCCTGGCCCCTCTGGCCCCTCAGCACAGTCTGAAAGTGTCTGTGTGACCTGGACACCCTCTGCTAGTGTCCACAGTACAGGCAGTAATGAATGCTCATGGCTTGCTGTGCCCTATTTAAGGCCATAATAAGACAGCAAACAAGCAGGATTTCAGGGATGAGGAGCCTTTTTCTTGGGAGTAAGTGCTCTTCAGTTCTGCCTTGGCCACAGCAGCCTACCCCATCCAAACATAAATGTTATTTTTCACATCAAACTTTTTAATTTTAACTTCCTCTTTATGTGTGTGTATATATTGTTTATTCACAGGCATGCCACAGCTTCTAGTGGGTTGAAGCAGGCAGTGGGGTATCTCTATTCATACATTTCTGTTTTTTAATAAGATCTATTCAGAGCAAGACAAAAGGCTGATTGAATGCTGGGGGAAATTTTGTATCATAGAGTCATTTAAATGTGAACTAGGACATTCTCTGGAAAATTACATAAAAATGGCAAGTGACCCTGTGTACAATACTTGCTTTCAACATTATCCAAGGCTAAGACAGGCTTTTGACAGTCACATAATGCAGATGGGTCATGATCAGCCAACTCAGAAATGTTCGGCATTGTGCAAGATGAGAATCACATTTGACAAAGTTGAAACAAAAAAAAAGGACAAAAAACCTTTCCTTTTCAGTATGCTGATCAATTTTCTAATTAATAATATCCAAATTTAGAAATATTTGGAATCATACAGTCATTAAGACTGAAAAGACCCTCAAGACCTATGAGTCCAACTTTTGAAATTTTGTTTGTTGTTTGAAATCTAAATCCTTGTAGAAAGACTGGAAAAGGCTCAAATCAAAAATCTGGGAGGTCTTCAACCTTCGACACACCTTTTTGCAAAAAGATCTGCAATATATTGTAAATTGTTTGTGAAGCTACAGATGAGTGATCATATCTGCTATTGATCTCTATGAAATATGGATATCTTGATTTAGAGATATTTTACTCTGACTCAAAAATAGCCATAGACTGATTTAGTTACAGAATTGAATTCCAGAATTCACAAATCCAAATAATTTAGCTTACTGCTAAATCATCCTGCTGCCCCTGATTTTTCCACTGCAAAAAATGATGTATAGGATTTGTGTTAATGCTTATTTCCTCTTTCTTATGCCAAAACAGTAATTTCATAGGAAAATATCAACAAAATATCTGAAAAACTGCACTTGCATCAGTAAACACCACATGGCAGAAGTGTGAATTTTCTCCCAGTGGTAATAAGGTTTTAAACTGCATAGAATTGTGGTGTTTCAATGTACATAATTTATACTATGTAAGTCAAAGATTTCACACACAGATAGAGATATATAGATATATAAATATGAATATATAAATAAAAATAAACTGCAGTAAAAAGGCTTAGAGGTATATATATGCATTTTCTGTAGGAGAATTATAGCACAAGCTTCTTTGATATTTCTGCTATTATTTTTTCACTGTAGCCTGACGAGCAATCTGTTGATGCTGAAGGATAATTTATGGTCTTCTTTCGCATTCTCTCTTTCTCTTCCAGGATGAGACCAAGAATGTTAGTTACTAACATGCAGCAATTGTGACATTATCTCAAATTAATTACACTTTTGTGGCATTCCTTCCTTGAGAATAGCTGGCTCTTAATGTTCCCCAGTAAGTATTCCAAAATACTGTAATGGACAATCAGGTAAGAACACATCAACATGGCAACATTTTTGTAGCTGAGACTACTAAGTGGTTAGTTGCTACAAGCTGGTGCTGCAAGTATTAGTATCTTGATTTTGTCTGACTAAAGACAATATTTTAGTATTCACTCTATTTTCTCCCTCCCTAAACTTTCTTATAGTCACAAAACTACTTTTTAATAGTGAAGAAGTGAATTAAAAGTTGCAGTGAAAACAAGATTTCCATATCTGCCTTTAGGTTTCTGATTTTAATATGTATAAACTGAATTAGAGTGGTGAATTTTATCAATAAGTGGGGTTTTTATGTTAAATAATAAAAAAAGGCCTCTAGTCCTTGTCATGCAGCCTTCTGCTTCAAGGCTAGCTTAGTTTGGATTGCTGCTGCTTTTTGGCAAGATGTGTGCTGTCAATCTGGAGCAAGTATACAAAAGACTGAATGTAACGAAAGTGAAAATTAAATTTGATTCAAAACAACACTGAACATTGAAGAAGTTTTGTTTAATACAAAGTGGTTTTGTGACTTGAGTTGTCAATCAGTGCTTCTTACCAATATGATTGTCCTGAATTTGATACTAATTAATGTCTTGGGGCTGTTTTTGTCAGAGCTTTTCTTTCTAAAGCTTAGTTAGGTAGAGAATAACCCCAAAATACTTGGATCTCTCTACACAGTAAATATGCAGAAATTTAAACTTTAATTCTTTCATGGAGCCTTCCTTACTATTAAGTAACAGCAAAGAGGAACAGCTTCTTTCCAAAACCTCTTTCTGCTCTCTGAAATTTATTTCCTCCTTGTGGGCTCCAGCAAGGAAAACAGCACAACAAGAACTACATCTTTTTTTCAGAACCCTGGTCCTGGTCTATAACTGAAGCAGTGCATCATCTCTGCATTTCACTGTAGAACTGTGGAGTCAGGGCAATAACAAGCACAGATTCAGGCTGGGTGAGAAATGGATTGAGAGCAGTCCTGAGGAGAAGGACTTGAGGGTGTTGATGAGTTCATGACATGCCTGACATGACCCAGCAATGTGATTTGGGAGCCCAGAAAGCCAATTGTGTCCTGGGCTGCATCCAAAACAGTGTGGACAGCAGGGAGAGGGGGGGCATTCTGCCCCTCAGACCCCTCCTGGAGTTCTGCATCCTGGTCTGGGGTCTCCAACATATAAAGGACATGACCCTGCTGGAACAAGCCTGGAGTAGGCCACAAAGGTGTTCAGAGGGCTGGAGCACCTCTCCTAAGGAGGCAGGCTGAGAGAGTTGGGGTCATTCAGACTGGAGAAGAGAGATCTCTGGGGAGAACTTGTTTCAGTCTTTCAGTACCTAAGGGGCTACAAAAAGCCTAAATGCAATTTTTACAAAGGGCATGGGAACAAGATTAAGGAGACTGTAGTGCTTTACAACAGAAAGGATTTGAAAATCTTATTTAGGCTTTTATCTTGATCCCAATGAACTTATAATTAAGAGAATTGCCGTGGACTTCTGGTAATGCTCTTGTTGCACAGAGTATTTAATAGTGGCTTTCATCTACTTCAAGTCAAAGCAAAAGTACAGACTTACAAATATTTAATCCCTTTCATTTAGTTTGGGTGAATTAATCTGTATAATATAGTGTTTAATAACACGGTACCCTTTGCTGTATTTTTCAAAAGCAGGTATTACAATGCTGCCTGAACTCACTTTGGGTCATTAGGCTCCATTTAAATTTTCCCTGTGGTTCTTCACAGTTGAAAATGTTATACTTCACTAACCTCTTTGGGGGCTCAGCTTGATTTTTCCATATTAAATGTAACTAACTTTTCTATCAATTTTCTGCCAGCCCTTTTTGACTTTGCTGCTCCACTCCATTATTATATGTAAAACCGTCCACTCCTAGTGTAGTGTTGTTACATAAAATTTAGTCAAGGTGCAAGCTAGACAGGAAACTAAGCAAGGCAGAGCCTAAAGCTCACTGTGTTCCAAAGAACCTTCCAGAGTTAATTCAGTCTATAAGTAGTAATACAAAATACAATACACCTCATGGTGACAGAGATGTCATTTTTCTGCTATCTAGCAACATTGCAGTCAATGGTAAATCTGTACATTACTCAGCTTAGTTCTTTGTAGTAAGCTCTAAATATAGGTTGCCATTTCTGTTAATTCACAAAGACTGTTTCCACATGGAAGCAGAATTTGGATGAAGCAGAAACAGAACATCCAATCCCTTGGATGATGTTCTTAATATACTCATACAAAATTGTGGTTTTTTCTCACAAGTATAGGGTGAGTCGTGAAGGATTCAAGGAAATAGTTGTATACTAACTGTTGTCAGCTGTAGAGAGAATGTGAACTTCTTTGATATTAACAATATTGGGGTTTTTTGTAAAAAAACACAAAAAATTGGAAAAAATATAGCAAAGACTTGTGGGAGAAAGAGTCCTTGTTCACCTGTTATCTAGAGAATTTAACCAAGTGATTTCCCTGCACACCACAGGAAGGAAAATCAGTAAAGTCCTCTTAAGACATACAGTGTAAATGTAAAATTGTATGAGGAAAGCAGCCTGATGAGAACATAGTATCATTAAATTTAGATTGATTATAAAATGTGAGCAAAGTCAATGTTAAAGTCAGTCAAGATAAATGAGAATTTGCAAATGGTTGATGAAACATGAATATGGAAAAAAATCATGCACACAGTGATGATGTCCTAAAGTGTCAGAAGTGCTGTATTCCCTGCTGTTATCACTGCTGCAAGCATTAAAATAACACCTTGCATCTCAAGTCACAATTACCAGGCCTCTTCTTTTGCTTTTGTGCTAAGCAGAAGAGAGGGATTGCTATGGAGACAATATATAGCTAATAGCTGGAGGGTAGGTGGAATAAATTCAATAAATAAACAGTCACAGCTGAAAAGAAGGAACGAGGGATGACAACCAAGTCTGACAAAAAGCTTCTGATTTTGTATTGAAAATTTGAAAAGGATGGAGAAATCAAATGCTGTCACTAAAAGCTGATAAAGCCATTGAATCAACCTGGGGAAAACATCAGGGATTTATCTACTGTTCAATATGAGAAGCTAACAGAGAATCATAGGACCTTTTGCCATACTCTACAGCTGTTTCCATGGCTTTGAATGGGTCATCTATATTATTACATTCTCTGAACATCAGATTACTATGAAATTCCTCTGGGTTTTCAGTCTGGGCACTGTGTGAACATTTGCTCTCTCTATTTAGCCCAGTTCATTTCTTCCTGTGCTCTTAAAAACAGCATAGATCTGGGCTGGCATGACAGCTGACTTCAAGGGATACAATCAAACAATCTTACAAATCACCTGCTAATCTTAAAAAGTAATTATATGTCTGAGAAAGGTCATTAAATAATGCATAGTATGCAGGTGACATAGAGTCACATTAATGGAAACACTTAACGCTGTTACCATGGTTAGTGTGAAAAACATGCCCAAAAGGGGCTGGTGCTGTTCACTGCCACTATTGATTCCAGAAAACCTTCATTAGTTCTGCTTCTCAATTAATTATGAAATACTGGAGAAATGCCTGTCATTGTTCTTCTGTCAATTAGAATTAAATATAACAAAAGCTTAATCTGTTTTTTGTTTCTGTATTTCTGCCCTGTGTAGAGTTCCTGCCCACAGTGTATTATTTACTGTTGATCAACAGAAATATTTTAATGGTGGGAAAGGAAAAATCTGACTGCAGTCATTACCTTCCAGCTGACTTTCTGGGTACCTAGTCTGGCTTCACATCTTTCAATGCACAGCCAGATCATAAATATTTTTCCTTCAGTGATTTTTCCCTCTTTCAATCAGATGTTTTTTAATCATTTTCTTGTGCAGTTTTATGTTGCCTTTCCTCAGATTCACAAACTTTGTATATTTGGTTCTGGTTCTTTCACTGGCCACATCTCACATCTCAGGAAAGGAGAAGGATCATTTTGGTAGGTAGGAGGAGAAGGATGGAAACGTTGAAGGGTTGTTGAGTTTGTTTTTTTTTTTCCTAGACCCTCCAATTCTTCACATCTCTTCTGTCTCAGTTATTCACCCAAACTGTAACTAATCAATATGACAACTTTGTTAATTTTTTGTGTTATTAGTATTCTTACTAATTAGTAAGAATACTAATAACACAAATTAGCTTTGGGGTTTTTTATTAGCACAGAGACTAAGTTCTCAGAGTTCATTTGAGTTTCTCTTTACTCCTATGTAAAAGAATACAAATCTTTTATTAATTTGCAAATACATTTGACAGAACTATAGTTAGAAGATTGTGTTCAGCTTATTATTCTCTCTGTCATCACTCAGTATTCTAATCAAACGTGGCTGGCAGTGACCTGTTGAGAAGCTGATATACATTGACTTTTGCTCCTCCTATTGCAGATGCAATAACCTGCTGCAAAGAAAATGTAGTGACTGCTGAGAGCCACAATAGGTTGAGATGACTAGATCCAAAAAGTGCTACTAACCAGGGAAACTTGTGAGCCCTTTGCTTTATATGCTGTCATCAGTGATGGAAGTGAGGAAGTGGGCGTGTGAGATTGAAGGACAAAATAGGAGGGACCCTGGACTCATACTGCTAACACATCTTCATTTTAGTGCAAAAGGTATCAAGAGGAGCTGTATTACTCAAAATGTCTTTTACAATGTGTTGGCATAGTGAATGTGAACGTGCATTGTAGAATTTTCTATACAGAGAAATAAAAAGAATCCTCAAATTCTTCCAGGACAATGAAAGCTAGGTGTGCTCAGTTCAGTGAACACTGATGTGCAGTAGAACTCCCACTGTTCTCTGACCTGTCTCAGCCTACACTTTCCATCTCTCTCACTTGGCTGGCACTACAGACATTGCAGCAGCACTTGACCTGTGCTTGGTACCTGGAGGAGCACAGGGAGAGCACCCTGGAGCTGGCCACAGGTGAACCTTCTTTTTGGCTCAGGTGGGTTCATGCTGGCATTTGTGCTGCCACAGTAGTTAAAGGGGTCTCCAAACTCCCCTCCCATTACTAATGGGTCAAGACTTTTTTTTTTTCCCTTCTCATTTTAACCATCGAGAAATGAGGTGTCTAATCCACGTAATTTATCTAGTCAGTGTTACCTGGATATAAGCAATGTGGAAGAGACACTTCTGAAAGACATTTTGTCTCCTATTGTATTCAATCATTTGGGGATTAGATGAGTCACTTCTCAGATTTATCAGACCCTTTACAGTGATTACAAAGGAAACCTGTATGACTAACCTAGATTGCAACACTTTTCAGAGGATAAAGCTGGAACACAGGGATTCCACCTAACCTGAATGACAGGGAAATTGGTTGAAAAAGTATTTCAGTGAAGGAAGCTAAAATATAGGGCAGCATAGAAGGTAACAAGAAAAACAACAGAAGTACTAAAACAATCTATCCACATATCATTGTGGTAAAGTATTGTACATGAGTTTGTAGTGCAATGAAGCTTTGCTGTAAAATGCCATACTACATACTCCAAAAGTGGAGACATCACATGATCTGTTAAAAATCTTATGTTTCCACTGGAAAAAAAAGATCATCAAAGTTAATTCATTTTATTGTTTATTATTATTTATCAATAATTTTAATTATTGTTAATTATTATTATTTTAATTCATTATTGTGTTAATGTATTTTGTATTTTTTATATGCACTGGTAATGTTTGGCAATAATTTAATGAAGTTGAGCTATGGATATGTCTGAGCACAAGAGCTCTCTGAGCAAATTATCAACTTTACAAATAAACAGAATTCCACTAAGCACAACAAAACTGATTTATGCCAACTGTGATTTTGAAACTATGTGTTTTGATGGAAAGGTTTGAAAAACATAATTCCATTATTTAAAAGGTGTAAAGAGAAATCTGAAAATGGAAATAATTGCTCCATTTAACTGTCCAAGATGAAACACAATTGCATCTTTTCTTCTTCTGTGCATTCTTATTTACAGCACACAGTAAACAAACAGCATATTGTGTAGCTTTGAATAGTGGCTGACACTACTTCAAATAGATGATCTTGACAGCATGCCCAAAGAAATGTTTCAGCTTTACAGCCTAGAAAATGTGGGTTTTCTGTGAACTAGGTACTCATATAGATACATCTTTTAAATTAGGAACACAGTGTTTGTTTCATTGTCGAGTGCATTGTTCACGCTTGTGGTCCTACAGTGAGGACAAGGAGATCTCAGAGAAAGGAGTGGAGTGCTGGTTGAACCTTACTGCTCATCTGAAATAGCATGAAAACTGTTCATACAGCTGGAGTGGCTGACTCAGTCCTGTGTTTTCATCTCTAAGAAGGGTTTTAGCTGCCAGGCTGAGAGCAGTAGGCACAACCCAATCCCCAGACTCCCCATGTGAGGCTGTGTGAGAGCTCTGGGTCTGCACCCTGGCAGTGGCAATGACAGACTGCAGCTGCACGGTGACCAGGGACCAGGCTCTGGGTTTGGCATGGATGTGTGTGAGTACATGGCTCTGTGAGTTCAGGGAGTATCACTCCAAAAGTAAACTGTGGAAATAAAATACATTCAAGAAGCCTGATTGTATCAGGCTGTGGGGTATTTTACAGTTTCTATCGTATTTGTATGTTTGTACCAAATGTGTGAGAGGCACCTAGTTTGAAATGCTACTGACAGTAGAGTGGAATATTAAGGGCTGCTGGACTTATTTTTCTCATGCATTACCCTTACAGGTCACTGATTTCCTCTGCTGCTCAGAGAGATGGTGGAGTCATCCTCTCTGGAGGTGTTTAAAAAAAAGACTGGATGTGGCACTCAGTGCCATGGTTTACTTGATAAGGTGATGTTAGGTCATAGGTTGGACTTGACGATCTCAAAGGTCTTATTGCTAAAAATAACCCTTCAACCTAGTTAATCTGTGATTCTGTGATTCTGTGAAATGTGAAATAATTTAGTCAAACAAATCACATTTGTCAAGCTCTATTAAGAAACATTTGCTCAAAGCTATTCTAATTAGTACAGAAGCATGTGAATAGACCAAATTTTTCTGATAGTTTTCATCCCAAATATCAGAGTTAACATTCATTCTCATGGTAATTCTCTTCAGTCAAAGGGACAAGGAATTCAAACATCACATTGTAAAAGTTTGTAGATCAATCACCTTCACAGAAACCACCTGGACAAGGTGTGGCCTGAAAGGTGTGTTGAGTTTACAGTAAACTGACAGGATCAACAACAGGTTCTGCTCGTGACCTTGGTGTCCTGGACAAACCAACAACTGCCAGAGCTTGTGTTTCCCATCAGTTTTGTAAGAAATGCTCATGCTGTGATACATCTAAGTACAAATTTGACTTATTTTAAATGAGTAAATACTCACTCCTGCCAAAGTGTGCAATTAAAAATAGCTATGAAATAGTGCAATATGACACAGTCTGACATTCCAATTTTTGAGAGCATTCAACTGTTTAATAAAACACTAAGGAACAATATTTTAAGTAATGTACAATATTACATTAGCTATATACATTTAGTTATTAACACGAGTTAATATGATATTAAAATGATTTGCTGTGATAATTCAGACTATGAGTCACTTTCAGATGCATGGGAAATCTGTACTCACTGATGTGCTGTTTGAAGGGCAACCAAGTTGTCCATTACTGTGCTGAAGCAGGATGCATTGTGGCACATACAAAATGCAGCACAGCCTAAAGGGGAAGATTTTAGGCTGCAGTTACCTGGTTATTTCTGGCTTCAGTTGCACCACATACTGGATTTGTGATTTCAGGATTCTTTCTTACTCTTTGACCATCTCTGTTTATTCACAAAACCTGCCTGTGGTTCTCTCATCCTGACAGCTCCAGTTTCAGCAGCAAGGGTTGGGACCTTTTCACCTCTGAGGCTCTGGTGACCACTGGCTGCTAAATCAGACCTGGGTCCTGCAAACCTGCTCTGACACAAGGCTAAAACTCAGACAATTTCTAAAATCACCTAGTGATAATCATGATGCATTACATGAGACACTGAAGTGCCCAGAATGCACCACAGTCACTGTTTTTTGTTATTAACATAATTTCAGTATGATGCATGTATGTTCTTCTGGCACCAAGAGGTCAGGTGATGTCAGGTCAGATGAATGAAATCTGCATTTTCAGCCTTTGTAAAGATATGGCCTGACTGGGATTACAGAAATTAAAAAAAAAAAAAAAAAAAAAGTGGCTAAATTGTAAGGTGGTGTAGTATTATTTTTAGGAAGGTCAGTATTTAATTTCATTCAAATTTTTATGTTCCAGGCACTTTTAGAAAATAGGTTTTTATGCAGTATGCCCATTCAAGAGAGAACAGCCTTGCCATTAGCATGTCCTAATTAAGAAGGTTTTCTAGTAGACTACAAATGGAACTTTTTAGCTGAATTATGTACAATAATATTGGCTGATTTAGCTCTGCGTCTGCCAGTGCAGTCTTTACTGCACTCTCATTCCCTTGATTTTCTGTAATGTGAGTACTCTGCAAATAACACCAGTCCCTTTGTTCCTGGGAGGGAACAGACCTGCCTGGGGCTTGTTGAGTTTGTCAATGTTTGGGTTGTTTTCTCAGAAACATACTGGCCTAAACATACTGGCAAGTGTGACAGATCAGATGAAAATAATTTACCCACCCAACACAATCATGGAGCCTCTCTTCATCTTGGAAAGGCTTTTGGGTGCATATTGAACTGTGAACCCTATAATATTGATTGTATTTGTGCAGAAATAATGTGCATTTATCAAGCCAGAAGCTGAATGTTACTTGTCTGGGTCCTGTCCTCTGACTTTTTTCCAAGACCAAACACAGTTCTTGTTTATTTTCTGTAGAAATGTATATTTAAACTTTGGAGTTACAGAATATAAGAATTATAGGAAAAGGAAAAGAAGAAGGAAAAAACAAACAAACAAACAAACAAAAATGAAACAGAAAAAAAACCTATTGAGTGCTACCTTTAGATCCATTCATATTTTCTTCATAATATTTTTCCCAGAAAAGCTGTAGCTGCCCCAGTGTCTAAGGCCAGGTTGCATGGAGCAACCTGACCTAGTGGAAGGTGTCCCTGCCCATGGCAGGGGGTTTGGAATTACATGAAATTTATCTTTTAAACTTTAACCTTAACCATTTTAACTTTAAATGGTTTCATTTTAACTGAAACCGTTCTGATTCTATGAAAATGATCTTTGAATGAGGCTTTACCTCAAATTAGGACAAGTACAGTGTATCATACCTGCTAGTCAGTAAGAGAGTGTATAGCCTCAGTCCAACAGACACTTCCCCCTCCCAAACAGCATCTATTTTCAATTGTAAATAGAAAGTGAATTTTCCTCTGAAGCCTATAATTATAGAATCAAATGTTAATTAAAAAGTTCATGGCCAAGAGACTTGTAGTTTAAACCAAAGGCACAAAAGTCAGCCAACATATGAGACCTTTGTGAGAATTTGAAAAATGATGATCTTCCAATAGCAAATTTAAATCAGTAGGTCTGGGGAAGTATTTAGACGTGTGATTTTTTTTTTTTTCCACTTTCCTTGCAGTTCACATTGACTTCATATTCCTGGTTTTTAGTGTTTACATTTGTTCATCCATTAATAACCTCATTTCATAACTTCATGAACTACATGTTGGATGTGACACTGGGTGAGTGTTGACAGGCTGACCAGCAGTCCCTGTGAAGGCTGCAATGCAGAGCTGGGTGTGTTATTGTGAGATGCCCTTTGAGACCGCACTCTTTGTTTCCTCACTTGAGTTTCCTCACTGTGTTGATTTGACACGGTACAGCGGGATGGAAGTAATTTAGACAAGATGTTGAGTTTTTACTGTCTGAGGCTGAAGTTGCCCTTGACACTGGGCTGGGTTGGTCCCAGCTGCTGCACATCGCTGACTCACCAGCAGCCAGGGAATGTCCCACACTGAAGCACACTCAAATCATGCTGTTTGCTTTAAATATTAACTTCTTGGGAAATGAAAGAAGGTTCAGAGGCAAAGCAAGCTGTGCTTAGCCTCTGTTTGGTTTGCAACAGTTGTACACTTTTCTTCCCTTTGCAGTTACTCTGCAGTCTGTGAGTCTGTTAAATCCCATATTTCTTTGGGGAGCCAGGTGCTCTGCAGGCAAGGCAGGTTTATAAGGGCAAATTCAGTTTGCAGAACAGACAAAGGAGTGGTTCAAGACCAGTGCAGACTGAGAAGAAGAGAACAGAGAAGTGTGAAGTGGACAGGGCATGGTGTAAAGGATGAGGTGGGAATAGATTTGGTGTTGGCTGGATGACAGGCTGCAGAGAAAAAGTTATTCCATCACCACGGCAACTAAAAGCTGAGTGAAAAGAGTAAGAGGCAGTGGTGAGTTCTGTGGCCTTACAGAAGGATGTGTATCCAAGGATGTCCTACAACGCCTATTTTCATTTACATTTTGGATTAGATATTAACTGCAGTGGTTTATCCCTTTGCTGCAGTGCAGTGTTTGCTCTGTTTGCACGTTGCAGGCCTGTTTCCCTGGACTGATGGATGCTCAGAGCCCATGGAGGTCAGTTCAGCAACTCACAGCACCATATCCCATCCCAGCTAGCAGAGGAAATCTGTGTTATCTAGCTGGCAGTACCAAAACTTTTTATATTTTATTTCACAGCATCTTTAAAATGTTACCTTTACCTTTAAATGGGAACTGACTCTTCTGTCCATCTCACCTGTTTTATACTGACATGATTCTAACGAGGTCAGAGTGGCTCCTATCCTATTGTGTGCCAGACAAGATGAAATTCTGAAGAAAATTCTCAGTTTGCAGTGCTATGCTGAGTGATTAGCTATCTTATCGAACTTGGTATGTCAGATGGAAACGAAACTGGAAGTCAGGCTTGCTATGAGCGGGTACAGACTACTGACTTCTGCCAAGGGCTGGCTACCCAGTGGGAGAAATCCTACCAGCAGCACTGTGCAGCCAGGCTACAAACCCCCGTTGTCCAGCAAACTGAAATACACTGCGACATTACAATGCACTATTTATATCTAACCACCCGTGTTAGGGCAAACAAGTTTCTAAAACCGCATCAATGAACCTGGATCCCGATGTTATTACATTGAAAACACCATTTTGCCACCTAGTGGTGGTTTCTCTTTTTACGTCTTATATATGTTTTTGCTTCTCCAACTGTGAGCTGTATATTGTTCAGGCAGGCAATTCTTCCAAGAAGGCACACAGCAGTTTTCCAGAAAAGAAGCTACATGATCAATAGAAACGGAAAGTTTGTTGGGATGATATAGCCAATTTCTTTATTTTAAGTATTGCTAGGTTTGGAAAGTTTCTTCATGTTCCAGATTTGCACTACTTTGTTAAAGATTAAAATAATTATTCTTTAACTCTGTTCAAGGTTTTAGTTAAATGGAATCTTCCAAAGTTTCAATCTGTTATGATTTTCTGAATAGATAGAGGGCTTCACTCTGTAAAATAGCTGAGCAGCATTTCCTACCAAACGTAATGTTTTAACACTTGAGCTGCAGGAAGGAGGCTGTAGGTGTTCTGACAGAGGCAGGTTGCTGCTCTACAGCCCAGAGAGAAACCCTTCTGAAAGAGCAGGATTTCTGAAAGAAGTCTTCAAAACCATGCAAAGTGTGTGATTTACTGCAAGGAGACACTCCCATCTGGGATGTGTTTAGTTATAACAAAGCTGTCTTTTGTTTAGCATCACAGAAACAGCTGTGTTTGCCCATAAGCCAGAGAACAAAAATGAGAAATAAAATTAAGGTATATTATGGTGCATTGTTTTAGTTAACATGGCTTGATTTTGATGTTTTCTTCTTGGGAGGTTGCATGGAACTCACTTCCTGAGTGTTTTGACAAACAATTTTTTTCATTTAAACCTCTGAATATATGCCAGAATTCCAGTGACCTTTTCTTTTACTATAAAGGCTCTCTTACTGGAGAGGGCTAGCTCATTATTGCTGGTGAAATTATACCGTCATGAGAACAGCATGGTGTTGGCTAAAACAAAACACCATATAGAAAGGAAAACCATCCAAGACCTAAACCATCCTGTGTCAGAGCCATCAGGAGAGGGACAACCATCCACTACACACAAACATTCAGTCCTCATTTCTTATCACCTCCTTGTTCACTCACATTGTGGCATCCCTGTGAATATTCCTTTACAGACTGATGAGGTTTTCCAAGTGAAAGCAAATGGCTGCTTATGATCCCCCATAAAAATCCATCTAAGGTGGAAAAGCTTTATTCAAAGGATTGAAACAAAATTCACAGGGCAAGAAGACAAAGTTCAAAACTGGATGTGAATTGGCACAAGTAGAACTAATTTTTATCAAGTTCCTCAATACACTCAAAGTAAAATATTAAAAAAAAAAAAATTCCACAGAAAATTCTTTTAACTCATGCTGGCAAATATGAATCTTAAAAGGATTTATTATTCAACTTCTATTATATCTCCTCTCTCCCAAAAATTAGAGAATTACATTTTTTTAATAAAGTCAAAGTCACACTCAACTTTATTACTAGCAGACCTCATACAAAAATACTTATTTCATTGGTGTTTTAACCTTGGTAAGACTAATACAGATTTTTAGTCACCCCCAGTAAGGGTGTTTACTCTATGTTTCTTCAAATGAATTATTTCATGACATCTGTAAACTGTTAAACAAAGGTTTTTTCCTTGTACATATGTCATCATGTACCAATAGACTGATATAACTCACTGCTTTACTGTGCATTTGACCCAGGTTGTCATGGTGTAGAAACGTGAAACCATGACCCCTATTTCTGTCAGCTTCACCTCTTTGGTAAACAGATGGTATTTGGTTTGGCTGAGTGAACTGGGATATTTGTGAACTGGCTTTAATGATCCATCTGTGCAAGTTGTTTTTCAGCAAATTATAGGATCATAGGACAATTCAGGTAGGAAGAGACCTCAGGAAGTCTCTGGCTTCACCTCCTTCTCCAAGCAGGGTTAGCTGTGGAGTCAGACCAGCTTGCTCATGGTTTTCTCCAGTCAGGTCTTGGAACCCTCCAGAGTGGACATTGATTCAATCTCTCAGTGAAAGCTCTGCTGCTGCTTGATGGTCTTCCCTGAACACTTTGACCAAGAACAGATGCCTGGGAGACCTGGTCAGCCCCATCCACTCCCTGTATGGAGAAGTAACCCCTGAGGATGATCAGAAACCACCAAATGGTTGTGTTCCACAGCTGCCCATCCAGCAGGGTCAAGTTTCCCATGAGGGGAACACCCCACCAGGGTGTGTGACCAGAAATACCCTTAAGTTTAAACAAATCCCCGTCCATTTTTTCACCATAACCACAGGGTCTGTAACAACAACCCATCACAGTGTCTGCTTTCCCAGCCTCTTTGTTCCTCACCCACAGGCTCTCCACCAGGTGGACATTCACCCAAAGAAGAGCTCCATAAACCCAAGCTACATCTTCACACAGGGAGCAACCCCTGCTCCTTGTCTTCCCTGCCCATGTTTTCTGAAGAAGCTTGCTCCATCTTGGTCCTCCCTCCAGCTATGCAAGCTGCTCCACCATGTCTCAGTTATTCCAATATTTTTTTTAATCCATGCAGAACTCTGCTTTCTCCTGCTTCCTCCTGAAGTTGCAGGCCTTTGTAAAAAGTTGATGTCTCTTTACCTTTCTAATTGATTCTGAGGTGTCCTTTGTCCCTGCCACCCTCCCCCTTTGCTTTTCACCCTGTTCAGTGCTCTCTCCCACGAGTTATTTCCATCTCTCATGATTTCTAGGTTAAAGCACACCTCACCAGGTGGGTCAGCATGTGAGCAAACACTCTCTTGCCTGGCTTTGTCAGGTCAATCCCATCTCTCCCTAACAGTCCTCAATCCTCACAATAGAGCCTGTGTTTTTAAAAGCCAAGTCCCTTTTGATGACATCAGTTGCACAACTGGGTATTGATTTGCAGGACCAGCTGCTCCTTCTCATGTGTTTCCCCTTCACCAGAGGCTGAGGAAGCATCACCTGGGCCCTGCCCTTCATCCCCTGCCAGGAGCCAGGGAGTCACTGCTGACACCCTGTCAACAATAGAAGCAGCCATTTTCATGGCTGAAATTAGATGTTTGTACCTGAAACATACTGAGTCTAGATTCTCTTAAACACACAATAATTTTAATTTCATGCTATTAAGTATTCTTCTGTTTGATCGAGCATTGAATCTTGGAAAATCAATTCCTCAGAAGTAGCTACAAACATAGAAATCCTTTGAATTTCCATCAAGACGTTAATTTTGAACACTCGTATTTCTTCATAAATTTACTTTTCTTTTGGTGTTGGGGATAGTATTTCAGCTACCCTTTTAGACTACAAACTGGAAAAGTCTATATATCTCTATATAGTTATAGGCTTTTCCAGTGATTTGTTAGTAGAATTCTGTCTTTCTGCAAAGTAGAGAAATCACTTTATAAGAAATTACCTTCCTGCTGCTGAAATGTCTGTTCCTTCAAGAATCTAGGAAAAATTGTCTGCCATGGTTGAAAATACTCAACAGGAAAGTTAAATGTTTCAATTCCACTGGAAGTCACTTCTTTTTTTGTATCTTGCAAAAGACTTCTCAAAGAAATCCTCAGCTCTTCCTGACATAACACTTTATGTTTTCTGTCTTAAAATACAGTTTCCAGTGATGATAATTTGCTAACAAATTAATTCTACAATTTCAGAACACCTCTGCAGTGCCATTTAGTAGTGTCTCAGCTTCCCATTAACTTCAGTAGTGAGTGGGTTTTTTACAACAGCATTTGTTCTCAGTATTTTACCTCTTTAATTACTTCTGCTGTTAAATGCTCACATTGTCAAGTCTAGCTTAAAAGTCACAAACATTCATTGTCTACACAAATGGAATGAAATCTCAGCTATAAAATGCCTGTTGATTTTACAGCCTTGAATAAAACACTACTCTTCCTATTTTGCACTATTACAATTTTTTACATTGTTCCAAATCATGCAGAACAGCATATTTTTGTTGTTGCTCAGTATTTATACAGAATATTTCATATGAATTCCAAGTTATGAAATGAACATCTATCTTTGTAGGTTTCAAGTTTAGAAAATCGTGTGGTAAAAAGTTAGCAAAGCAACAAGGGTGTCTAGCATAGAGCAAACTACATATACTTCCATAAAATATTAATTTCATGTTAATATGTGGGAGATATGAAAGAATAGCTACAAGGAACAAAAAGTGTGTTTTTCGTCTGCCACCTCATCACTACATGCAAAAGCACATACTGATCCAGCTAGCAATAACAAATTAGTAAAGTTCCAGGGGGGTTTTGACTGGGAAATTGCTGCCTGCATGAGGCTGGAAACAGATTTCACAGTATAATAATAATCATATTCATGATTAAGAAATAGTTTAAATTGTGTAATAGCACAGAATGAGGCTCTCTGCCCAAAAAGGAGGTAAGTTTAGGTATAACTCTCTGTGTGTGACACGTCTAACTGTAATGGAAGATGTGTGCATCTTGCCTGCCCCCCTGCAAGCACACAAAATGGATGCAGAATTGGGGGAACAATTCAGGGCCAGTCACTTTTTCTCACATATAGATCTCTTGATCTAAAATAAAACAAAATTGGTGTTCCATGGTCTCCAGAAGAGCAATAACCAACTGGAGCTGTCTCAGACATATCTGGTTGGAGATGAGAAATTCTTGTGCAGAGAAGGAATCAGTGGGAGACATAACCTGGCCTGATGGTGAGGAGATTTAGAGAAGCCTATACAAGCAAGCAGGAATAGTTTGTTTTCTTTTCAGGGCAGAAAAGACTGTGCTTGCTTCAGGAGCAATTTTACCTCATCCACTGCTAGCAGAATTGCAGTAGCAGTTCCATTTTTTAGCTGTGTGAATAAAATTTAAATTTAGGGAATTGCTGTATATTCCCAAAGTTCAGCAGGAATGATGTCCTCTTCTTTCAGGTGAGGGACTCCTAAGGGTAGCTGATGATAAGTTCTAGCTTTCCTGGGGCTCAGCCACCTGCCCTCACTCCCTCTCCATCCCCAGCCTCTCCCAAGTTACTGTGGAGTCTGCACCCTCTAACTCCTGCATCATGTTGGGATGCTCATGCAAACACAGCTCCTGCTTACACTTCCCCAGTCTCAGCTCTCTCAGCTTTATGGCTTGGGGATCTGATTGATGTGGATGTTCTCACTAGTAGTAAAATAGGAAGGTAAAAAAGACGTTTAGGCTTGCTTGTTAGCTTTTTCCATTCATCAATCACCTGTCTTTGCTATATATTGTCACTAGACTTCTAAATCTCTGATTATCCCTCTTTTTTCTTGTTTTGGGCCTCAGTCATCAAACTTGCAATTTTGGCAAGAGTAGTAGTTTTAAAGAATTGGTTTTAATTTAAAAAGCAGTTTTGAGGTAAGAATTCTTTATTTTAATGGCCATCTTTCTAAGAGCAAGCAACTTTGGAAAATGTTGCCTTTGCCCTCTGCTTTAAAAGGAATAATTTTTCATGAGTAGGATTGCCTATGAATTCTTAATATGCAAGCTTTGTGAAAACCTTTCAAAATGCTGAGCAGCAGAGAATACTAAGACAGGATTATGCTACATAAGGAAAAGCAGTCAGAAGACCAAGGATTTATCTGAGCATGGAGGGTCTCAAGCTGTGACAAAGTTAAACATCATATGGCCTGTTTGTTCACCCTCTGCACCACTTTTTTCCAAACATCACAGCTGCAGTTCCCCATTCACTCTGCAGCTACTAGAGGCAGCACAGGCTTGGGATAAGCAGCAAAGCAGGAAGTGTTTGGGATCTAGCAGCTCCTTTTGAACAAGAAAGCAGCACTCTTAAGGTGTAGCTATAATCTTGGAGCTCTGTTTGTGTACACTAAATCCTGCCTCCCAGAAGGATGAAAGAAACCCCAAACCTCCTACCTTTCATGAAGCAGGCACCTGTAGTGGGGGGTAGGTGTCTTTAAAACCTCCCACTGTCTCCTGCTTGGTGATATCAGAGAGCTGTGCCCTGCAGTGGGATGTTTACAGTGCCTCTGAACTCTGTCTTTCCTAAATGACAGCCACAGAGGGGATGAAATAAACCAGGATTGTTGTACAGATGATGTAGATTTAAAAACTCTCTGTGATACTTAGCTGTAAATCCACCCTCTCAATAAACAAATATAAAATTTGATAGAAACACTATCTCAGAAATGTGCACTTACTAAAGTTTATCTTCAGTGTTTGTGCCTGCATGCAGAACTATCAGCTCATGTGGCATTACTTTCCTTGCTTGTTCAGTCTCTATAGCTTTGAAATCTCACAGCAAAACAAGAATAATAGCATTTTGAAGATATGTTGAGCTATGGGGGGAAAAAAACTCATCCAAGCAGGCAAGTTGGTAATTTAAGAAATATTTTACAATCTTTGTGTGTGTGTGTGCATGTGGTTCGTATTTGCTTTTAAAAAATGAAAACAAACAAAAACCCCAAACCAAACAAGTCAGAAAAAATCCCCAAACCCTCTGGTTACAGGAATGAGAAGCAGCATGAGAAATTCAGTTATTCAGTTGTATTAAGTTATTTGGGTGAGATAGGAACAAAAAGGAACTCTGGAAGTTCAACTGAATTCCTCCTTACTTGCAGGGTAGAAATGTCACTGTAAATGATGACCAGTTTATATTGCCATGTCCACACATAGTTTGTATATTAGAACTCTTTGTGTTAAAGTCACAGGTCTGTCTTTGAGAACAGCTCATCTCAAATAACAGATTCATACGTGCCCTGCACTGCATCACTCAAAATACTCCCTTCCTTATAGTACAATACATGAATTAAGCTGCTTCTTTTATTCATTTACCAAACTGAGCACAAACACACACACCTCAACCCCACATCAAAATACTGATTTTATAGATTACATGGTTATGTGGAACTTAAAGGTTTATTAGATTGAAGAAAAGCTCATGGAAAGAACTGTGCTTAAAAATTAGTGCAGAAATAGGCGTGAATATATTTTTCTATTTCACGCAAAAAGTGGATTGGGAAGGGTTAGCTCAAGAGACAACCACACTAAGACAGGAAATATCCCATAAGCTTTCAACACCCTTTGTATTTTATGAGATTTACTTCACAACTGAGCCATAAAGTACCAGTCTTTTGGGACTTACCCTCTCTCATGTTTTTAGTTTAGCAATAGTTCTACTTGAAAGCAGGATATTTTTCTCTCCTGTAGTCCTTTAGTGACAGCTGGGAATGTTTACTTGGAGAGGCATATGAATATGGGTATCTACCTGAAACTGCAGAATGAAAGGAAAACAGAAACTGGGGACCCCTCACTCAGAGTAAGAGAGGAAAGAGGCCAATGTTTCTCAGTTTCAAATTGTCTGTATCATTCCAAAATATTCTTGAAATTTTACAAAAGGTATCTTTTTTCCTTCTGTCCTCAGCTGCACACAGCTCTCAGCAGCTATTGTTGATAATCTCTCTCAAACCAAGACAGATGTCAGAAGAGAGCATTTCCCCCTATTTGCAAAAGGAGTTTATGTCCAATGAAATACAAGACAGCTGCTCCAGAGCACTAGAGCAGCTTCCTCAGAGGAGTCTGAGTGTTTGAATTGCAACATTCTGTGGCGTGTTTGGAGCCCAGCTTTGCCTCCTCACTTGTTTCTGTCTAATGTTTTCCCACGTCTCAGATCTGAGTTTCTGAACTCTCAAGGAAATGGGCAGATTGACCAGGCCCTTGGGCTCTGCACACCTCTGTGGCACTGAAAAGCCTGCAAATGT
This sequence comes from Brachypodius melanocephalos, assembly GCA_013398615.1. Taxonomy (NCBI): domain Eukaryota; kingdom Metazoa; phylum Chordata; class Aves; order Passeriformes; family Pycnonotidae; genus Brachypodius; species Brachypodius melanocephalos. The sequence continues at coordinate 8,458,035 of VZSR01001299.1, read as the reverse complement.
CAAAGTCCTCAGGCTTGGTGGCATCCTGGCACTGTCCTATAGCCCTCAACACAGTACTGCATCTTGGGATAATTTTAATTTTTTGGGACCCGTGTTCCTACCCTGATACCTGAAAACTGTCTCCTTGCTATTCACATGCGATAGAGCAGTGTTGGCACAATTGTTCTGTATACACTGCACTGGACTGCAGAAATGAGATTTGGGGACTTCAAGTACCTTAGAACATTTGTTCAACAGTGCAAACACTAGCAGCCCTTTTAAAGTTCTGCCCTGGGATTAGTTGCAGAATGTCACAGCTGAGTCACAAATGCAGGATTGTAATGGCATGTTGTAAACAGACAAAATCCCACCCATCAGCTTGTTTGAATATTTAGAGAATACTGGTCAAAACCTTTTTGATTACTATTAAGATAAGAAGGCAGAGGTTTAAAGGAGTATTTTTTTGTGAAAATACACTCCAGACTAAATTTAGCAGTCAGTAAACTTCAAATGAAATCTTTAAACCCAGAATTGTTAAGTTCAAGACCGATCAACACTTGAGGTTTCTAAGGTATGTGTAATTCTTGCCTCTGAACATCCGAAAAATGTTGTTTAATTCAGAAGGGTAGAGGCGTGTTTAGGGTGAGCTGGTGAAAACTTTTCTGTGAAATGAAGATGTGAATGTAGGCTGATGGTGAATAAATCCAATGTGCATGTGCTGAAACCACACTGCAAAAGACATGATAATTGTTGTTTATTTTCACAGTAGTGGACACTGTTCTGGGCTCACTGCTGTGCCCTTCAGGGTGACAGCCAACCCCCACCATGGCACCCCAAGCAGTCAGGCTCACACATGCCAAGTGTGACTGGAATTTCTCAGCCAGGAGTCCAATTTGCAAAAGACAAACATCACACACGGACATAAATAAAATAGCACACTTGTTCTAATCATTTTGTGAGGAGGAACCATTGAAGACTGCAGTTAAATTCCCTGTGGTCATCATGGGATTCCACTTTGCTGCCATATCTGCTGAACATTAAGGTCTGAGTGGTTCCCCTGGAACTGGTTGCTCCTTCCTACCTGTGTGCTTCACTACCTTTGTGCTTTCCTACCTGTGTGCTTTCCCCTCTCTGATGCTGGCAGGATCTGGCCACAACAATATAGTTTTACAGAAGGGATTCAGATTAAAAGTATCCAAGTTTTTTTTTGTTTGTTTGTTTGGTTTTGGGTTTTTGGGTTTTTTTTTTTTTTTTGACAGTTATGGCCCTAGAAGGTTCTCATATGGCCCAGAAACATGAGCTAGAGAGGAGAGAGGAAAAAGTGATAAGGCAGAGATAAAGGCTGGAGCATCTTTTCCTATTTGCTCATGGAAGTACAAGGATAGCTACCTGTGTTGGCTCTTTGTAGGTAAAGGAGAGAAATGGTCACCTCCAGAAAGTGATTTTAAGATTCCTTACCAAAATGTATCTACTAATGCTGGTCATCTTTAAAGTGCCTATCCCTCTCCACTGACTGAAGAAAAATCATGGGAAACAAGTTCAGAATATACAGCTAATTTCTGGATTTATGAAAGAGTTGAAATATACCTCCCCACAGGATTATTTTTCTGTGTTTATGTGTTGCTACATTTTTTCTTTGAAGTCTTGATAATTTGTTTTGTGAATGGCTGTTACAAGGACATAAAAAGAGTAAAAGTATCTTTAAAACAGATCTTTGTGCTGCTTTTAAGCTAATGTAGTACATTTATGGAGATTCCTGCTTGTAAAACTTAATAAACTGCCTCATTCCTTGGATAACATGCAGTTCCATTACACAAATGGAAGGTACATCACATAAATAATATCCAGTGAGCTGGAGCATGACTTGCACTTTCTCATGACCAAATCAGAAGAGTGAATCACCAGGGCAGACCTGTCACCTAACCAGCATCTCCCTTGCATCACTGCTGGCATTCTGCCTTTGCATGGCTGGTTTTACTGCATGGAAATCCCACCTGTGTGAGGATCTTTGCATCTGAAATCTGAACCATGACTGCTCGATTTCCTCAGTCCTGAGGACCTCAGCAAGTTTCCTTTGGGCTAACTTATCTCCAAGTTGGCTTTCCTGGTCCCTCTATAACCAATGCAAAGAAATGAACATTTCTGAGTGTTATTCATCTCAGCACAGAGAAGTTTTTTGAAAGAAGTCAAGCAAATTTCTGCCTCCACCTTCCTTCTGGGAAGCATAATTTTCTCTCCATTGACTATAAAGTGAAATAGGAATTTCTATCCAGTGACCTTCCCTTAATAACTTCCCTTCAGGCACAGCTTTATTTCAGGATCATATGTAAAAAGACGTATATAAGTTCATTTAAACTGACTCTCAGCATCGGGCTTGTTGCCCATGGGTCACACCATGTAGGATTTCTCTTTCATAAGCCACATAATAAAATGAATTTTGCAAACTGCCAAAGCAATTAATCAAATACCAACCATTATCAGATCCTGAGAGCTTTTTTTCAGAAACATTGGGGAGATTAACTTCACAACACCTTCAACTGCAGCCATGGGCATCAGATAAGTGATATGGCTTCTCATTACAGGCAGCAGGATGAATAGGCTGGAGTACAAACCCAGCGCCCATTGTGCTGTTCCTGCTGGCAAAACTTTCCTCTCATAAAGCAGAGAATGATGAATCAACACACTGGGTGCTGGAGAGCTGGAAATAAACACGGTTCCTTGGACTTTGGGCTGAATTAGGAAATGAAAAATTTCTTTAGACGCTTTTGGGCCCCGAAACCAACTTAATATGTCCTTTTACAAGCAAGTCTCCTAAGTGTTCTCAAAATTTATCATTAGAAACAGTTACAAAAGCTGGCACAATATTTTATTGGCCTATAAGTTTACAAAATTGGACTGAGTTGATTTGACAGGAGTTACTTTAATTTTTAGAAGATGTACAGTAATGTCTTGGTTTAGACTTTTTGGCTTAGCTTCTATCAAGAATATTTGTTTCTAAATGTAGAAATGTTTTTCATGTTTTATAAAAACATTTTAGCATTCAAAATGCTGCAGTCACTTTTCACAGAATCATAAATATAGTTAAAATGCAAAGCCTACTGCCAGTTACAAAGAATGCCTGTTGAGATTTTACATCAGAAACACTGATAGGGCATTGACCTTGCTTTTCTCTATTAAAGAAAAGGAGAAACAAATTTTAAAATGCTATAATTTAAACTATGTGTGGTTATGGGTTGCAGTGTATTAAGAGTTCCTGCTCTTGTCACTAGAGAGCAGTGTATGCCTTCTGAGTCTACATATTTCTCACCCAGCAAACCTATAGATCTCTCCTTATCTATTAGTATTCATTTAAATTTCTCCTCGAGGGTGATGCAGGATTTGTGGAAAGAGTTATAGAATAGCATATGCTAAATATATAAAGTATTATTAGCTGCTAGTCCCTAATTTTTCATGAAAATTATGAGCTTCAAAATAGAAAAGATGAAAAAGGTGCAGACTTTGTGATGTTCCATTTATGCAGGCTCACAGAAAATCAATTGGTTAAAATGGAATTCCTCTGATTTATATTAGTATAGTGGGAGGAAAATATGTCCCACAAGTCTATGAATTCCTGAGCCTTCTTAGAAAGTAAAATGTACCTATCACAGGTCGAAGGTTGTTTATACTCCCCTGCTGTATTTGCTGCCCTATTGCTTTGAAAGAGGCACTGCTCTGATCAGCAGTGAGATAAAGAGCATTGTGCTTAAAAAATTACTGTCAATCCATTATAACATGTTGAATAACCTGATTTAATTGACTTCAGCAGTTCACTCTCTCTGTTCTTAGAAGTATTTTGAAGTAAACCTTTCCTGATTAATGCATATAGAAGTAAAAAAAGCCGTCAGCTAGGAGGTGACTCTGGTCTGCTTTCCCACTGCCCATCTCTGAAATGCTTGTTAAATAAAAATTAAGTGTTTGTGCTTTCCAGAGCTTTACCCAAACAAGTTATCACTTTGATGAGATGTCGGCTGCAATTCAAAGATTGCACATTTCTGATGAATACCATTAAAACAAAATCCAGAAAAAAAAATAAGGCCAGCATCATTACAAAGAGACATTGCTGAACAGATGGGTAAGCTTCTGCCAGGAGGACCTCAGAAACCAGAGCAGTGACTTGGCTGCAGGGAGGGAGAGGGAGGAAGAAAGGAGGATAAAGGAGAAGAAAATAGGATAACTTCATGGGAATCTTTGCCAATCCAGAGCAGTGAGTAAAACTCCTTCTCTATTACTTTGGAGAAAAAAACATAATATGGAATTTAATTCTTGGTGTCTTCCCTTTATTTCAGTGCCTCAGGGGTTCAAAGTAGTTGAGTAAATGTAAACACTTGGATATGAGGGTAAATATAAATACTTGGGGATTTTTGGTTTTGTGTTTATTGGGGTTTTATTTTGGTAGGCCAAAGTGATGCTCTCTAGGGAAGCATAAGCCTGAAGCCAGGGCATGATTAGTTCTCAAGTTTAATTGGATCCAATGTAAGGATTTTGTTTAAAAAATAGAATAATCAAAAATATACAATGGAAAACCTTTAGATATTAGAAAGAGACTGAGCAAAAGAACTAGCGCTGCCACTGATATTGTCCTTCCTGGGATAAATTGCATCCTGCAAGGGCAGATCTGCAGCCTTTTTCTTCTGTTGCTCTGAGTTTTCTGAGGATTCTTCTGGGGGAAGATGTTTATTCCCCTCCAGGGATTTTCTTCAGCTCTTTTTTACCATTGACTATATAAATGTTATATTATCCCACCCCACAATCATTTGTGGGATCAGCTGGAGGAAATACCTGGGGTCAGAACTGACAGTCACCACTATCGATGGAAATTTCTCCCTTGAGCAGGGAAACAAGGGAATCACCAGTAGCAGTTTAAACCTGTATTTCAAAGAGTAATGTTGGTTAAGTCACAGTGCAATACAAATGGGAGCTTGTGCTTTGAGTCCAGGCTCCTTAATTTCTGGTAATTTCAGAATAAGAGTAGCCCACTGCAGTCACATTTTCATTTTTTTGTCTGATGACACCCTAGTGCTGTTGAAATGAGGGTGGTATAAGTCAAAGGAGAAGCAGGAGCACAGCTTCCACTGCTGACTGCAGCACTTCTACACACATCTTAATCACATGCTCTCTGAAATATTTCTCTTAATTTCCCTTGTGACCAGCTGTTTTGAAGTTTTAATATGTGACCTGTTGCCATCTACTCAAATAGCTTCTTTCTCCCTATTTGCTCTTTTTCTATGTTCTTTAGAACATTATTGTCCTTGGGGCTGGCCCTTTTACTCTCTAGATGTACTAATGAAAAATATTCTCAGGGACCTGTTTTTTCATCACACCTGCGTTATGCAATGAACCTGTATATTTTATCTAGGTCAGATGGTCTACTGAAATTGCACTGAAGTGGGCAGATAAATGTGAACTTCAGGCAGGTCATTCATTTCAGCTCAGAATGCTACCCTACATTACAGTGTGCTTTAACTAGAGCTGGCCAAAATGAGTGAACATCACGTCAATGTTGACTGCTTCTATTTTTCAAGGATGTTGATTTTCAGAGGGTTTTTTCGTTCTGTTTTTCTGGTAGTTTTGGGGGGCTTGCTTTGTTGAGGAAACAGTATAGATCTGCATCTACCTTCATAGACAAAATAATTAAGAAAAAAAAAAAGTAAGAAATTTTGCAATAATTTCTGAGAATTCATACTTTATTGTAACAGCAGAATCAATAATTTCTAGCAGCAAAGGATCTATAGATTGAGTGATTTTGGTTCTGTTCACCTGAAATAAGTTGAGCAGAGATTCACACAACCCGTTTAACTGGGGCTGAAATGAAAAGCGCTAAAGTCGCTTCTAAAAAAGAGGGAAGTAAGAAGAGAAGTCTATATTTATATTGTTTTCAGCTACACATGGTGACTGACCCCACTGTCTGCCTTGTTTTCATTTAGTATCCTCACCTTAATAAGCTTTTTTATTGACCTATAGATCTTTAACATAATAACAACAGCCCAGAGGAAATGGCAAAAAGAAGGTCAATGTGAGCCTTCTCTTTCCAGTCTGAATATATTGATGGCATTATTTTATAAAGGCACCAAACTAAATAGACAGCAAAGTGGCCTCTGGCAATGAAAATGCTAAAATGGAATCTGGGAAGGCTCCATACACACTCGAAAGCTGTGCTGCTTCCAGGCAGCCCAATAAATTTAGTTTGAAACTGTATTCTAGTTATGAACAATTAAACAAGTCAGTAAAAACCAGTGACTATATATACTCTAAATAACTATAATAACTATGCACCTGGAATTGCTGAAAAGACACTTGCAGAGAACTGTGAGTTTGTAATTCCAGGGGAAATCTCAGCCACTGCAGTTTGGGGATTGCTTATGTTGTCACTGACCATAAGAAATGAAATCATATATAAACTCAAACCACTCCATGCAATTTGAAGTGTATTAATGAGATTTGGAAGGCATTAGAAACATTACATAGCTTGTGGTTGTTTTCATCCATCTCCTTTTCCCAGAAGCCCCCATCGCCCTGTTTGTGGCAGAGCTAATGAGAACTGATGTCTCTGTGTGTTTCTGCCTGAGCCCAGCTGAAATGAGTGTGCTGGGCCTCTGGGCACTGTGGTAGCAGCTCGTTTTTGGAAGGAATGAGGGGTGTTCACCTCCTGCCTGCCTTTAATACCGCCCTTTGCAGCACTCAGATTCACATGTTGTAAAACGTTGTGGCTGCGTGGCCTCTGCTCATGGGTGACACCAAGGTCAGTGGACCAGTATTTGCTAATACAGACACATTTAAGGTGTTGTTAGTGGTGTTTGGTATTTCTGAGAACCAGCCAGCTCTGAAAGAGGCAAAGGAATTTTCCTTCTCTGTTTGGAATTTGAATTTTCATGGGAGAGCAGCACGAGCCTGGTTTGAGTCAGAGCTTTAGGATGTTTCTGGGCCTGTAGCAAAAAGCCTCTATAAAAGAAAGAGGCTGCAACACTTAGTTGGAAACAGATGGGTACATCAGGCTGTGCTCTGTGAACCCAGGAGGGAAATGGGGCAGGGAGATTGGAAAGGAACTACAAGTTATGCTTCATATTTCTTCATGCTCTTTTCTTCCTGGTGGAACCTCTGACTTGGTAGTAACAATAAAATTAACTTGCATCATATGAATTTTCTCCAGTAATTTAATAGATTACTCAAAAAAGAAAAAAAATCTGGCCATGGTATGAGATACTTAATGTGACTCTAATTAGCTGATATCCAAACAAGTAGAAGCTGGAAAATATTAGAATATTGAAACAAAAAATCACACACAAAAATGAGGTAATTTTCATTCTTAGGCTTTGTCCTGGATTGTAGTATAGGATTAGCACAAAGTATTC
>VZSR01001299.1:8405383-8450568 GCA_013398615.1 Brachypodius melanocephalos | reverse complement strand
ACTTGGAGCCTCTCACTTGTTTTGCTTTCAAACCTCAACAGGCTTAAAAGACATACTTTTATTTCTTTAAAGCAATTTACAGATTTTAGATTTGTATATATCACTCCTTCCTTTCCTTCCTTTCCTTCCTTCTTTCCTTCCTTTCCTTCCTTCTTTCCTTCCTTTCCTTTCCTTCCTTCCTTTCCTTCCTCCTTTCCTTCCTTTCCTTCCTCCTTTCCTTCCTTTCCTTCTTCCTTTCCTTCCTCCTTTCCTTCCTTTCCTTTTCTTCTCTCCACTGCCTCCTTAAAGTGGTAGAAAGGCAGGGAGAGAGAGAGAAGGGACACACAGGAGAAGAAATAAAACCATTATTATTAATTTTCTCATTTCATTAAAACATTTTTTTTAAAAATTGCCCAAACTCAGCATTTATTGAGTCTGGCTGCAATCTTCTTTTGTTAGAAGACAGTTTTTGTCCTTTTTTATTGCATGTCAACTTTACAAATACAGTGTTTATGGCTTTAGCACAATATTATTACACAGCTGTGTTTTATTGGCTGTTACGAATTTCTGTGTGAAAAGCAAATGAGGCTGGAATATTAAGTCTAATAACATTATTTATCACTGATTTTGATAAACTGTTCTGATAAAAATGTTGTTCACTTTAATTCATTGAGGACTAAAAACAAACAGTTCATTATAATGAATTAAAAAATAAATCAAACCCATAGCTCAAAAAATACCACAAATTTTATCTTTTCACCACATCGTTAATAGTTTCAGCTTATATCTTTAAGAAGCAGGTTACTATTGACTGGCTTCCAAGGCAAGAGTTTGTAGTGGTCTTTTATGCTTTTCACCAAAACTGCTGGAGAAAATTGGAAAAACAATAAAAAATTCATAAATTAATTGCTTGGTCAAAACAGAATTCTAAGTTCCTATATTCCAGTTCCAGCATAAAAGGTTTTCTTCTCAAAAAAAATGCCACTCCAGAGAAGGCCAGAAGAAGGAGAAGAGTAAGAAAGAGCAATAAATCTAAAACTGGCAAGTGAACTGAGGATGGAAAGGGGGTCCAGATCTGGATTTGAACATGCAGAGGCACCAAGTGGGTTCTGGCAGCTGTCCACGTGTGCACAGGGCAGCAGCACCTGCTCTGTTCAGTGGAAAGGAATTCTGCTCACACTGAACTTGCCATCAGGGACCCTGCTCAGCTGCCCAAATGCAGGTGTCTAACCATGGGGGACAGCCTTGAGCACACAAAAACTCATGGGGTGTGTCCTGGGGCAGGATGCCCCTTGGGCTTGCTGATCAAATCCTCAGAGCCATCCTCATTTATAGCTGTCAACATCCTGAGGAGCAAAAAAGCTGTGCCAGGGGTATAAAGGAGCATGGCAAGGTTCAAAGCAACAAAATTGTAAAGGTCTGCGGGTGAATATGGTAGTGGAGGGTCTAAAACCCAAGGGGGCAGCTCTGCCAACACACAGCATAAATTTATTTGGTGATTTCAACAATCCCATCTACAATGGTAGGTGTATATCTAAAATGTCTAACACTGAAGGAACAACTTGTCAGTTATGGTTTTATTTATCTGAGCATGAATAATATTCCCAAAAATGCTTTTTGCTTGGAATTTCTGATTTGTGACAGTTCCTACCTCTCATGCATACACAAGATTTGGTATATACAAACCAGATTTAAGACTTTAATAACTGAGTTTTAATGTCCAAGTTGTCTACATCCCAAGGAATTTGTAAAAATTCATACTTTCAGCTCTCTTGAAATTCTATCACCTTTTACTTTAGGAAGGCATGGAAATAAGACAGAAGGTGCTATTTAAAGAAGAAAAAAAAAAAAAAAGCATGCTATAGTGTATTAGTCAATGCTTCAGTACACTGCCAACGTATTTAGAAGCAATAAAACTCAGATGACCTGGAGAGGAGATGAACCTTGCTCTTGTCCAACCTTGATTTCATGAAAGGAGATAAGTGCTCTTGCCACACCATAAAACATTTTCTGGTACTTCCTTGGCAAGATCGTTCACAACTATAAGTCATCTCCCAAATTGTTGTCTCCTGAATTTTTTTTTAAAAATGAACCTAATCCACTGTAGAAAAGAGATTGCAAGTGGCTTTGTTCCATTGCATTGATGACAGAATAAGGAAGAGGCGGTCTTCATATAATTAAAAATCTGCAAATAAAAAGACTCAGGTCAGCACTGGTTTAGAATTGCATCTAGAGGAGGCTGCTGAGGTCATTGATTTTATTTTTAACTACTAACATTTGTTTCAACTACAGAAGCAGCTTCTCAGAAGAACTCTGAGAATAAACATTCTTATTCACTGCTTTCTTTTTAAAAATAAAACTAAAAAGCCTTGAAGATTAAGCTACTTATCACCACTTTCAGGGCTATGTTCTCTTTTTTTTTTCATGGCTTGTCTAGCTGGAGCCTCAAAATCAATTAACTGAAAGGTCTTCATCACCTCTGGAATTCCACTCATTCACATCAGTAATTACAGAAGGTCTCCATGAAGCTGTGTTTTCTCAAAGAGTTAATTGAAATGCAGGCACAGCTTAATACTGATTCAGCAGACTTAGCTCTAAACTTCAAAGGAATTGTGATTTACCGTTTGGTTCTTTGTCTATTTAAATTAATCATGTTGCTTAAACGCAAGGGAAGTGAAACATTGGAGGCTTCGGAGTCATCCCAGCATAAGTGTTAAAATACATTAGTCCTTCGAGACACAAATTCTGAATTTTATTTTTATTTTTTTAATAAAATATTTATTTCACAAAGTATTTCATCCATCTTTCCTGACAAATATAGGATTTTCCCCCCAAATCTCTGAACTGTAAACCACATCTAGGTTTATTAATCTTAAATACACTAAAGTAAGAAAACACCCCAGGGCCTGATTCAAGTTTTACAAAGGTAATACAAAGCTTATCAGATCTACAGTTTACTTACTCTTGAGATGGAATAGGCTGCCCAGCATGATTCATGATTCATAACTTCAAATAGGTACCTACCACTGCTTTAGATGGCCCGAGATTTGGCAGCAATTTATCTCAACACACATGAAACAAATCCATTTCACACCTGCACTGTGAACTTGCATTTTGATCCCCAGATATGCAAAGACACAGATTTCACCCCATAGACTTCCCTGGATGATACACAGCATGTTCTTGTTGCACTGCTGAGGATCACTGGCATCATGCCCACGTGTTATCCTCTGAAATGACGGGAGAGTTGAGAGAATTTGCTATCTGTGCATGTCTCCTCTCCTTTTCCCCTCTAGCCTGTAGCACACAACAGTGATTCCTTGCTTGGCTGGGTGAGCCAACGGGTCCACAAAAACCATGGACCACACTGGCAACTACAATCCAAAGCTGCACTGTCCCACATGCAGAAACATGTGCAAACCTGCTCCCTTAGGCTGATTCCGGGGCTGGGACCCCACATGAGAAAGATTAGAAAGGCGTCTCCAACATGACGGGCTGGGAGGAGGATCCACCTTGTCTTGCAGAATGGTTAGAAGTGGCCCAAAAAAACCAGACTGTCTCTATGTCTTACTGGTGTCTTCTACAAAGTGATTCTCTGTTTCTCAGTAAAGGGTGAGCCCTGACAGAATCACAGGGTAAACAGAAGCAGCATTTCCGCACTTTTCTATGAGGGTTTCTTTCCTACAGAAATCCTCAAGAAGGGTAGTTGCCAGTTTTCTCACTTCTTAGATGTGCAATCTCCTCATTACAGCTTTCAGGATGAGCAGATAAGGGTAATTAGATATTTATCTTGGAGTGAGTGCAAAGTCTGCTGCACCTTTCACATTCTTTGAAGTGAGAAGGGTCAGTTTGTAGCACCCTTTCCTTAGTCATCATTTTCATCTGTGTATTTTCTGTAAATACAAGCTTAATTACTAACTCTTGATTATTAATCACTGTCAGTGCAGGATAGTTCTGCTGTGAAAAAAGACTGTGGTAAAATGATCCTTTAACTCAACAGCACAGTGCTGAGTTCTCACAGCAGTACCTCAGTGATTAAGACTGTGATTTTCAAAGTCACTCCAACCCACTATTGAATTGAATCCCAACCCCCCAAGGATCCTTTGAAAATCTCAGCCAGAAATTACTCTTCCATCTTTTTTTTTTTTTATTTTTCTATCAACTACAGAACCATCACAGCTCAGATTGACTGTTCTTGCCTGTTTTCCCTGAGAGGCAGACCTGGTTTACACCAGTGGCAATTGTGTGGTTCTGGAATCTGGTGGGAGTCATGGAAGTATGAAGATGCACTTCCAGGTGTGCTGGGAAGAGGCAGGGCCGACACCTGTCCCTGAGCTCCTCATGTCTGCTGAGGAACCCTATGCATTGTTGTCTTGGTTTGGAAAGACAGGTGTCTGCTAGGGAAAGCTGGAGTTTCCCTTGAAATGGAGAATGTAAACCCCCTCTCTCCAAATTATTATAATTTTGCAATTAGGGGCTCTCAGGCAAAGATGTTGGAATAGGAATAACAGTCCTGTACTAGGAATATTAAAAATACCAACGTAGTAGTAAAAAAAAAAAAAAAAATCCTAGGAGTACTGACAGAGTCAGAACATGACCTGACACGCTGTTGGTTAGGACGTTGGGAGTAGTCCAAGTAAGTTTTCCTGGAGTGACATGTGTGGTTCTGTTGGAACAGAGATGATCCTGTAGAAGGGTCCAGTGGTGGAAAAATGGGTCTCATCTTCCCCTGGGAATCCAGTGGCAACAGGATATCCTGGTGTTCTGAATCTCAGGTTTTATCTAGGTAGGAATGCTGGGCTCCTCCCACTGGGTGGAGCATCTCCCAATGGGATGATGTAATGTTTTCAGTCATGCAGTGAGCCTTAATGGCCCATTAACAGCAGATATCCCCTGGAGGGAGGATGGGTCATGGAAGAGATAAGAACACTGCCCCACCTGGTTTTAACAGATGACAACAGAATACACACCCCTGGTTACATCCTGCATTGCAACCCAACACAACTGTGCAACATATGAAATGGAATTATTAACTGTCAGTGAGTTGACTCTCAGGACACTGTTCACTGCAGAACTCAGTGCAAGGGTGCCACCAACCACAGTCCCCTGCTCAGGTTTACCAGGGTGTAAAACACAGCAGAACAGAACTCAGACCCTTTGGTGAAAGCTGGTGAGGATGCTGGGAGGCATCATTTGATGAAGGGCACATTTACTGCAGTAATTAGAAATGTGAGTGCTCTTTGCAGAGCATTGCAGAAGTGTGTCATAACCTGGTCCTGAGAAATATGGATCTCTGAAAGTCTGGCTGGCCATAGCCCTCCTCATGGTAGTGCTACAAATGAGTTGTCTCTCTGCAGACGGGAATCTTATCTCTCCTTCCCTTGGATATTTCCATTGTTTCAGCCTCAGTTCCTGATCTACAGTTTACAGATGATGCTAGAAAGGTTTTTTTGTTTTTTTTTTCTTCTGCAGTCGTTATCAGCTTTTTTTTGGTTGTTCTCTGTTTAACTACATGACACAACTGCACTTATTGCAGCTTAAATGCCACCTATCACAAGCACTTTAGGACTGAAGTTTATAAATACAGTTTTTTGTGCAGCAAGTCATTAAACTTAAATAATTTTGAGAGATTTAGAAAAATTCAAGGAGCATAGTTCCTTCCTTGTTTTTCCCTTTTCTTCCATAGAAGAAAACTTGTCTAGTGCAGTGCTGGAGAAATGGAAAACAAAAATGGCAAAACAGCCACCACAGCTCTGAAAACTCCAGTGCTGGAGCACAGAGCCTCACATGGCACTAAAACCTACCACAGGGTCACTCACAGCTTTGCTCTAGGTCCCTGCCCAAAGCCTGAACTTTCCAACACCAGCTTGGCTTTGTTCTTTTCTTTCACAGTTGACCATCACTCTATGAGGGGGAGCAGTGGGGACATCAGGGTGGTGCTGCTCTCTGAAACATCTCTCTGCCTGCATGGCCTGGATGGAGAGGATACCTCCCAAATCCAGCCTAGGAGCACCAGCCCTGTCCCAGGTCCCGGCATGTGGACCATGCTGCAGTTGCCACTATTTCATGTCCCAGTCATGGAGAGATGCTTATTTGTCTCTGAATTGTATCATGCTTCCTGCTTTCTTTCTACTTTTCTCTCACACACACAGTTTTATTCTTTTAAAGGAAAGCACATTTTCTCCTTGTGTCTGAAATATAGAACATCTCTATTTACCTGAATTCTGACATTGTTAGCCTTATTTGGCAAAATTTCATTTTCTGGGGAGAAAGGAAAAGAAAACAATATTCAATTAGTAATAGGTACAGTTCATCTCATTTTATGAGCTGAGCTATTCACCTGCCTAGAGCAGAGCTAAACCTGAGCAATGTCAGACATCCAAACCTGATCAGGCTATTTTGAGGGAAAAAAAATGAAAGGAGCAACCAGTTCTAACCACCTGAGTATGTTCTCAGTAGTTAAATACTCCTAGAGAGCTTAATCTATACACTGGACTTTATAAATTACTCTGAAAGGTCACAGAAATTTCATGGCTTGCTATCTTTTCCCTGCTTTGTTTCCTTTTCAGGTTTCACAGAGGTAGATTAGACAATGGCCAGGTAATATAGAGACAGACACTGTCTGTAGCACAGACCCTTGGAGCTCTGTATGGTTCTACTCAAGTGCACAACTACTGCAGAGCAGAGGCAGCCCTTGGCTTCCTAAAACTGAATGTAGCAATTGTGAAAAATTGCCAGCATCAGCTTAAGTCAAGGATTTTCACAGCATCAATGAATTTTGCTCAAGACCTAAGGTAACAGAGAAGTAGCTATGGCATGTCTAGCGACAGTGCTGTGAACTAGTTTAAATTATTTTTGCTGTAGATCTATTAGCAAAGATTAGCATCAGAAGTATGCCTCCCTTTATGCATGTGTATGTGGAGGAGGAGTTGACAGTTTTGGCTGTATTAACGTGTCAGATAAAACAGATATTATATAATATGGCACATCAGCCTTTGCTCTAGATTGTGTTATATGTGCCTCTCCAAAGATGAGGCAGACAAATTATCCTATTTAGCTGTATATGTAACAGCCTGAGGCAACTGAGAAGGGAGTTCTGCCATAAAATTTATAATTGCTGGAGGCATGTTTGTCTCTGGTTGATGTCATTTTGAGCATCTTATTTTGTACTTCTCAGAAAGAAGGACCTACCCTGTTCCCAGCCTCTGGTATCAGAGCTGACACCTCATTCCTCCTCCTTCCTGTGAGATCAGTCACCTGTGCTGTTTACACTTGGGAGCAAGGCTGGTCTGAACTGGGTTTCCTAACTATTGCTATGAATACCATCTGTTAATTGTGGTTGTACAGGAAAGAGTAATATTTAAATTTTATGTTCAGTAAAACATAACTGAACTGTGTGCACCTACTGCTGTGAGCCTGGGCAGTCCAGAATGTCTCCCTGGCTCTGTGTGATGTTGGCAGTGATGGAAGCCAAACAGTTTGGATATTCTGTGGAGTGTCTGTGACTAGGAATCCCTCTGTTCAAAGGTCAAGACTGGGATGGAGTGAAGCCTTTTCTAAATCATCCAGAAGTGTTCCTAACTGTTCCTATATAGAGTGGATGGTTTTCAGGCTCAGTGTCCTACTGGTGCTTGTTGGGTAGGTGTAGCGTGGTGGCACAGGCAGCCTTCTGCAATTAATAAAATTTTTCCTGGCTGTGTTAATTCTGGACATTGGGTCTGAAGGGGGACCTGGAGGGAGAACACCTGCAGCTACAGAAGAGATAGATCATATAGAATGATACATTTGCAGGAGTCTCAAAAATCATATAATTGAAACCCCTCAGGCTGAGAAGACAATCAAACCTAGCTGTGTTCCTGCTGATTTAGCTCCTTAATTAAGGGGCACCCACTGTTAGATCAGATTTTTAATGCCAGGGGCTTGTGAGCAGTGGGTTCCTGCTGTGCAGGAGAGGACATGGCCCCCCAGCCATGTGCCCAGGCCACCCTGTCACTGCCAAGGAGTGGAGCAGGGACATCCTTGAGATGCAGGGAGCTGCTCCAAGGGGCTGCAGTGTCTCATTAGCCCCTCTGAGGCTGTCTGAACTTCCTCTGGAAATGACAGTGTAACCACAATACCTACAGGTGCCTTCTGGCACACATCTGTACCCAGGTGAGCCCGAGGCAGACAGCACCCCACTCCATCCTGCCTCTGCCCACAGAGAGGAAAGCTGATGCACAGGCAGTGCAGCTTTACACTGCAGCAGTGTATAGGCTGATTTTGGCATAGCCTAAATCTGTATACCCCTTGACCCATTAAAGCTGTTTTTGTCAGGTCAAAATATGTTTATTTTTCTTTCAGGAGAAGCTTAGCTCACTTAAAGCAGCCCATGAAGCTTTTTTACTCACTTTTTCCTGGTATTCCAAGTGTTCTTCCTTCAAGGGATGAGACAGTGAAATAGTTTCTTGCTGCTGCAGTAACTTAGAAGGAAAGGGAAAACAGTGAGAGTGAGCTGTCAGCTGGGTGACCCCATCATCTCAGCACCTGTCTGTGTTATGAAGCTTAGGCACAGAGAAGTAGTTTCCTTCTGGTGCAGGGAATAGATCAGATCCAAGAAAAGGTCTGCTGTCTCTTTGCTGGCCTCTTTTGGGAATCTCAGACTGTGAGGAAAACTCTGTCCTTTTCTCTCTACCTGTCAACACCCTTGCCCTCTGCAGTAGGCTCTTTTTGGCACTGCTGTGAAGAATTTCTTTTCAGGAGTGATTTCAGAGGCAGGAGGAGATCTTTGTGTGTCTCCCACAGCACATCCAAGGCTCCTGCCTGCACCCCTGCTCAGTGATGACCCCTCAGGAGCTGCTCCTCTCTAGCTCTCTGCTGAGTTGCTGACATCTAAAAGATATTGAACACACTGGACAGTCAAGGACTGAACACACTGGACTGTCAAGGACTGAGGAAAACTCCAACTGAATTATTGAAAGCAGTTTTCTCTCTGTAACTGTCTTAGGTTTATGTGTGTGTCATGTTTGAATATATCCTTGCATAGGGTTAATAGATACACTCTGGAGATAGCTGCTCACAACAAATTGATGAGACATTTCAAGACAGAATTCTTACCAGCTAATTAAATTACCTGCCTAGCTTACTAGAATTAATCACTGCTCTCCCAATATATTTGTGTAAACAGACAGATTTTCATGTAAATTAAGTGATGCTGTAGATGGCTGATGAATCCATGCTATTTGATGGTTCTAATACTTAGTATAGAAGAAAAGATAAATTGCTAGAAACCATTCTTTGTTACTGCTACCACGTATTCATACTACTTTACCAACTTCTATAACTATATATCACACAATGGGGTTAGCCTGCTCTCTCAGAGGAAAAAAAATATATCTTGTAAAATCTGATTTCTGACATTTAATAGTCAAGCCTGAGAGCAACTGTAGCTGTTACAGGAATGAGTTTTGGAGAACTTTAGAGATTTAAATTATGAATGTCTTTTGTTGGAGATCCATGTTTCTTCAGAAGGTTATAACAATGAAAAAAAAACCCTAAAAAACCCAAAAATACATTTTATAGGTATATTTTACACTTAAATAACAGAGGGCTTAAACATTTCTCTCTAATCCACTCACTGCTTTCAGGGATGACCACTCCGGTAGAGGAGAGAAAGGTTTTAAGATTTTGTATCAAGAAAGATGCTAGAATAGGAATAAAGAAAACTGGGTTCTTTCTCTATCCCTCTTTCCAATTCAGCTGCATGAACCACTTTGTCCTTCAGTGCCTAACTTCCCTCTTGCTGTTTGCTCCCTGTACCACCAATTGCAATGCATCCCCTGAAAATGTTCTTTTACTTCCTACAAGAAGTGAGAGGCCAATAAGAATGGAGTAAAATAAGATTATCTCAGTTTACTGCCTTCAGACAAACTCTAAAATTCAAATTGATTTAATAAAATTTAAGCTTTTTTCAATTATATTATGGAGGATGAACATACCTATGTATACCTAAGTAATTTTTCAAGTGCAAAAACAATTCCTAGGGCAGGAATTTATTATAGTTTCTGGTCTTACATTTTCGCTAGACCTAAAGATCCACATCCAAAAGTCTTCTCTCAGCAGCTGTATTGACAGTGAGAAATTCAGCCCTGGATACAGATGATGACATTACATTTGCTACGGCAAATGTTGTAAATCCATTCCTTGAAGACTTAGGTATAAAGCTGATCTGGCTTTATTCCTGCCAGGTTAAGGAATGAAAATTCAGACAGGCATAACTCCCAGGATAGGGCTGCAGAGTCCTTCTCACAATGTCAGTTCTGCTTCTGCTTGTGTGTGGCGGATCAGCATCAGAGTTATTACAGGTAGAGAGGAAATTCAGCCAAGGATGATGGAATGATTGAATTATTGATTCCCTCTTCATCTGGAATGTGCTATCAATCTCAAATATTTGTTCAATTGCAAGGTTTCCCGTATTTCCATTTTCCAGAAAGCTCCAGCATACGCAAGATCAAAGACTGTGCTTTCACATAAATGGTTTCTTTCATGGAACATCATTTTTAACGCATTCCTATCCCAGAACATTCAGAGCCATACTTAAATTACTTTACTTTTCTTGGTGATGTTTTCCTTTTAAAGATTCATATGTACTGTCTCTCTTAGGCTCATGAATTGTAGTCCTATGTCTGAATATATTTCTGTGGCTTTCATAGGTCAGTTCATAACATGCAAAGTTCATGAATGCAGAGTGATTAGGCACTGCTGCTGTCAGAAATATTTGGGCTGTTTATTTTTTGTCAGCTAAAGGACACAATGTGGAGTACTAGACTCCACCTGCACTGATCTTCCAAGACATTTGGCTTTGGTTTATGGCTTGAAACCCAATTCTTCCCTGTTTCTGTTTGTGTTAGAATACTTACAGAGCAAAACCCTGCTGCCCTAAGACATTTTCTTAAGAGTAAAAAGGAATTGCTTTTACTCTTGCAAGATGTGTTCTGAGCTCCCTATCAGCATTTCACTGCACCTCCTCCATTATTGGTGATGTTGGGGTTTTTTCCCCTTAGGTCAATCTGATCCAAGTGTCAAACTATTCCAAATGAGGTTTTCTTACTGTTAATGGATGTTGTCATCAGTGCTTCCTTGTCTTCATTGAAATCACCTTGTTTGATCCAGCCTGGGTTTGCATTTTGCTCTTACTCATTCTTCTTCTCACGTGAGAAACAGTTCCTTAATAATGTTGCCATGTTATATCTGTTCTGTTTATGTCTTATTTAATTTCTTTTTTTGTGATTTCTGCTTGACTAATTACTAGGCCTTTCAAGCACTTTGCTGAAATAGACTGAGATCTTAAGTATCACACATATTCACCACCACAAAACCACCTAACCTTAACCAAACACAAAAAATTAATGTGCATTCCCTTACTAATGAAAGGAAAAATATTTTTAGCCAGGTTTAACAAGGGTGGGGTGATCTGTAAATAAATTGCTGTAATATTCCAAGGAATTATGATGAGGTATAAGGTAACATTAGTACTGTCTACTCAGTCTACTTAGGCATCTTAATTAAACTGTGATTTAAAAGAGCACAGGAGTGTGATTCGAAAGGCTGTGCTCTGTGAAGGCAATGAAAACAAACAAGCACTTTTGAGGGGCTCAGTTAGGCATGCTGGTGCCTCCAGTAGGCTAAATTCAAATCTCCCTGGTGCCCACCATGGAACAGCACTGGCTCCAAACTAGCATTCTTTGTGAAAATTAAAGAAGTGTTTTCCACCCAGAGGGACACAAGGGCTTATGAGTTTCAAATATAATATAAAATAATGTAGATATTAAAGCATTTCAATTATTCCTGTACCTTGCTTCCATGAATCCTCTTGTTTCTGTGAGACATTTCTAACTCATGATATCCTGTCTGCTTGGGCTGATATTTCTTCAGTGCTGACTGAAATTGGCTTAACTTTTAATATAAAAGTACAAAATATGGATCATTTTTTAATAAAGCCTTGCTGTGTGTATTCCTTAAAGACTTGTGGGCTGTGATAGTGTTAAGACAAGACAGACCAGTTAAAATGAAATATTTAAAAAATCTCTGAAGATTTTATTTTCACTTTTCTTTGAAAGTGATCAAGTGGGAAAACACAATTATCTAATGACGGATTGTTTCTCCCATTAATAACCAATTAACTGCACAGTTCAGAGGATCTGTCTGCTTTGCCCTTTTCAGTGTTTTTGCCAAGAAATCTGTTGTTTTCAGCTTATTTCCTGGCAATAAAATGAACTGGTTTGTTGTTTTTCACCCTACTCTCAATAAGGTCAATCTCTCTGTTCACCTGACACAGGTTAAGAGTCCCACTATAGCCCTTTTGATCATAGCACCAGGATTATTGACAAGCTGCCAAAACATGGGTTATAGTTAGTGCTTTTCTGGGCCTCAGTATTGACTATATGCCCTACAACAAAGCATCATCATCATCATCATCATCATCATCATCATTTCAATCCCCAAGACAACAGGTCACAGGTTCCAAGCACTGAACAGCTGCCAGCCTGAGCCCTGTGGCAGAAATAGCTGCCCTGCTAAATGCAGTAAAGTAATAATGGTTGTGAACAGTTATGTTTCAACATGGAATTTTAGAAGAATAAGGCCCATCAAGGTTTCTGAAATATGGCACTGAGCAGTTTCATTTTCCATTGCAGACCTTTTGCAATAAATGCTCTTAATAACTCTTGCTTCTTTTCTCCTGCTATGCAGGAAAGACAAACATTCATCTCAGTTTTGCACCATATATACTCTCTATATAAAACAATTTGTCAAAAATCAACAAAATGTTCTTGTATTGTTGTGTCTAGCAATATCTGCTAACATTCATCAGTAAGAAGGTTTTAACTAGCAGTTTAATAAAAAGACAGAGCCTAGATGGGTGAAGAATGCAAACAACCTGGAAAAGAGTCCTTGGACACTGGATGCATTCAAAGATTGATGGCTCAGGATCGTTTCCAGGCTTGACTGTAGTTTCCAGGCTCTGTTTGAGAGATGTTAATATTTGAATTATAGGTTTCTTGACTACCTCCTTGTCCAGGCTACAGGGAGAAAGAGTGATGATCTACATCATGTTCCCTTATCTAATCTTTGAAAAAAAGTCTATTGAAAATGTCACACTGTGACTATTTTCCTGGGCTGTAGAGTAAATATAAAGGAGGAACAAATCTGTCCGTTCTTGTATTGGAAATTGAGTATATCAGTAGCTGAATGCTATAAAAAGCTTCAGTGTGTATTTAAGCTGGTATCAAAGGCCCATGTTTAGGTAACACCAGCTGCCCCATAAATAAATTACCGTGGGTGGCTGGGTATTGGCTGTTTGACACTGAAGCTCAGGCCATCTGGAACCTTTATTAATTCTCAGGTCATCTTTAATCTCTACTTTTAAAAAGAAAGATACCGTTTTCTATAATGTAGAACTTCTACTGCTGAAAGTGATTTATGTGCTCTGCTAATTTAGAGCACATATAAGATTTTAGACCAATGCATTGCTTTTCCTCTCAAAATACAAAAGAGCTTTACAGACAACTAAGCTGAAGAAAGCAGAGCATTCACTGTTTTGTTGCCCTTCTGAAGGGTACACACCTAGGTGCAGTGCATTTTGACTGACTCTGACCATTTTTTCCATATGAGATGCTAATTTTACTCTCAGAAGCATCTCAGCTACATGGTCTCAGGCAGTGAGCTAGGAGAAACTCATCTCACTGGTCCATCAAATTCCCAGGAGATTTCCTAGGGAATGACACCCTGGCTGCTGTTTGTACCCTACAGCCAACACAAAACCAGCTGGAGCCATGCCTTGCATGGTGTGGGCTGACACTGGGTGAAGAGTCCAAGCAGTGAAGTGTCTCAAAGCAGAGGAGAGTTTGGACTGTGGTTGTGGCCATATAAGCCCATTCCCACTGGAAAGAATAGGAGGGAATAAAGCAGCAGCTACATCAGCAAAGAAACTCTCCTCTGTCCTTTTTGTGATACTCAGTGCAGAAAAGCCTGGATTGAGCCAGAAATCTAGAAAGAGGAATATTTGTCAAGGTGACGGATTTCAGGGAGGTGTCTATTGGTCACCACAGTAATTATTGGTGAAAAGATGTGATCAGAGATGGAGCAACAGAGCACAGCACAGCACAGCACACTCCTGCACCCCCAGGCATCAGGGGAGAGAGTGTTGCGTTTTCCTCTGCCTTTATTTTTGTTCATGATTGCATGGCTTTGTTTATCATTTAAATAAGATTAGAAAAGGCACAATCCAAAGTGCAATACCTCAAGCATTGGTTTTAGTTCCCTGAAATGGGGCATACACCTGTTTAAATACCCAATGCAAAAAGCCTGGTAAAGGTTCCAAATTCACATACAGTCTCTGTATAGGCTTCTGACTCTAAAAAAGATTTAACAAAACTACAGGAAGGGCCTACAGAATCATTCTGCTTCCATATGGCTGAGCTGGAGGCGTCACACCTTCTAAATGCATTTTATGAACCTCAGAGGCTCATATAACTTTTACCAAAGTAATAATTTTTAAGTGGATTTCATTTGTTACTCTGCCTTTTACTCAAAAGAAGATATAGCATTAGAGCAAATCACTTCTGAGCAATTATGGCTTTTTTCTCAAAAAAAACCCCAAAAAACCAATGCAGGATGGAAAAGCTCAAAGCAGTCTTGGGGCTTGACTACGTCCACTTGGTACAAATGAAAGTACACAGACACTAAGTAAAAGGAGCTAAACTAACAATATTGGAAATTAAATCCCCGCTGTTGCCACCAAAACATTTTATCCAGTTCTCAAATCCTTCCCAATCAGTTTGGACTCTAACCTGGTAGGCTGAATATTTTGGGGAAGAGGTTAACTCTTTAACCTGCATGCTGAGGCTGCCCAGTAGCTGGTTTATACTGATTTTGTCCAGGGACTGTTGAACTGATACTGTAAGGGAGCAGCTGGATGATGGTACAAGCAGAACCTGTGACCCAGAGTTGAAAATCTTCGTGGTTCTTCCCTAGATCAGTTTCCTCAATTATAAGTCTCTGATGGCAGACAGGTTTTTTTTAATTAAACTTACCATCTGGCAGATTTTTTTGATCCCTCATTAGATCTGATGGCCATGTGTAGAATATGAGCCTGAGTTGCCTGAGTGGGATCTGTTAGTTTACCCACTAACTGCCGTAACCTGCAGGCAATAATATTAGTTTAGCAGGTAAGAACAACTTACTCAGCATTCCTCAGAGGCTGGAGAGGAGGAAAAGGCAGCTGACCCCAAATGCTTTAAAAACACCCCTCCTGGCAGTGATGCGCTAAAGTAAACACCGAGGGGAAGATGCTGTGAAATGTTTTCATCAAGGACCAGAGTAATAACAGAGCAGCTCAAGTTGGGGCTAATTAAATTGTTTTAGCTACCAAAGGGATGGGGTTTTCCAGCTGTGTTGCAAGCAGCAATAACAAACTTTCCTTAGGGTGCAGATTCTTTCCTGCTTCTTTGGCTTCACGCAGCTCAAATGTTATTCTTACTCATGACAGTCTCATCACATGTTTGGCTTCAGAAATGCTTGCCTGGCTGCATTAGCTATGGAAGAAAGCAAGGAGGGTGAATTAAATAAAAATGCAGTGTCCTTGACAGCAGTGGGATTTTGGGGGTGAGGTGGGAGGAGGGAGGATGTTCCTGGGAGCAGTTTCTCTGTGGGCTACTGTGCCTTCTTAGGAATTTCTTCAGCTATATTCAGCCTGAATTTGAGATCCAGATTTTCTGCCTTCCTGTATAGTTCATTTTTATTTGTCTGTGCAATTTTTTGAACTTCAGTATTTTCAAGATTGGCTCAAAAAAATCAGGCTCCTTTTCCAGATGCCTCACTGATAAGTTTAATATAGGATGGAAACATTGCTACAGTGCTGTTGCTCTCCAGAGATCACTCCCTACAAGTAAAGAGAGAAGTGAAGATTGTTTATTAACAGCTCACTATATACCCTAAGAATGGAAAGAAATTATCATAGAGCAACACATAGGATAAAAGGTGGAGCACTTTTGACTATAGATGAGTTTAGATACACACATATATATATATATTTATATATAACATGCTGATAAATATATGATTTAGTTTCTGATTTCAATAAGCAATTATACCTGCTGAATAAGGAGAGAACAGAGGGTCAGCTGCACTTTCTAAATTATACAGACAGTGACAGGGCTCCATTCATCACGGTAACTAGGATTTTCACTGTCCATGCTTTAGTTAATAATATGCCCAGGACAGGGAGCTGTAGCTCTACTCACTTGCCAACCCAATCAGAGAAGGGCAATGGAACTCTGAAACCTGAGTGACTGATGTTGCAATGAATATGTGATTGTCATTGATAGCAACCTTGGACTTTATATATAGTTTACATAGATTTTAAATGAGGTTTGTTGAAGATACCAAAAGGGACAGGTGGAAGTATCAAAACACCCTGGTACTCACTACAGAGAATTAAATCAAATTTATTTGGGATTTTTCTTGTGTTAATTGGACATTTATATGCTTATCATGTGTTATGAAAATCTGAATTTTCAGGGAAGATGTAAAAATAAATTTATCTTCATCTGAAAATAATAAGTAGAGTCAAAGTAACACAAATGCTTAGAAAACATAGAATTCACTTTAACTGATAAGAGATACTAAAGCTTTCATAATAACTGTGAAAATAGCAAAATTGATAAAAGGATTGATGTTTCTGGAGTACTTAACATTTAAGAAGCTGGTATGGAGTTGTTGGGACACTGAAAGTGCTTCAGGTGCTTTTGATGAGGAATTTCAAAAGTTGAACCATTTTCCTCCTGCCCTGCAGAAATTTCATAATTTCTGTCATTTCCTCAAGTCAGCTCAGTGTGCAGCAGAGATATCTGCAGGACTTGGAGAATGTTTTGGGCTGTAAATCCCCATCACCCTTGTCTGGATCATGACTTGAGTGTTGGGAATGAGTTGGTTAAGGTCTGGAAGATGCCACCAGCAGCTCCTCCACTTGCTGGTGTTGTTTTCTGACCAGATGTTACTTTCCAGCTGACTGGTGAGTGCTGAGGGGCACTCAGGTCCCAGTGAGTCTGAATGGCCCTGCAGGAGGATGTGTGTGCTTTCTGCTGCAGGAAAAATGAGCAGTGTGCCGAGAAAATTAAATGCATCCTTGAATGCTATAGCTCCAAATTAGATGATTTCTTTTAATTCTCTTTTCCCAGCAAACCCACTTAAGCATCACAGGGATGGAAAATTCTTATAAGATGAATACGCAAACATCTCCCCCTTTTCCAGTCAGACCTAGTGAAATAATTTGGGGTTAGAATGGGATAAGCCTTATAATAGGCTTAAGACATTTCATGCAGGACATCCATGACTCATTAGCTCATTGTTCTTCCCTGATGTACAAAATCTTTCCCTTCATACAGGGTATTCCTTAGCTGTCTATTATGTTGACATCTAGGCACTGACTCTTCAGTGTTCATGCCTTATGTAACAGACAGCTTGGAACAGTCATGCAGATAAGTAGGGAATGACTCTACAATGCTGCTCATACCTTGCACTATGCATGAACTATTTTCTTCACTCTAAGTAGATAAAAGACAGCAAAGGTATAACCTCCAGTGAAATCAGCCCTGCTCTGGATAGCATCCCAGCAGTACTTTGGCACAAGAGAAACAAATGTACTTTTGTTCTCACAGGGACAAAATCATAGCCAACAAAACTCCAGCTGTTCTGCCTCTGTGCCATTCTGGGTTTCTAAGAAATGCATATTTCACCTGTAAAATGTATTGGGTTAATTTTCTGGTCTATGCCATGTTAGAAAAACCTCATGTGAAAAGAGATGTTAGTATGAGTCATGGTACTTAAAAAATGTTTGAGAACACATGAGAAAGCTCACATGAGATCAACAGCAGTTACCAGAGAAAACATTGATGTATTTTTAGAGAGAGGTTTTAGAAGAGAAAGTGGAGAAATGAGAAGATAGTACACTTCAGTTACACACAGGCATGCTGCATACTGAGAGGTACTGAAAGGATTGAATCCTTTGGCTGGAAAGAAAAATGCATGGAAAGAAACACTCCTTGGAGGCCAAGAAACAAACCCAACACTTTTGGTTTAGGAAGTCCCAGGCCATACTAGGGTGAAGGGATATCTTGCAGAACTACCTGTGTGCTCAACCTGTTCTTTTACACAACCCCAAATATTTCCTCTTTCCAGACAAACATTCCATCTGACCCTGAGTGGTTCCTTCTCTCATTTGTTGCCCTTTTCTCAAATAATACTTTGTGATAATGAGTAATAACAAACACACTGCTTCATCTGTCACTGAAGCAGTCAAGGAATCAGGCCACTGTCATGAGTGGTTGACTGTCAGGTGATCTATTTTTCTTCTGCTCTAAGATTGTTTTTTGGTTTTGTTTTTTTTTTTTTTGCTTTTGTGGCTTGCCTGGCCTTCTCCTACATTTATCACACCTTATTAGATCTCAGAGATCTTCAGGGCTGTTTGCTGATACACAGGATGCCTAAGTTTTCTGGTACAGGACTCCGTTCTGGAATGGAGAATTTCTTTTCTCAGTAGTCTGGACACAGCAGTTTGACTGCACAGTACATTTTGATGCATTTTTGGATATTTGTCTCATGTCAGTCTTTCTAGCACACTCCAGTAGAATTGAGATTTCTTTCTGTTTATCAGACAGACGGAAGGAAAAAATGTTATGAATCGTTGTAAATGTTTGTTGTATGTGTTCCATACAATTCTCTCCAGACCTTTTCTTAAAAGGGAGGTGAAAATTTATTTCCAGTGGTCTCAACATTCTCCTGTCTTTTATATTTCTGGAAGGGTTGCAATTTTCTATTCTTATTCACTTGTCTTTCATTTAATGCTACAATTCCTGCCTGGATAAGTTGTCAGTAATTGCAGTTCATTTCTTGCAGCATATGTGTAAAATAATAGTGCTGTTCCCTCAGAGCATGGGCTGAAAGCACTCTGGAGCTGCCTGCTTTTAAGAAATGCCCTCCAGTGATTTATGGCCATGTTCTACTTGAATGGCTCCCTGCTCCTGAAAGAGCTGGGGGAACTTTTCATGCACAAACATCACTGCAAGACATTTCTTTCCATTTTTTGTCTACCTTTATTACATTCACGTCTATCTTCCATTCCATTCACTGAGAAGAAGTTAAGGCTGTCCCTTTCATAGGATGGTGCTTCAACTCTTGCTACACCATTCATGTGTTTACCTTTTCATTTCATCCTAAGTGTCTTAGAATAGGTCACTAGTTCTCTGACATAAGGGATAAATGTATCAAGAGGAAGAAACCGTTTATTTCTCTGGTCAATCAGTGCCTTAGATTTTGCAAATAACTGTGATTTATGGGAGATATTTTGAGGTTTGGAGATTGGTTACAGTGTTTCTGAATTGATTTATCATCTCCACTTAGGATTTGTAAAGATTTCTCCTTTCAAGAGATGTATCCCAATATTTCCACAAATAATCAGCATTTCATATTTATCCAGATCTGGATATGCTGACTCCCTGTTTGAAGAGTCTGTGGCCCCAGTCTGATGCTGTGTCTCCCACCTGGGCTCTGGGTTATTTGTAGGCTTTTCTACTGCTCCATTCAGGGCCTGCCCTGCAGATTGTTCATCCCTTCTTCCAGCAGCCAGACACTGAAATAAATGCCTCCCCATTCAAACTGCTGTCAGTATTGTTTTACAAAAGAAACACTTGGAAATATTTTTGCATTTTTAAAGTGCCAATAGTGCTTATGTTTTATTTTCCATTTTATTCTCATCTTATCTATGTTTTTCTGCATTTGCTTTTGTAGCAGTTTAATACATCTTTCCTATAGTTTCCATATTTATTTATGTTATTTGCTGCTCTAGCTCTGTGCCTAACTCATATATTCTATATTTGGTTCTGAGCTTATTTACAAGCTCTGCGTGTTGCTCTTAGTTGATTTATTATGGGCTGTCAGAGTATTCCCATTTGAGCTCCTTCATACTTCATGGCCATGATTAATCTATCACAACATTGGTTCAGATTTTAAGATTTGACCATTAGTCAGCCACGATGCACAGGTTGACAGTGTACTTATTTTGTACTTTTCCTATGGAGATGTGAGTACAGTCTTTAAATAAGAATCATTTGGACTGAAAATACTTTTGGACCATTGCTAGGATTTTGCTTGGATGCTCCTGGTCTGTTATCAAGATGGTCAAGGTCTGTCAGCCTTAAGAGAGCCTTTGTTATCACTATGAAGAACATAGTTCTTGCTTAGTTCAATTTCTACCTTCATTGCAATTTCACCATTTGCATTTTGTGGTGTGAAAATTTCCATTTGCAAAATACTTCCCTGTTATAGCAAGACACATTGAGGTGGGGTTTTAATTCATCAAGATCATCATGTTTTAAATAATACTTGTGTGTTTCTTTTACCTTTACACATTTACTTGTGGATAAATGTTAGAGGGAAGGGTTGGTTTGTCCTATTAGTGCTTTCACTGCTCTGCAGAAGCCAAGTTTAGATACTAATTTTAAAATGTTAAAAGTAAAGGCAACATTCACATTCTACTCCTGCTTTCATATACAGTATTCTTTTAAAGTCAGGATTTACTGGTAGTATATGTTTTAAATTCCCAATATTATCTTATTTATTAAATAATATGATACAACACGGTGATTTTTGTGGTGGAGGTATCTTTTATAATTTGGTTTAGCTAGTTTCAGTTTTCATTGCTGAAGTTCACAGATGAGATTTTTCCAAGACTCTTCTCTCGTCTGTGTTCAGTGGCCACACTTTCTTGTCTATTTATTTCACTCTCATTCCTATATTGCTTCCCCCAAAATGTTGATAGTCCATTCCAAACTGATCATCATCTCCTTCACTTCCAATGCCTCTCTTCCCCTCCACTGTGGAGTTGGAGATGCTAGAGCTGATGAGAAATTGCAAATGGAGCATGCGGGAAAATACTCTGGTTTTAGTAGGCTGGGATAAAGAGAAGGAAAACAATATCAATTGAAGATCATAGTTTGTCAGATTAACTCCAGTGATCAAAAAATAAATGCTTATTTTAGTAATTGATTTTCAATAGCATTGACTTCCACCCAACCCCAAATTTTCCTATCATATGTTTCAATGCTATTGTTTAACATGGCCCTTGCAGACTCTCAGTGTCACTCTGAATTTTCCATCAGTATTTATACAAGCACAAGCCATTAGCTCAAAGTCCACAAAATAGCTCTTCTCTTTTAAAGGTAATTTTAATGGATTTTTCATGCAAGACTGACAGCTATCATTATTATTTGTCTACATCAGTCACTTCTGAAACACATAACTGCCTATGGTAAACTGCAATCCACTAATTCCAGTAACTTAAGGCTGGGAGCATTGAAAAGAAGAAGTTGGCTTAAAATCTTCTTTTATTACTCAAACTAACTTCTTGCATACGTGACAACTCCAACAAGTTAATTTTTGTTTATTTTAATTGGAGTTTTAAGTTATACAGGCACCTATGATTAATCTGTCACCCTGGACATATAAATTATACTAATTTAAAATTTAGGGCACTCACTTCAAATAGAATTTCATCAAACTTCTCTAAAATTGTCCCCAGCAAAAAAGCACAGCATATATTTCACACCTCTTTCTAATATACACACCCATTAATAGGGAGCAATACAAACATAAATTGAGGGCATGCTGAGCTATAAGACAACATTTAGATGACAAAGAATTGATTTTCTATAAAGTTGGAGGATTTTATAAAAAAGTAAATAAAATCTTCAGGGAACAATTTGCCAATGAAATATGTGAAATTGGATGTCTCTGAGTCACACATCAGTTTGATCCTCACAAACACATTTGCTTGTTGATGTTGTGAGTGATCATTGCTCAGTCTTGCAAACATCAAACTGGGCATGATAATTACAGCAACAGCATCATTAGGGCTGGACCTCCTGGAAAGCTGGGGCTGAGAAAGTCTGTGTTTCCTGTTGGAGTTCACCTTACCCATCCATTAAATTGGTTGCAAACTATCCTCTTCAGTGGGTGCCAATAGAAGGCTGATCTGGAGCTCTTGTGCTGCTGAGCTGTGCAGGATGGAAGAGGGACAGCAACCTTCTGTCACTCCATCACACTCTCCTGGCAGGAGGGCAAGACCCAGGTTATGGCATAAGCTGTACCAAGGGTACCCCAAGAAGACAGATGGGTGGGAATAATTCCTTCCCTGCTCCCTCTTTCTTCTTTATTAGGATTAAACAATAGCAAGAAGAAGCACATACTTTGACATGGCCATTGTGACCAATATGGAACTGTACTACAGAATAGAATAAATTTTTTCAAAGTTCAGTGTGAACTAAAGGCAGTCTGTGAATTTTGTTGTAAGGGGTTGTTGAGATGCAGTTACCAGAAAAAGCTCTCAACCCAGTTTCTCGAAACAGATCTATTAAACAATTAAAACTAATTTTAACCTTATTTTGCAATCAGACTGTATGTATTATTTTAAGCAGTATCCCTGCTCTGAAGAATATGAAGCAGAAGATAGATTAATGTGGACAGACATGGATATTTATTTCTTTAGTAACAAAGTAATTTGCAGCACTCTAGATGCTGCTAGCAGAGAATATGTAAGTCATAAAGTGCAGTTAGGTGATAAATTTATTTATAAAGTACCTTAGCCACTTCCTTCTTCTCTGCTCACTAATCATTCTCCCCTAGGAGTTACTCTAATTTTAATCCACCAAGCAGATAGGTAAGTGGTATGCAGGGTAGATAAGAATAAATCCTTGTCTCCCACAAACATAAGATTTTCTGCACAAATTTATTCAAAACTAAAGCACATCATGAATGTGGACCAGTCAAATCTGACATTTGAAATAAAAACATTCCCAGCCATGGAGATATTGTTTTATTGTCCTGAATGCCTGCAAGTAGGACCTAAATCTCTTCAGAATATGGAATTTTTTCAGTTTCTCACTTTGAGTCCCAGCAAGCCTTGATAAAACATCTATTAAAGCCCTGATACCTTAAAGTTTCTTTGAGCTCTTGTTAGTTGGCTTTCACTTCTCTATGCTGTTGAGTTCCTGGTGAGGGAGGCATATAGCTTTGGTAGAGAAGAGTTGGAAATTACCTGTTTCAAGCAGCTCTTTCAGAAACCCCAAAACATTACTAGAATATTTGTTCTAAATTTCTGGTGCACCTCATGATAAACAACACATGATACCCTAACACCTTGCCCTAGATGAGTGTGTTGCATGACAACTGCTTTTGCTCTGTGAACAGGAAGGAAAAAAAAAAAAAAAGCAACTTCTAGACAGAAATACAGAAATTCTTCCATCTTACAATATTCAAAAAACTGCTATTACATCCATTCAGAGAGCTTAATTTTCATACTTGTCCCTTTCAACTGCTGAACTATTGGGTCTCAAAGGACATTTTTATTCATAGGATTTGTAATATGAGAGAGCTTATATTAAAAAAAAGGTTTAAAATGAAAAAAAAAATTTAGAAAATAACTCTTACAACAACTAGGCTACTGTTTTTCAGATTGGTTCCGAACATTGTCAGAAGACAGTGCTCTCCCTGCACATCCTGTTCTCAAATAGTTACTCGTTGTCTCTTCCATCTGCCTTTTGCCTGCAAGCAAATCCAAGAGCTAAGCAGAGCAGAGGGATCACCTTGTAGTCAATCTCTATTTTGCATCAGCCATCCATAAATGTTGTTAATTGCTGCTTAGCCCCTTGATCCAGATTGTCAGGATCTTGGAGTGAAAAATTGAACAATGAATCAGTTTGTGATAGATACTGGACAGCAGTTCAACATTGGCTTCTGGGAAAAAAAGCAACTCTAAAATCCTGCAAAGAGAGCCCTCTCGTAAGTATCTCCAAAACCCAGGAATAATTCTGTTTTCCTGAAAACATTTTTTCCCTACTCCTTTTTTCTCACTGAAATCTGTGTCTATAATTAACTATAATATATAGTTAATAAAAGAAGTAAACATAGCTTAGGCTGTATGTAAAGCAAAGTTTTACAGAACTCAGACTGAGTGACTTTTGTTTCCATAGCTCTAGCACTAAATCACTACCCACCCATGATCATTCTATGGCACACATCCATGCTGTTTAGTTAAGGGTAATGCCAAGCAGGTGAAAATCTTCAAGAAAAAGATTGAATTCCAACTTAGTGCCTTACTGATGAGGGAAGTAATGACAGAGTGCTGCCTTTTAATGTGATAGCTTGGAGATAACATAACAGCCATTCTCCAGTGAAAACAAAACAAAGAGAGTGCTTCAGTCAGCTGTCTGCAGTACCATTTGAAGCATGGCCATGAGATTTTTTTCCCTACACATGTGTAACGAGTGTTACCATGATGCCTCCTAAAAAACAGAGAACAGGTGGGTGTTGCAAACAGTTTCTCACAGGAGGAGAAATTTATTGCAGGATAGCTTTCACCTTAAATAGTTAATTGCCATTATATACTCCACCTGAACATAAATAACCACCAAAGGCACCCAGGCAGTCCTTTATTCCAGGAATCTTGACACAAGCCTGGCTATCCAATGCCAAGGAATGGTTTCCTACACCAAGAACTGGCTGAAGGCCATGATGATAAAGAACTTTCCCGTGTCCAGGTTTCCCAGGGAAGAGGGCCAGGATTGTGTGATTTTTCTCACATATGGTATCCCTTGCCAAAACCTCTTCCTCAAGGAGTTGCTGGCACCAGCTGTGCTAGCAGCTGAATAGGGTCAGAGGGCAGGATGGGGAAATGCCCTTGGGACCAGGGGATGGGCCTTGCTCTTCTAATAGTAACTTTATTGGCACAAAGTTTGATTATCTGGTCAGAACTTTCAGATTGCTGTTACTGTACTCTGGGACAGCACAGGTACAACAAGGTGGATTCTCAGTAACTTGTCTGGCCAGACAGAGAAGAGACTTAGAAAGAGGTGACAAGATGAAGGGGTATCTAAGGTCAGATGGAAAAAAGATCAAGGAAGGGAGAATCTGGAGGTTAAGAACAAGGAGGGAGAAGATGGGAAAACAGAATCAGTATCAGTGACAGTCTTTCTTCTCTTTCCATCTTCTTCAGCCTGTTCCCTAAAGACAATCCCATAGCCACCCATCCTCCTCTACCTCCCCGCCTTGTACCAAAGGAGGATCACTCCATTTGTCTTGTGATTGCAATCAAAATGAGTTTTGCTCTGCTATCTGTGCAGCATTCCCTTACTGGCACTGTTTGTACCTTCACAGCAGAGTCAGGAGCCCCACTGAGAGAGAGAGAGCTCAGAGCAGAGCCCTCAGCACCCTTCTGGCAGGGCAGGGGCTGGTGATTCCCACCTTGGGGGTGCAACTGGGGCCATTCTGCTGCAAGAGGATACAGTGCAGCTGAATTTCAACAGACAGCTGAATGGTTTTGTTGCTTTTTTTTTCCCTCAACTTGTTCATCTTTATTCATGTGGAAATTTATTATTTTTGTGAATAGAGAAGGAAAAAGCACATTTGAAAGCTTTTGCTTTCACTGCAGATAAGTACAACATGACGGACAAAGAGATGAATTTCCACGGGTAAGCATAATGTGTATGTTCATGTAGACCAGCTTCAACCAGCACAGGAACAATATGTTTGCTCTTCAGGCAAATAGCTTTTAGGTATGAAAAATAAAGATGTCACATCCATACTGCCACAGAAAAGCATATCACTTTTCTGATTATACTGTCATCTGGAGGAAAAAATATAACTTTGTGTCATTAATCAGCTCATAAGTTAAATTATAAACTAAACATTCATTAAAATTTGTTCTCATTCTGCAGCTGGATAGCCTTCATGTTTCTGTAGCCCAGTCTTTCTTGCAGTTTCTAATAATTCCTTCAGAGATAAATTTCTTAATGAGAAATATGCTGAGATGTAAATCTATAGCTTTGCTTTGATCAAAAGTTTCAGCTGTGGATGGCCAGAAACTTCTTGAAAAAATGATCCATCTTTATATTCCATACCAGGTGCACAGTAGTGGAAAATCAAATCACTAACAACAGTTTTATTAATTTTAATGTGATAAAGTCAAATTTATTACTCTAATTTGAAATCATTACAGTGATTCCCTTTGAATTTCCTCTGAATCGTCTTCTTTGTAAGACTTACTAGCAAACGTGCCAAGGCCTTTCATTAGCACAAATTAGAGCAAATGCAAGGATTTGTACTTCAATAAATTTTCACAGATGCATGAAATTGCCCAGCCAATAATTGCAGCCAGCTCGGTTATTTCAGTGATTATATCGTGTGCAGAGGAAATTAAACCAAGGCAGTGCAAACTCCAATCTGGACAGTTATCCACAAGCAAAGAAAAATCCTGCTTTACTCAAATGAGGGCCCTCAAGAGAAAAACCTCAGTAATTTTATTTTTGTTATCTGTGACTTTGCACCTCATACACCACGCTGTGACACGAGCTCAGTTCTGGCACAGGTTTCCAAGAGGCACTACCACTGTCTGCAAAACCATGACTCATTGAGGGACCTTTAGAGTTTCTGCAACAGCTTTCAGAAAGCTGAGATTTCTACAGCCTGGAGTAGTAGTTTTCATTCATGCTCTCCAGGATTTTTAGCAGAGTGTTGTTCTTTGCCCTGCATTGTTGCAGTTCGTGTGCTGCTGATGCAAACTGTTAAACAGCTGCTGTGTTCCACTAGAGAGCTTCTCCTCTACTGCAATTATGTGACTGATACACAAATCCTTACCACTAACAAACAAATCTGAATAACAAGGAACCAAGAGATGAAAACACACAAATTAGCCTGAGAAATAAGTCCAAGCAGGGACTGTAAATCTGATGTGCAAGAACAACTGAACCTGCTCTCTCAGCACATGCCAGACTCAGCTTCAGAGCAGGGAAGTTTCTGCGTGGAAAATGGGAAAGATTTCAAGGCTAGATTAGATGGGCATTCAACCAAGCAGGTCTAGTGGGAGGTGTTGTTACAATCCTCCCCTAAAGGCGAGGGTAACACATTTTCTTGGTAATAGATCCCTTGTGGGAGCTGGATTAGAGTGAAACAACACTGAAAAACAGTGTTTATAGATACAGGTAGGTAGGGCTTGCTTCAGAGCAATTTAGTTGCAATGGAAAGCAGGTACATAGCCATTCTGGTATTATCTATTATATAATATTTCATATAGCAATATGAAAGCATAAAAATATCACTTAAGCAAGTCTTTAAGAGAAAATAAAGAGAGAAGGAAGGAAGAAAGAAAGGATAAAAGTAGAAACATATCACCACCCATGGATCTCACAACAAGACTTGATTGTTGCGATTTAGAGGCTTGTTTGTCAAAATGATGGTTCTTGGGGTGATGGTTACCACCTTGATGCATCAGATTGGCAAAAAAACCCGCAAAGCACAAAGTCTGATGGAACCTCAGCAACTGAGGTTCAGGTGGGAACACCCAGGTTCTTCCTCTGAGCTTTCAGTCCTCTGGTGGAAGGTCTCAGAAATGAGTCTGGGGGTACTTTGGGAGTCTTTGATGCTTTATGACACCTTCTAAAACAGGATGGCTGGCTCTCACATCAGTGCAGTTGAGCCAGTTATGTCCCATCAGAGGGATGAACGTCTTCAGGACCTTCCACGGGGAAGAGAGGGAGTTTTACAACTGAGTTGTGTAGCAAGGAGGCCACTGGTATGATAAAAAACACCATCTCACCTTGTAGGATCTGCCTCTTTTTACCCTTAAAGCCCTTGTAACCCCTGGTGGTGATTGTTCACCCCCTCTGTTTCATGCAGACCAGACTCTTGCCATTACACCAAAAACTCACCTCCCCCCACCTTGGGGGATGTAAACCTGGCCTCAGCATAGCACCCTGCCCCTCCACAAATGGGGAATTGTTTTCAGTCATTAACCATTAACAGTTCACTCTCTTACAGGTGCCCCTGCTCATGGCAGCAGGTTTGGGAATAGACGATATTTAAGTTCCCTTCCAACCCAAACCATTCTATGATTCTATGAAAATACCAGTTCACTGGTGATGCCTTGGGAAGGCTGACCTGAAACAAAGAGCAGACAGAGCTAGAAAATAAAGTAGGTATTTATTGAAAGGCCTCCAGGATCCACCTTGGGCAGGACAGGAGCCTGACCAGGGCTGCACCCAGGGTGGACTAAGAATGGTCACAAAATGGATGACTGGTCCTGAGAGCTTAATTTTTTATTAGCTTTGGCCCATTTGCATATTGGGGTTTAATTGTCCAATTACAGCTTCAGATTGTGTGGTCTCATCCTTCTTGTTCCTCCCTTTAGGTCACTGGTTTTTATGGTTTTGGGCCTGAAAGTTGTCCTTGGTCCTCAGCAGGAAAAGGATTTGGTTTTTTTACTTACTCTGTGAAGAGAGCTGACCAGCACTTAATGTGAGGCCCAGAACTGCACCCCTAAAAAGCACAGAATCTGAAAATATAAAAGCTAAATCTTAAGGCATCACTGTCAGAGCCCAGCTTTGCCAGACATATTTATGCAGCAGCCACCACCACTCTGCCTGGTGTCACAAACCAACCAGGTCCCTCACCATCAGCCAGGCAGAGCCCTTTGGGTGGGCAGTCAGTGATACTCACATTCATCCTGCTGTCTCTGGGCTGCTGCCAGTGTTCCCCACAGCTGTGCACACGGATCTAAATGCACCCTGGAGCAGTCTCAAGCACTCTTTAATTATGCCTCTTGCCTGCAGCTCGTGCCAGGGACACGGTGTCTAGGCACTGATAATGAATCAATATCCAAATCTCTGCTGTGAACCGACTGTGACAGTTACAGGGAAAAGCAGAATCACAGAGAGGAGAAAAAGCAACCTGAAATTAAAAAAAGATGCTAACAAATATAGGGTTTAAAGTGTAAGGGAAGGATCTCTTCAGCCCAGAATACTTGCTAAAATTGAAAGAACCTGGAGAGACTTTGCCATGGGGTTCAGTTCAGCTAATTACCTTACCCTAAATTGCCTGCCAGGATGGCAAATTTCAGAGGATGCACGGCCTCAGTGACCTCAGTCATCTTCAGATTTCCAGAGAGAGAACAAAATCAGAGGCTGTGGGGTAACGAGCATCTGTGGATGACTCTGGCATGGGGCCAGGGAAAAAGACACAAATGGTGGTGAGCATTGTGAGAAGAGATCATTCTGGTCCACAGCGTACACCAGGTGTGCTAGACAGCTCCATTTGCCAAAATATCCAGCCTTTCCTTTTCTGAGACTGTAACTGGACACACCATTAGGGATAGGGAAAATGGGATGGTTTGCTGTCAGTGCTGCTTATTCAGAGATCCATTACCTCAAAATCACCTTGCACACAGAACAAGCACTGCTCCCTGTTTATTCTCACTCTAACCTGTCTGTGCTATATCATACTTCCATCATTGTAGGTTCCCTTCTGTTTCTGTATCATGTTCCTTGAGGAAATGACTTATTTTTTTAAAAGCAGAACAATATTTGTTTAAAAAATCAGGAGCAGGTTAAGTGAAAATTTGTAAAAAGTAGTATCTTGAAAAAGAAACATTTTTGCAAATGTACTTTCACAAGTATCCAAAAATCCACTTTTCATTTCAATAACTCAAATGTGGCTTCTTTACAGCATCTCTACAAAGATAAATGAACCTTTCTACTGTCTACAAGTGATTTATTGTCTCCACGCTAATGCTGTACTTTATAATGGATGAAATTAGGATTAAAAGGAGGTTATGTATAATTGCCAGCAGTGCTTGGCATAAGTACCAGTTTGTCTCACCTCTGTACATCAATCCCAGTACTTTAAAATGCAATTAGTACCTGTCTTATTATTAACTGCTAATATTGATGTCAAAGGAAACAAATAGAGCTAAGATGAAAAGATATTCTGAAACAGTTCATTAACATTTGTTTTTTTTGTCTATGGACCAAAACATAGAGGATTTTCTCAAAGATGACTTGAACAGAATGGAGAAAAAGCATCTCAGTATTTGACTTTATGACTTTGACTTTCATAATTACAGGTAATTAGGGATGTAATTTAGATTTATCTTTCAGAAAGCAACATTAATACTTGTTGGGAGTTCTGTTCTCTAGCAACTTGTTCTCTAAAATTTTGTGAGATTGAAACTCACATTGAGTGCTGATATCTACTCTTTTAAACACATTATGATAGAAATTAAGCAGCATAATCAAGTCTTGTCCAAAATGCTGAAACCTGCAGAGGTTGTTTCATTGACATCCTGGTTTCTTCATCGCCTGTACAATCCCTCAAATGTTTCCTGCTGCATCTCGGTGTTGGAAATTTGAGTGGAAAAAGGAAATACACTATGGTTAATAGTACACTCTTGATCTTCAGACTGTTTCTGTAATGATAAATGTACTCAGGGTCTGACCCTGAATGGATCTGGGAACTATCAAGCAAATATGCTTTCAAAAAACCCCAGTAAAAAGTGCTCTGTCACCTTATATTCCAGTTTTCTTTTCTTCTGGTAGTGAATCTTTTTTCATGTTGATTTAAGGATCTTGCTGTTTTAAGTCCTTAAAAATTACATATTTGAACTTATCTTCTTTTACATACTGCATATTTTTTCCTACATGTTTTCAGGAGATTTGTACATAGAATGAATGATAAATGCAACTAAAGGGAGACACATAATATGGATTAGGGAAGATAATTTTTATTTTGGATGATTTCTAACAGATCTTGTAGTAATTGTAAGCCTTGTAGATACGTTTATAAAAGTCTGAATTTCTGAGTGATGCATACCAATATGTTGGTGATAAATGATGGAGAAGAATGCAGCAACCCTGTCCTCCTATATGAAAAAATTCAATTCAGGCCCTTTTGGTGGCAGCTGAAAGTCCTCAACAATTTTAAGAATGGAAAAGATACAGAAATATGGGCTAACACCACAAAAAACAAACAAACAAAAACAACCTATCTTTTTTTCAAGATATAAGACCTGTAGATCTCATAGAGAGAAGATAATGCTACAAGTGGAATTGATTTGTCCTAACACAAGCAGTCAGGGATTGGATTCAGTTTATGTTCATATGAAGTGGTCTACATAAAAGGGTACAATTCAGTTGTCTAAACATTAGGATCTCTGTTGTTTGGTGTGCCTGAGGTTATTCCACATGATTTCTTACTGCTCCTCCCAAAGGACATATGTTTCCCATCAATCCCATGTCTTCCTGTAGAACATCTCAGAAAATGTCATGTTCCCATTTTAGGTATCTTATCAGGACATGCTTATTTTGGGGTGAATTGAACCAAACCAGCCTGCCTTGTGGCTCCACTGGGTGTACTAAATTCACTTCTGAGGACCAGCAGTGGACCTTGCTCACACGTAAACACCTGTGTTATAAAAACCTGAGTTTAGGAGCCTTGTTTGGACTCAAGTCTGACCTATGCTCAGTGTTGGGCACAAAAGTGTCTGTTGAGTTACATTTGTCAGGTGAATTGCCCTCTCCAATGGAGACATGCTCACACTGAGCTTTGGACATTTAAGGTGAGGTAGAGTGAATTTATTTGCCTTTATTATTTGGAAAGTTAAGGTCCTTACAAGAAGATAGCATTGAACAAAATTTGGAAAAATGCTCTAGGAGAGCTAAACGGTTTTTCTTTCTGTTGTAGAGTTGTTGAGGATGGCAACACGGATAGAGATTATCTCTGAGGGAGAAATTCACAGCTGTAGTGGCTCTACCTCTGGTCAGCACTAAAGGCCTTGTTAACTGAGGGCAGAATCAGATTTATGGTCTATTTACATCTGCAGAACCATGTTCATTTATGGTGCAGTAATAAACATATTGTACTCATCTCCCAAGATTTACCACCATCTGCTGGTTGTTTGCAGGCAGTTTTCCCAGGTTTTTTCTTACTGATTTTAAACCATTTCTGCTTGTGAACATGTGCCATACAAAGTGATTTACAGCAGTCTTTACCAGATAATAGTACATTGGCATAGTTCCTTTGCCAAGGCTTCTTGACCTTTTTTTATTTACGGTGTCCAGGGTTGAAGGATTACTTACATGTTCATTTTGGTTATTGCAGATAAGGACCCTGACCATTTTGTTCACACTCTGCTAACTTTATTGAATTGTTCTCTGTGTCATGGTGTACAGCCTATGCTATGAGAAGGACATGGATTTTTGATGGAGGAGAGTAGTTATTCTGCTTTCTCTGGACTAAAACTTGCATGTTTTCAGATTTCTACAGAAAACTCACTAAAAATTCATCATCCTGTTCTAGCCTTTGGGTGTGTTCCCAGCTAAAAGGGACAGAACTTCACTGGGCATAAATCAGAATGCTTCCACTCCAGAAACCTCAGGTGTGAGAGTTCATGTTCAGAGATGATCTGATTTGGGCTGTGTAATCTTTGGCACCATAATTCTGCCCTTCTCTCAGCCCTACCACCATGTGGCACTCCCTGAAGAACAAAACAAGGCTTTTGCTGTCATAAAGCCCAATGAGAACAAATCTGGAGCAAGGCAGATGAAACACCTCTATAAGAACCTTCATGAGCAATGCTATCAGGGTTCATTAAAAAGCATCTGTCATTGCCCCTGCCTCTGAGACACAGCCTGGGTTGACCTTTAAGAAGCAACCATGCTTTCATTTCCTCTTCTCACTTTGACTGAGCATGTCCTTTTCACACCTCTATTGCTTTTAATTCAGC
The DNA here is from genome assembly GCA_013398615.1 of Brachypodius melanocephalos. NCBI lineage: Eukaryota > Metazoa > Chordata > Aves > Passeriformes > Pycnonotidae > Brachypodius > Brachypodius melanocephalos. The sequence goes on along the minus strand of VZSR01001299.1, from coordinate 8,417,951 downwards.
CACTAAGCTGGAGGATGAGGTTTATGTCTTGCTGCACAGTGCAGGCATAAAAGTGTACAAAGCAATGTGCAATGAAGCACAGTCCCACTCAAAGCCAGCACAAAACTGCTCAGTCCAGAAACAAATGGGGTCAGAGCTCCTTTCCTTTGAAGAAAAGGAAAAGGATTTATGTCAGGACTTGAAATGATGCAACTTATTTCTCCCATTCTTCCCTGAAATTAGCCCTGCACATTGCAGTGGCTGGTGCCAAGCTGTGTAAAGACCCATTTCATTGCCTGCCATCCATCACACACTGCCTGCTCCTAAATGACCCCCAAAGGGAGGCACAGCCAAATCACAGGTACTCAGAATGTTGTCTATATTGATTTGGTGAAAATATATAAGATATCAGTATCAGATATCACTTCACTGTTATTTATAGACACCTAAATCAACAGATTACATCTGAAATCTGAAATTTTATTCATGGTAATACCTATTTTTTTTAGCTACTTATGCATTTATTTACTGAACTAAATATCTACCCTTTTTCCTATAGCCAGTCCTTGTTATTTCCCATTTAAAAGTACAAGTAAATGGAAGAAGAAAATAATATCCATTTATAAAAGTGTATATATTTATATAAATTTTTTTGGACAGGAACCAAAACATAGCCTACCCTAGCAGAATAATAGTCTATCAGAGTCATATTGGCTGGAAGTAAGTGAGAGAAGACTGAACAAAGATGCTGAGCTGTACTAATAAGACTTCAGCTGTTCGCCTGTGAGCACAGAAGCACATGTAAGTATAGAGTATAATCATCTTAACTGTATCTGTCATGCTATGCTTTGGAAGGGCAGGGTATAACGAATGTGTTCAGCTGGTTTGAAAAAAAAATGAAAAAGTCGATTCTTTATAGTCAGCAAAATTCTTTACAAAACTTCCCAAGGAGAAAGCAGATGCTGAGTAGCACAAAATTAATCTTGTAACATACTAGCTATAAAGTACAGTAACACAAATCAATACTGCAGCCCTAAACTATCAGCTGCTGAGCACAGGAACAGTCAGCTGAATTGTGCAGGACATACACTCAGCTCTCTGGTTTTTCAAGAGTTTCTTTTTTAGGTCCTGAGTTAGAGCCTGCTGGAAACAGTGACAGAAACATGGCTTTGGATCAAGCCCTGAGCTATAGATTTATACTGACCCGCACCCAAGGAATACTGCAGCTGAGTCAGGGCTGCAGTGAAGTGTTGCTGGTTATGTTATCCCACATTGGAACCAAATTGTTCTGTGTTAGGAGAAAGCCAATTCCTTTTGAACTGGATGATTTTAACACAGCAAAATCTGACCCTCTAAGTGTAAAATTGCACATAGCAATTATTCACTTCTGCAGGAAACAAACTCACTGGGTATTTAACGCTTCTGTCCAACAGCAATTAGGTTACTTTTATAGCTGAATGTGTAGCTCTTAATGCAGCAACCCCACTGCCTGTGGCAGCCACAGCTCACCAGCTCAGCTGCAGGAGCACAGGCTCTTTCTGGAGACAGAGGGATTAGCTCTTTTGCAGTTGACTGCAAAGGCAGACATGTTCAGTGGCTTCTCAGCTCACCAAAGCTCAGGGAACTGGATTTTGCTACATGAATTTTACTACCCTGAACCCTGCTCCACATTTTGGGTCACAACCACCCTTCCTCAGTCCCCATGTTTGGCAGGTGAAGGCAAGAAACAGGCATTCAGCTCTGTCAATGAAACAGTTCCAGGAGCAAAAATTTCCTTCTGGAACTGTTCATCTTTAAAGGCTGATATTTGCAATAGGAAAACATGGTGGATAAACACAACTAAAAATCTATCTATGGGCTAGTAGGATTCATTCAACAAAATCCCTTGGCCACAAAGCCTGATACCTTTAAAAGCATCTCCCATTCTACCTTCTGAAGGTCTCCATCATTCTCTACAAGGTGTGAGGATCTGCTGCATCCTTCAGCTCCTGACATGTTGTGGGAGGAGGGTTGTATAAAAAGAGTTGCAAAAAGTTGAATAAAGTTGAAGTAGCTGAGTGAAGTTTAGTTTCTTGGCTGCTGAACCCTTGGAACAGGTTGCCCAGAGGACTTGTGGATACCCCAGCCCTGGAAATGTTAAGTCCAGTTGGATAAGGCTTTGAGAAAACTGGAGAGGGATGGGAACAAGATGATCTTTCAGGTCCTTTCCAATCCACACCATCCTATGATACCATGAAAAAAACCTCTTCCAATGAGCCTGGTCACAGATTTTGGCTATAGTAAAAGTGTTAGTCGTAACACAGTAGGTCAAATTAAATAACTTTTTTAAATACTCCTCTTTCTAGGGAACAATGGTAGGATGTAAATTTTTCAAACTGTATGTTTCCATTAGTATCCACAATTCCTTCTTTCACCATTTCCCATGTCATACATTTCTCATATGAACCTTTTCCTAATAAAACAGCAAACCCAAATTCTAATGAAAAAATACATGTGCCTGTCCTGGTTTAGGGCAAATTTGGGAGGAAACTTCCAAAGGTGTCCCTCTAGAAAGCAGATTCAAGTGGACTCTCCCTCTACTGGTTGGGGAAAGGATTTCCTTGGAGAAAAGTGGAAAAAACCCTGTTTATTTAACAAGGAAAGTGCCCACAAACATAAAAAATGACTAATATTAAACAATAAAACCTCTCACTGTTCTGAAGAGATGGGAAATTCAGACAGTCCTTGCCATGGGGTGTAGCTCAGCTCACTCAGTCTCTCCTCAGTCTCTCCTGCACTGGAAAATGCCGTCCTGGCCCTGGTGGGCCACAGGTGTGAGCTCCTGGTGTTTTTCTGGGTTTTCCATCCAGAGCAGGGTCAATAAGTTCCAAGAAAAGGAAAAGCCACAGTCCAGGGAACTTCTCTGCCTCAGCTAGCTAAAAACTAACTAAAAGCAAAGGAGAGCTCTTTCCAGCTGTCCCTGCTGCAGACAACACAGTCAATGAGAGGGAAAGCTGAAGCTCTCATCTCTATGTTTTTGAATACAGCTGCTTCAGACATTCCACTGCTTCTTCTTCTCCCTCCCTTCACTCTCAGATCTAGTTTTAAAGGTGCAAAACTTATTTCTGAGCTAAAGAAACTAATGCAGATACAATTAAGCATAAACAGAACAGACGATTGGAGAAACAAGCATTATCAAGTCACCCTAGGACAATAGCTTATATAACAATTCTCCTTAATCAGCATCTGTTGATGAGTTTTATACTTTATGACACTTTCCCAGTTTATATTTACTTACCATATCTATAAAAATAGTAATAAATCTCATAAATGTTCAGCACAGAGGAGAGTTGCTGTGAATTCCAAGATGCAGCTCCTGATTATACAGCATACAGAATGAAGAAGAATGCATAAGTAACTCACTGCAAAATGGGAGCCATACTTGGGTACATATTTTTTGTTCTTTGTATCAGTGCTATGGAAAGGCAATTAAGTTTATTGGTGCTTTATCTGTCAGGAAGATGCACAGGCATTGGAGAAGACATACTTCATTTGTCTGCTAGTACCTGACTTTCTAGATGCTTCTGACACAGAGAGAACTTAAAAATCATTCTCTTTATTTTTCACTGCATCCCATTACAGTACTAATTCTCTGAAAAACCCTAGATTTTGTAGTGTAGTTACTCATTCTGGGGAGAAAAGTTTAGTTTGATACAATTTTTCAAATAACTTCAGAGAATTCTGAGGTCATAAAACTCTAAATCCGGTATCCTACAGAAGATCGGATCTAGTTTGAAAAGAAGACAAACTTTTGAAAGAAAACAGAGTAAAAAAACAAAAAGAAGAAAATATTCGCACTCTGAACTTCAGTATTTACTCAACTTTGGTTTAAATCATCCTTTGACTTCTTGAGCCTCTGCCAATTCAGCCAAGTGTACATGACAATGTTTCAGCGTGTAGGACATCAGCACTGCAGACAGAGGGTGCCAGGATTTGCTCCTCTTTTTTTCTTTTTTTTTTTTGGTCTTTCTGATGGCTACTGTCCCTTCCATCTGTCCCTCACTGTGACCACTCCACTCTGCTTCCAGAGGAGCTTTAGCAGCAGTGACCAAAATCATAAGCAGGGCTCAGATCCTCTTGTCTCTTCTGTATGTCTGCCTACAGCTCCGAGCTTCAATGGAAGCTGGGAAGATAACACAGAATAATAATCCTGTTCTAATGTATAATTCTAACTGTGTTTTGCAATAGCAGCTCCTTGTAGACACACTGTTAGAGGCACACAGGTGCATAACTGCAGTTTTGTTTAGCCTTGAAAATGTAATATTTGATTAACTTTTTATTGGTTTTTCTTAATTTATTCCACCCGGTTCTTTATGAGTTGCATGGATTTAATGTAAATTTAACGTGCCTGAAGACCACTAAGGAACAAAATTGCTAGAAAAGAGCTACCACTGCTTGATTGGTATCTGTCAGATTCATTTGGTTACTGACTTTTTAATTGGAATATAGTTTTTGCTATTATTCATGACCATTCATGCAGAATTTCATCTCTATATTCCTTATTTAACTGAATAGAGAAAGTAAGAAGATTTACATTTTAAAAGTTTAAATGACGAGCTGCTAATTGACATACCACAGCTAGGCTCACATAATTAATTTATGTATCAATCAGCCACCTAGTCATTGTTACTCAAATTACCATTGGGAATTTTCCTTTTGTTCTGAGTTGCTTAAATATGTAAGTGCAAACATATTTCTAACTTTTTGTCACAGACACAGACAAGCATCACACCATGGGGAACACTGCTCTTATTATTTTAGAAATTAACATAGTCTGTGCAAATACAGAAAAATATTAAACTGGCAAATTCAAATAGTTTCATATTAAAGAAATTATGGATAGTAGCCAAGGATGTAAAAATATATAAGGTTTATCACTAAAAGATATCAGTTAATTACTATATAGAAATTCAGTGACTGTATCATACTGTCCTGAGCTCACTTTTTATTACTATAACCATTCTCAATTTGCATTGGATGCTGCAAATGTCAGGTCAATAAAGAAGAAACCTGTTGGATGCTTTTGCAAATATTACAGAAACAAATATGCTGATTAACATTCCATCACAGCAGCCTGTCATAAACCTGCTTGGAGACATAAGCTGAGTGTGCTCCCACCATCCAAAACGACTTCTGCTTATCCAGCCTTGTGTGCACTTCATCATTTCTGCATTAGCACTGAACTGCTGCAGTCACTGAGCAGGACCCTGAGGTACCAGATGCACCAGATGCAGCAAATGCAGATTACAGGAGCTGCTCTTGAGAGCTTGTGATTTCCTCCTCTATCTTCTGCCAGTGAATGCCCTGCTCTGGCAGTGAAAGAGGTGCAGCCTCCCTCATCCTTAGATCTCTTTGGACAACAAGGACTTGACTTCTCCCATTTTTGTCACATCTGTAATTTGATTTTCCAAATCTTCAGAGTACCCTTGATGACACACAGGCCTTGAGAAAGCAGACCTGTGGATGCCCTCTTGCCTCTGGAACATTCTGGGAGTGTAAGATGGGGAGGATGGAGAGCTGGAGGCCAAGAAGGGCTTCACGACCCTTCTAAGGGGGTTCACAATATCTCAATGTCTGGGATAATGCCTATCTCCAAGGCAGGGTTGTGTGGTTTACAGCTCTGAATCTCTAGCCCCAGTTCAAGCCAGCTTGCTTTCAACAGTTGGCTGCATCAGTCTTAGGGGTTTTTTAGTGTGAGTTGTTTTGTTTTCTTTGTTTTGTTTTCTTTGCTTTCTTTAACTGTTGTCTCCAAACCCAGGATATCTATGAATGACTACAGAGGGGTTTACAAAGAGTAGTGATGCAAACCAGAACTACCCTTCATTATTTTGGGTCTCCAGCTCAACTGGAAAAGCAACAAGGCCCTGCTGGCCAGAGGAATCCCTGTCTGAAGGGCTGGGAGCACTCCTGCCTCCAGATGCTGCTCCCACTCTTCTCTCACGGCTCTCCCTGTGCACAAGGGCTGAAGAAACACCTTGAACCTGTCCTGTGTCTCACCCAGATGTGTCTTTGGCAATCATACCTGCACTTTTTAGATGACATATAATTTATAAACCAGACCACTAGCTTTTTGTTAATTGCCTTCCAGAACGAGTTTAGATCCCAGTAACTGAAAATGTCCTGTACATTACAGCCTGTCCAGGGATGCAGACAGTTATGGGGTATCCAAGATCAATATCAATCCACAGAGGATGCTGCCCAGGACCTATGTGAGAAGTTTCATTTCTGGCTTTAATGAAAACTGCATTCTACATTTGGTCAACAAGATTTCTTGCAGCAATAAACCGCGCTTTTTACACCGTGTCTGTGCTGTGGGAGCAATAATGCACAAAGCTCCATACCTTGCTCCTTCCCAGGTTATTAAAAGAACTCTACCTACTAGCTGTACAAATAATTGTTCAAAGGTTATTTAATAACTGTTAAATATAATTAGTGTAACTATTGATATAAATATTCAATAAACAAAATTATAATCTTATTAAATATTAAGCACGTTCAAGAGTGTCCTGGGAACTTAATTAATCTTCATAAAAAATTGATTCTTTTTCTCTGGAACACAGGGCATGAACAAATGCTCAGCTGTTTTGTATTAGAGAACTCAGCTGGTTTCAATGAACTTTAAAAGTCCAGACTGCTGTATCACACTACACTCACATCTTAGTGCAGATGTTCAGGTATGAATACAGGTGTAAAATTTGTTATGGACTGTGTGCTATTAGGAAAGTCTGGAGTCATGCAACATGTTGGCAGAGAACTCGATGTGTTATGTTGAATATCTCCATTACTTTTGTCCTTTCTGTTGGCGTTTAGTAGTGCAAATGCTCATGCAGTGGCTTGACACACAGCAACAGAAATGCTTTCAGATACATACAGAGACAAAAAGTCAAAAAAAACTGTTGGCAGTAATGTGCAATATTAATTGCCTTATTAAATCACAGAGATGTTTAGTATTTGATGCACAAAAACAGTAATTAGGTTAAATGGCATATAAAAGAAAGATGATGTGCTGGACAGTTATCAGGATATGTGTCAAAGCCTAATTCATTAGGCTGTAAAAAACAGTAATGCTGAATATGGTGGAACATTAACATTTTTCAAATTAAAGATATTCTAGGCAATGCAGAAAAAAGGAGTCTCAGGAAAAATCAGTCCAGAAATTTTGACCTTTTTGTTGTTGTTTTTTAACTGAAGCTTATAAACTATCATTCAGGAAAGCAACACAGTCACACAAGAAATGATGGGAGTGATACCACCAGCTGGTTCTACAGCTAGAAGAGGTTATGACTGGTGACAGTTCTTGTATTCTTACAGTTAGAATTAAGCAGAAGTGCTGATAGAGTTTGGCTTAAAATGCTGATTGTCTGACAGGTTATCAGCCACTCTGCAGTTCCCACGTGAATTCTCCATGCTGGACCCAGCCCAGTCAATGGCACCTAAGGATGGTGCTCCATGGAAACATCTGGGAGCAGGACACAGTCACAGCTCTGAGAGGAACCCAGGTGAATTTGGCCACTTCAAGCAACCTTAGCTCCTTGAAAGCTAAGTAGAAGAAAAACCCCACTGTGATCTTCTTCGCTCCTCTGCCATTGAAAGCTTTTTGACAGCAATGAATCAGATTAGAAGACAATATATTTTCTCCATCAAATAATGCATTTACAAAAATACTATTTTGAATACTTCAGTAGATAGGGTCTGTTTAAACAACAGAAAATGAAATGTTAAAACTCATTCTCATGTAAGAATTTTTTTTACATTTATGAAATTAATTACTTTTTAAAATACAACTTTTCAATTTTAAATTTTAAAAAATTAGGAAAAAAAAAGGTTTATATTAAAGGCTTTATAACCCATAAATGAAGCATTTCCTCCTTTACTCTAAAGTCAAGCAGCACATTCTGATTTATCCTACAATGAATCCTCTATTATTTATGCAAGTTTTATTCTGAATCATTGCCTCTGGCTAGGATGTGCAGAGTTTTGCTAACAGAACTTCTCCTGGCGTACAGGCAAGAGCTGATTTTCTGTCTAATAGATCAATCCCTTAAGTAGCTTTACCCTTTATCACCTTGAAAAGGGATCAGTGCCAAGCATAGGCCAAGCATTTATTTTCCATAAGTAATAAGCCCATGATTATGGTGGTCGTACCAAACAGGCTTTGTCTTTTTAGAGTTATTAAGGGGAAAGGCAGCACTGATTTATATTTTGTTAAACAATGAAGCTGACTTCTTTGTAAACAGAGAAGTTCAGATGATCTGAGCACACCTGGGAACACGTTCATCACCAGACTTGTAGTACTTTACCGTTTCCAGATCTATTTTAAGTTATGAGCATATGCAGAATCTGGAAGATGGCTTCAGTGGGAAAGTAAGCACAGCAGATTAATGAGAGGTTTGCAATTTTCTAGTCACTCCTTTAGCATTCAGTTGAGCCTAAATTGGCCTCCTCAGGCTCCTGACTGAAAGCACTGTACAGAAATGAGTTGCAGGGAACATTTACAACAAATTGTGGTACTTGACATTTTGTCTCAAACAATTTTTGTTTTGCTAAAATTGAGTATTTGCTTTTGGAAGTCTAACATAGAAAGCCAGGTACTTTCTTACAGGCATTCAGGATTAGAATATGTAAGGGTTCCCAAGATACTCTTACTGATCTGCAGGTGGTTGCATATTTATAGTGTATAATAAAATAACTGAATAATATAGGCTGAGTGTAACCCTAGAGAAATTTTCTTGGTGCAATTGCACTTTGATTGAATTTCCATGCTGAATTTTTTTCAGTATTTGTGTAAAACACAAAACAAGCCAGCCACACTAGCATTTGATAATAAAAATCTATGACTTAGAGTAAATAATAAAAGGTAATCTGCCTACTAATTAAACAAATTAAACACAGAGCAGAAGCCTTAGGATGAGGTGTATATTGGAATAAAATTCATCAGTGAGCAATCCACGTCTAACATCTTGAATTAAATCAGTATTTTAAATGCACAAAATGATACACAGTGGCCAGATCAACACCATTGCAGGAATTTCCTTTTGTTTCTGCAATGAAGCATTAAAAGAACATTCTAAATCAGAGCAGCCATAAGGCTGAATAACCTGTGGGTTTGACCTCCTCTGTTCTCAATCCATGATGATAATGCAGGGAGTTAAAACAACAATGCAGTTAGAATGCCTCAGCCTGCACACATTGTCTCCCTGTCAACATCCCAGGGAAATGCCAGCATGTCCCTGCTCTACCAGAGAGTGTGCAGGCATGTGTGTGTTAGCAAATAATCTACTAACAACAGATGTACCGTAATTATGACTGAGCTGATTAAAGTTCCAGGAAGAAATGACTATTTTTTCTGTGATGATTATTCCCATCACAATTCAAAACTCGGTACTGGATTCAGCAGGAATCCTGGAAAGGAACAGCAGGAGGACTGTGTCCTTAAGCAGATGACATGCATTGCAGCGTGGAGGGTGCAGGAGCTGGGATGTGAAGGCAGCCCGTGGGTAGGGGTGTGCTCCCACACCCAAGCAGCTGTTCCCAAAAAAGAAAAAGGGGGTTCGGATTTACCCCCGACTTTTATAAAGAACCAGAACTTTCAGTTCTTCTCTCATAGGCCCAGTGCCAGCACAGGGGCACTCTTTGGGCTTTGGGAATGTTTCTCAAAACCTGTAGCTGTTTCTCTTGGCAGCAGGCCAAATTGATCCTCCTTGATCATCCTATACTTAAAAAAGAGCGCAGTGGTGCTCAGGTGCTTTTTTTGGGCTCCCTCGGCCAGTGCAAGAGTTCTATCTGCACTGTGTTCAGTTTATATTTCTTTTGTTTGATAATGTTTGTCTTTTTTGTCATTATTAAAACCTTTTTCTTTTACAAAGCACACCCAGATAAGTTGTCTCGCTATTATTAAGCCACTCTGGGAGGCTGCAAGTGAACCCTCAGACTTGATACATCTTCATGGGGCTTATTACACTCTGGCCACGTGTAAGACTGCATCACCCGTGGTCCTGACACCAGAGCCAGGTGCTCCTTCACTGCTCCTCACAAAGGGCTGCATGCTTTGATGGCTGATGGTAGTGCTACCCGTGCCAGAGTATCCCTGCTGCAGAGTTCAAAGGTGTGGCTTGACACCTCCAATTAGAGGTCTCTGTTCTCTCTTTGCTTCTAGGAAACTTCCCCATGAGAGTTGATAAAGTGAAGTGGGCTTTCTGCTTCAGCTAGCAGAATGTTCCTCAGCCCTTTCTCCACCTGATAGTTCGTGGGGTTCAATCCCTGGCTGCCACGTGGTGAGGCTTGGCAATGAAGAGAGGCCTCTGCTGTAGTTTAGGAAGATCTTTATTCCATCCAGGTGGGAGGCAGGAAGCAGAAGGGGCTCCTGGACCTCGGTCCCGCCCTTAAGTAAGTTCGGGCGAAACCTGACCCAGGGGGGTCTTGACCCAATGGGAAAGGTAGGGGGAGTGGTCTGGGGGTTACTACAATGAGTGGAGGTGGCACCTTGGCACCCTCCCAAGATAGGGTGATGCCACCAGGAGTTGAGAATGGGGGGTGTCAGGGGGAGAAGGGATGAACCATTCCAATATTATACATTTTTGATTATAAACCCCAACAAGTTGAATTTTCTCAGCATCAATTCCCACCCGTGCAGGCTCACCAAGAGGAGCCTCGAGGGATCAGGCCATGGCTTTTCTGGCCATGACACAACATGTCACATTTTAAAGAAAAAGCAGAGGAGAATAAAACCATAACACTGAAGTCAAGCATGGACTGGACTCTTCCTGAACCTCCTTAGAACATTCTCCTGTGGTACAGCAAATGAGGCAGAAATCATCCTCAGGATTTTATTTAAAAATGAGCACAGAAGAAGAGGCTTCAATTTTATAGAGAGTCTTTCCCTACTGTGAATCTCAAAGCACAGGAGAAACCTCACTGCCCAGCAAAGGAATATTTCTACACAATAAACTCACAATGAATTGTTTTCAATTTGCCAGCCTTTTCCCATGATATAACCAGTAGACAGAATTTACAGTTTTCTTTATAGCCCATATACTTTTAAAACATAACCATGGCTTGTATCTATACAGTTGTTACTGTATTCTGCTATGAATTTTCTCCAAAACCAGAAAAAAACTTCCTTTGCTGGTCATCTTAAAATAGGATGCATAAATTGGATCACTGAGCCACAGGAATAGAAGAAAAAGGAATTGCAATATTTCTGTTCTGCTGAATTCATGGCAGAGATCAATCCTAGGCTGATGTTTGTGCAGATTTTTAGATTCTTCCTTTGGATTTTGTTGTGAGTGCTAGAGGGAGTTAGGAGCAATGTGCAGAATGATCTTGTGCTTACAAATATTGCTTTTCAAAAAACTCCAGAGCTTATGAACAGTGTTTCTGAAATATATTACATACTTTGAAGGTTTATGGATCCCCAGTGTGCTTTATTTTAAAATTAGTAGGATTCTTTCAGGCAGGAACAATAAGAACTGTGAAGCAAGTGCACTTTCTTTTGAGAGAATAGAACTTCTTTTTTTCTATTGCCTAAAGTGACAAACTAGCAGGAGAAACATTTTAGAGGCCTAGATGTTATTTTAGTCAAGATTTATGAAATTACTTTTATTTGAGGAGGCTTATGTTAGGTAGAAAAGGAAAGATGGGAAAAATAATCACTGTTTTCCACTTAAATATCCACTTTTTCCTCTGAAGGAATTCTAGAGCACTTTACAAGCCATCAGAGTTGTGTGCCACAGGGACCACCTGGAATGCTGCCTCCTCTGAGGTGGAGCCAAGCAGACATTTCCCTACACTTAGTAGTAGCAACATGTAAAAATTTATCACAAGAACTGAGGTGTAAGGACTTAAAAAATACAGCTGTCTGTCTCAAAGCAGTGTCAAGGCCATCTTAGTCAGAAGTACTTAAACCACCACAGTGTAGTTGCTTGAGATAAGCATGGAAGGGAGGAATTTGCAACAGAAAAGTGCTGATTTCAGCCCTGATGGTAAGGTCTGGTTAGCAGATCCTGGTTAATCAAAGAATTGCAGAATATTCTGAGTTGGAAGGGACCAAAAGTATCACCAAGTCTAAATGAATGGGGATCAAACCCACAACCTTGGCATTGTTAGCACCATGCCCTGACCCACTGAGCTGAGGCATCCAGATAAAAATTCCCACTGTGAGAAACTGTGGGAAAGGAAGAAGCTGCTTGTACACATATCACCCCAAGTTATGGGAATGGTATCTGTGCCCTGGAACCTGGACTGTATAAAGGTGATACCTGCAGAAGAATTACTCACCCCTGCACTGGGAAGCCCAGGGTGAAGAAAGACGAAGAGAACACTACTGGATTCACAAGAGGTCACTATCTTCTGCCTGATCTCTCTCTTCCTCTCTTTCTCCCCCCTCCTTGTCCCTCTTTTCTATTTCCATCTTGCTCTCTACCTCACACTTGCAGTTTAATAAAATCTGTATTACTGACTTTGGCACAGGGTCTCGTTTGCACCTTAATTCATGCAGCAGCATCTTCCACTAATGGGATAATTACACTGAGAAATACCTCCTCTGCCTGAA
>VZSR01001299.1:8382066-8405283 GCA_013398615.1 Brachypodius melanocephalos | reverse complement strand
GTTACTCTGTATTAAACCTTCTGGTTACAGACCCATGGTGAGTGGCAAGAATGTGCACTGGGACACTGCTATATTGCACAGCCCTGACTTCAGCAAGGCACCTCAATTCTCTCCCACCTAAGAATAGGAAGCAATGTCCTCTGCAAGGTGATGGACTCGCACCAGTGGGTGGACAGAGAGCAAACTGCTGTCTCTGCCTATTAAGACCATTGTTAACAATTTTTCTTCCTGTGAAAGAGTCTGACATTTTTCAGATTTCTCCTAAAACTCAGTAGATGACATCAATTTCTAAATTTATGAGGAAGAAGAATTCAAACCCATTTCATTTTAGAGAATTCCACAATTCATCAGAATGTTTTATTTTGTTGGTGTCAAGATGGTTCATGTTGTTACTGTGAACGTAGCATGCAGTGATACATTTTAAAATCAATCTTTTAAAAATTTAAATAATTGAAGATTCAGTGAAATTAAAATATAATGATTAAAAAAAAGCCAACTAAAAATAGGCACTGGCATCAAACTGGATTGGGATGGTGTGAGATTTCTCTTCTCTGGAAAATTTTTTTTAAAGCTATCTGCACTTAAAAAATGTTTTCACTCTGAGGGTGATGAAACACCAAAACAGTTTTTCTAGAGAACTGGTGGATGCCCTACCTCTAGAAGTGTTCAAGGCCAGGTTGGACGGAGCTTTGAGCAAAGTGGTCAAGTAGGACATGTCCCTGCCCATGGCAGGGGCATTTGGAGATGAGCTTTAAGGTCCCTTCCAACCCAAACCATTCTATGATTCTATTGAATAAAAAGAAGAAAATTTAATATTACTTAAAACTCTGTTAGAAATGTCTTTGAAATTAAATGTTTTATCCAAAACATCCCAGTTATTCTGAAACAGAATTTTTTCAGTGAATAAAACCTGGTTCATCAGGTTTTAATCACCATAGCTTCTCTTAGTTAGAATTCCATATAGTAGGTGTTTTCTGCCACATCGCAGTATGAGTGAGAGACTTTGCATAGCTTCCAAAGAGATCTTGTTTTGAGGAATTCTCCTCCTGATCATCTCCTAAGAAAGTTTGGGAATTATCATAAACAGGGTGAAATTCAGAACCGTTTGAGAATCATAAGTGAAATAAGAGAAAAGGAGAATCACTTTTGGTTTTGATCTTTATTACCTCCACCTAAAAGTCCTGTATGCTATTGATGTACATCTGTGAGGATTTTGATTGCCAGAATGATCGTTTGATGGAGAATGAGTACCATCACTTGTTGAATTCCTCAGAAATTTTATGTAGCCAAACAGTAAAAATAGCACTATTGAGTGTAAAGAATTGAGAACAGATCTATCTGCCTGCATCTCAAGACACTGAAAACACACTACCAACACCTTGCATACAGGGTTTAATATCCTTAGGTTGCACCCCTACTGGTAAATTCATCCCATTCAAGGAGTTAACCCTAGCCCTAAGCTAACTGGTAAAGAGTAGAAAACATTTTTGCTGATCAGGGTTAGTCCCTCGCAAATTGGCTCAGGAGTATTGTTGTCTAGAGAGTAAACATATTGCCTTGAGACATTGATTTTTAATTTTTTTTTTTTTTTCTGAGAGTAGTTGTGGGGGTTTTTCAGAAGAAATTCATTTTGAACATGGATTGAATTTTTTTGCGGAGTGCTTAACTGATTTTTTATTGCATTGGTGCATTTTGCAAGTCCTGGAGTCTGCAGGACTTTCTGCCTCTAAAGACCATTGAGGGTAAAGGTGCAGCCCTGCAGGTGTGATGGGGTCCCTGACATAGACTGTGTGTAAGATTTGTGTCACTTGCTCTGATTGCTTTACTGCCAAAGAAATTCCAAATTCCCAAACTACCATCCACACAATGCAGACAGTGAGGATGCAGTGCCCGCCATGAACTCAGGAACTAAATTATCTGGTAGTGTAGACAAACCCTAAAAAAAAAAAAAAAATCTGGTTAAGGGTGTTTTCCTGTTACGTGGTCACCAAAATGGAAAGGCATTGTGATTACGAGCTGCTGACAAAGCTTCCACAAGAGTACACTTAGATATCATTCATGTAGTTTTTCTGAATTCCATAATAAAGTTCTTTCACACATAGACTCAGTGCTTATGAGTGGGGAAATGCTGTTTATTGGGGGCTCCTCAGAGAAATCATTTCTGATTTCAAAAGCTCAGGTGGCTGTGTTCCTTGGGTTCAAGGGAAATGTTTGCTATTTGACAGCAGCCCCGTGGCTGCTGTCATCTTATAGCAGGAGGGTTCCTGCTCTTAAACCAGACACAAGGTTTTCCATTACTCTAGTAACAGGGATGATGCTTATTTATATCTAAATTTGTGAGATTTAGGTGCAAGTTCCCATAAAAGTTCTGCACACCTTGCTGGAGTCAGCCTCTGTTGGCTATGGAGGAAGATTGGAGCACCCATTTAGGCTTCATCCCTAAAGTTTATAAAGCTAAGTGAAATGAGTCATGATTTGATAAGATAGCTCATGCTCCTGGGAAGTGTAACATAAACTTCTGTATGTGTTTCTTTAAGTAAAACATTTATATGTCAATGTATAGCCATGGGGACTCAAAGAGAAAATGTAACTGACTATGAAAAGTATGACATTTTCCAGTGTACAAACTAGTTTGATACAGCAGATAACTAAGTTCCACTTATAAATGTAATACAGAAGCTTCAAAGTGTCATTTTATTAATGATTTTCCCTAGTTTATTTGGGATATTTTGGGAATGGAGATATGGCAAAATTATATATTTCCCCATGGTGTCACCGAGGACACATCTACATAACAAATAGCAAAACAGCTGGAATGATAAAGAGTATCTGTGGGAGTTTAGATATCTTCTTCCATGTTTCCAGAGAATGATTAAAAAAAAAAAAATCTATCTAGTCCTTACTTTGCACCTTATCTTAAACTTGGAAATGTATTTTGCTACCTTTGTACAGCACTTTATATAATGGAACCCAAGCATTGCAAGCAGTAAATAAGAACCATATATTTCCATGTACAGTGATAATTTAAAGACAATATTCCTTGTTTTCTAAAGTGATTAGAGAGCTACCAGCTGGGTTTTTTAATGGAGTGAGAAAATACCAAGGACAACAGAAACATCACCATTGCTTCAATGGGGGTAGGTGATATTTTTGTAACAGCGTGTTAAAGTGCAATTAATTAAGAAATAATAAAAACTGCCTTAGCACATTTTTAGTTTAGCTAAGAGGG
The DNA here is from genome assembly GCA_013398615.1 of Brachypodius melanocephalos. Classification (NCBI taxonomy): domain Eukaryota; kingdom Metazoa; phylum Chordata; class Aves; order Passeriformes; family Pycnonotidae; genus Brachypodius; species Brachypodius melanocephalos. The sequence goes on along the minus strand of VZSR01001299.1, from coordinate 8,402,054 downwards.
GTGATTTTTTATGTAGCTTGTTTCATAACCTACAAGAATTTTACTCCCAGTCAAATACAGCATTACCAGTGCATTTATTTTTCTCATGTATTAATATGTTTTGCAGATAATGGGGTTCACTTCAATCCCAGCTTGAGACCCCTCTGTTCCTCTGGTGTTACACATTTATTCTTGTGAAGATTGATTCCACTGGGCTATTTCTAACCTTCACAGCATCACCTTGGACTGGTGTTGGCCTCAAACTAGACAAGGGCCATGACCAAATTCAAGTACCTTGATTTATTTACATGGGAGGCAAGGAATGTGACTTTCCAATTAAAGCTATTCCCTACAGAGCTGCAGGATCTCATTTACTTGGAATGCAAAGCCTTTTTCTTGTTAACTAAACTCCTCCAGATTTAGGGAATGCATTTAGCAGACTGTAATACTGTAGCTCTGGTTTTATCACATATCTATGCTTCCTCATGGAGAGTTAGATAACATATGTGGATTTTTATTAAGGTATAAGTCTATATGGTTTGATCCAAAACTTCTCAGCAAAATGCTTTGAAGCTAAAGGGACTGATTCTAATCTCACTTAAACTTTTGCCATCATGAAGATAGTCTTAACGAGCACCCATATCTGTGATTGCTCCCTCTCAGCTTTCTGCTCCCAAGACTGCAGACTCATGCAAAAGTCCTCAATGCACATTTGCAAGAACCTTCACTCTCTCACTCATCAAATTTCTTCAAGGTGAATTTTTCCATAAAAGAGATTTTTTCCTCCCATATTTTCTAATTCACTATAATCACACCCATGACAGTCTGGAGTAACTAAAAGCTGTTTTTCCTTTCTGGAGATAATTTTTTTAATGACTTCAAAAAGAGAGTCAAGTATGCTTTTATGCTTTCAACTAAGCCAGTGTCATGATTGTAAGTTAAAATTTGGCTTAAAACCTCCATATTTCGATTAACTCTTTTTCCGTCCTCACTTGAACATTCGCCTTCTTCAGACCCTTTAAAAGCAGGTTAGTATATATGTGGGAGACAAAACCAAAGCATTTTTGTCACGTTTTGGTTTTTTTTGTTTTGGTAAGTGAAATGAAAACCATCAGCTGGAAAGGATATTGCCTCTAAGTGAGAGAAGCGGCTGAGACAAGTCACTGTCCTGAGTTCAGAAAACATGCTGAATGTATATCTTAAAATATCAGAGAGTTTACAGAAGTGCAGAATGTTGTAAAAGCATTTAGGATAAGCTGTGTAAAGGTCATTTAAGCATGTCACAATATTGAAGTGTTAGCAAATGCTTACAGAATATTGGTTTGAAACACCCCACCTAATGTTTCTGCTGGGGATGGGGATGGCACTGGTTTGATGGGCAGTGTGACTGTGGTTGTATTACAAATTTACTGACACTCAGTGATTGTTCAGACACTTTGGTACAGAGCTGGGGGTCCAAATGCTTTAAGGTTTATTATAAAAACCAGAAGCAGTACTTTTAAGATGTTGGTTGTCTCTGTGTCTGGAGGTTAAGCAGTCTCAACATGCGGTCAGCCCTGAACTTCCAATTTATTTCTTGCATTGGGTTTGGACAATCTCACAGATTCACCCAGTGTCTCAGCGAGGAAGGTCTGCAGAAGTGGCTCAGCAGTGACAGAGATGGCAGAGCACACACCAGATCAGAGAGAGAGGGGCAGGATGACACTGCCTCGACTCTGCCTTCAGATGGATTCAGCCCTTAATCTGATCATCTCTCTGGTCCTGTTCTGAATGGAACATCAAGAGCAAAAACCAGAGCAAGACTTTTCCTCTCCATGCCCCTTTCCTAAGAAATAAACACAGGGTGGAAATGAGTTTTGTTGGTAATGCAGAAGGATCAGAGAGTTTAAGCTCCTAAGTGAAAAGAAAGAATGGTTACCATCTCAGATGATATTTCTCCCAGCAATCAGAGAAGGTTTTATAATTTCAGGCAGTGTCATGATCTTTATCTGAAAGGCAAAGAGGTTCAAGGAGCAACTATTGTTTGGTTTTGTTTGTTTGTTTCTTCTAGGTATTTTCTATATTTTTCCCTCCTTTTTTTTCCTGGTGCTTAATACAGAAGGAGCAGAAGGAGCATTCGGCTACATGTAGCTCTGAGTAGTCTTATAATCAGGTTAGGGAAGCACTTTTAGCAGACTAGAGCACAGCTGTAACCTCCCCCAGTGTTAACTGGACGACAACAGATGGAGCAGATGGAATAGTGTCAGAGGCTGCAGGAGCAATCAGCATGTTGAAGTTGAAGAGTCCCTGAGGCAAGAAAATTCTGCCTAAGTATAGCTTGCATCTTGGGATTTCATTCAAGCTTAGTTGAACTTTTAAGACATGTGGTCCATTCTGAACTCTCATAAAAAATAACAATAGCTTGCAACAACTACTGTGCTGCTTCAGTGTGCAGCCAAATCATTCCTGCTCCTCTGGTGACAGACAATCCAGGCAGATGATTTATTTGCTTATTGCAATTTTTCATTGCAGATTTTAGCAACTCATTAAAAAAAAAGCACATTCCTCATAATGTGGAATGTATTGAAATTTGCCATCTGCTCCACTCTAAGCATCTATAGGGTTTGGTTGACAACTGCAGCCCATCACTTCTGGCACTGGCTAACCCACAGCCCAATGCTTTTTACTCCCCTTTTTCTGAATCTGGCATTCTTCTCTACAGGTTTGAAACAAAACCTCATCAACTCCTTAAAATTGCTTTTAACCTTTAGGGCATCACTAGTGACAAGAATGTGCTTCTGGAGTGTGAAATTAGAATATTAACAAAAGTGTGAATCTTTTCTTCACACCACACAAAGGAGCAGGAATGCTGGCACATGAATCGTGTACTCCAGAAACGTTGGCAATTCAGGCAAAATACCATGAAGTGGGTAAAAAAAAAATATATATATATATATATGCTGGGATGTGACTGTCTGTTGCACCCAGCCCAGCTGGCACACTCTGCACTCTGTGCACCAGCTGGCAGGAGATCAGCATCTATCGTGGAAACATTTAAGATGCCCATTAAACTTTTGGCACAGGCAATGGGGAATGTTATCATCTCTCTCCTGATCTATGGGATCTCTTTGCACTCTCAACCCATTTCCTTGGAGAAAAATGTCCACGTGGCAAAACTCTGGGTGCAGTAGGATCCTGAGGAAGTATCTGGATAAACTCCAAGGACTAAATGGCATGTCTAAGTACTGCCACCACTTCCACTCCATTTTGGTGAGCATTCTGCTGGCTTCAGGACCTCCAGCAGCCTTGCCTGCCGTGCTGCCTTCCAGAGCTCCCAGCCTCGGGACCCTGCCATGGCTCTGAATGGCACTCAAGGGACAGTTTCTGTCACTGCCCATGATTTGTGCTTGCTCAGTGAGTTCCTCAGAGCACCAGGCTCCTTCTCTGATCCAGTGCTGGAAGACACAAAATAGCTACAGAAACCAGGCACTTTTTTTTATTTTTAATGTTGCCTTCCTTGCTCATTTGGCATATAATGAGATTACACTGCAGGAAGGCATATACCCTGTGAATTATTGTTGTCAATCAAAGGCAAACCACGCAGTAAATTGAACAGTGACACAAATGACAAATAATTTTAAAGGAAAAGAGAACCAGGACTTTGCTGCCTACTCAGTACTTTTCCAGGAGACAGACAAAGGACTTCATATTCTTGTGCTGTCAGTCTTGAACCTTTTATAAGCAGCGACTTTGCTAAAAAATTTTAAAACACTAGAGAATGCTGGTAAATATAGCAGCTATTTTATCTCCATTGAATTGCATATTCCCTGTAGCCTGTGTAATGATATTTAATCTGTATTGATAATTTCTTCCAGGCAACAACATATATTTTTTGTCTGTCTACCTTTCTTTTTCTTTCTCTCACTCCGAAGGGCTAAAATGTTTGTTGAGGGAGAATGTGGTACAAAGAGAACTACTTGATTGTCACATGATATCATCTTATTTTAAGCAATTATTAATCTTATGACTCATTAAAATTGCCTGAAGCTCTAACATTTCTGAAAGAAAAGAAAAATCAGATACCTTTGCAACTGGAGATTAAAAGCTGTGTTGTACAAAAATTGTTTTTGCTAAAAATTTCCCCTTTAGATCTTTTAAAAATATATAAAACAGTTCACATCTAAGATCACATTGGCATTAAACTGGTTTGTAATAGGAAATTGTGTGAAGGGTTATTAACTGTGTAAGGAGAAATCCTGTTACAACAGTATACAAGAGTTATTATCTGTGTAAAGAGAAATCCTGTTGCACCAGTATGCAAGGGTCTATACAGATATGTACAAACAGTCTCTGATGTGAAATAAGGTAAACCAGAGTAAGATCCAAGACATTTCCTACCAGGCCTGTGGCTAATCCATCATACATGAACTCACCAGGCTGGAAATGCTGCTTGTTTCTGACAATCTTTATATCAGCAATAAAATGGAAGGTTTCTTCATTAATTTTCAAAGGATGCCACTGATAACTGTATATTAAATATATGTATGTATTGGGGGGAAAAAAAGGTAGGAATTTTACTGCAATTGTTTTGGCATAACTTTTTAGAATATCATGTTCCAGTCGCTGCTTTCCAGTATGTCCCACCTGCTTACACCATTTATGACATGTTACACTCCACAACTGTAATGCAAAGTGACTTATCTGGTGTAACACAAAGTGAGGCATTAGCAAATGTATAAATAGCTTTGGGAGGGAACCAGATTTAGCAAAGAAATTTTGATTGCATCAGACAGTACAGATTTTGATAGACTTTTAGTCAGTTTGCAGCATAAGTCTATATGCTTTCATTATTTATTCAGTGCAATTTGATATGAATTACAAGATGAAGAATGTAAAGAGACATTCTGGTAAAACTCTGTGCCATAATATGTTAAAGAAACATGAGAGCTATACTTATGGACATTTCATATCAAATTTAAAGAGAAAAAGAAACACAAGTATTTAAGGACTCATGTCATTTACCAGAACCATGGCCCAGTCCTGAAAATACTTAAGCCTATGAATAATTTGACATATGAGAAGTTAATATACATCAATTATTCTGTATGTGCTGAAGAGACTAAGCAGGCATGTGCCTTTAAGCATGTGTGGATAGTGCAGATTTTGACCCCCAGGCCTTTTATTCTTAAACATTTATTCCCCTTTACTTTAAGAAAAAGTACTTCTAGTAATTAGGAAAATAAATTTTAATGTATGGAAACACACGAAAAGATGTTAGATTATGTAACAAAAATTTTGCAGAAATATACTTGGGCTCAACCAAATGAGTACTTATAGTTCTCTTACTTCCATTTTTTTTTTATTTGTAATAATCAGAAAATTAAAGAAAATGGCTCCAATAAATAACTGGGAAAAAATTTTGCTGGAAGTTTTTCTTGATATGTTTTTTTCAAAAAATAAACTTTATTGCCAAAAAGAGTAAAACTTTCCATTAAAAATACTTTAGAAAAATAGCTAAATTTAATCAGCATAAATTCTTGATGAAGAATTTCCATTACCACAACATAAATATAGAAATAATATGTTTTATTACTTCCATGACTAATTGGAAACTATCTGGAAAACATGTATATAAGAATACAGTGTTAATATATGCAATCTTTACATTGCTGCCCTGTGATTTAACAATTTTTTTTTTTTTTTGTGCTACTCTAGTACTTCCTCTTCATAGTTTTGGATTAAGAATATCTAATATTTTATAGCTCTTCCTTGATTACTCCAATACACTTTACAGGAAAACATAAATTCTATCAGTAAATGTACAAGAAGCCAACATGTCCTACTCAGATCTGAATGCTGAAATATTTTTAATTTGTGTAACATGGCAGTGGTATTTCCATCTACTGAAAATTGCACATATATTTCTGCAGTGAACCACTCAGAAGTGACTCACAACAGTTAAGAAATGGTAGAACATGTGCACTTAGCACGATTCTGGCATTGTAATTTTTAAAACACTTTATATTTCGAATGGGGGAACATTTCTGCACTGCTTAGCAGAGCTTGGTTTTTGCAACAGGGTTGCAGACATGTAAATTCCAACATATTCTGGAACACAGATTAACCCTGGAACAGAGACTGGCAGTCATAGGATTAGAAAAGATAATAGGTTTAAATATTATTTGCACCTAGAAATGTTTTGTTTTTTTCAATATGTTTGTGGTTTGGAAAATAGAACTTAACTTCCCAACTTAAGAACTTAAATTCCACCATTCCTCTTGGAAACAGGAGATTAGCTTTGCCAGAACTCAGCATTTTATCTGACATCAGCAGTTCATACACACGTGATTCAATGGAGAATGAGCCTGCATAAAAGTAAGGTATAGCATTTTTAATAAAAATATAATGATAAATGAGTTTTAATATCCTCTAATGCTTTTTGGGGTTTTTTAGGTTCACAGAATTAGTTGACTGTTTCTGGCATAGATAACGTAGTCGAGATCTAGGAGATAATCACTCATTTCCAAAGAGTGAGAATAACTGAGTTAATTAGCAGATGTGAGTGTGAAATAGCTTTCCCATTAAAGAAAAAAATCAAGATATTAGAAAATAATTACCGCAAAAAGGGATGAAAATTAAAAATTTCATACAATTGTATTAGCCAAACCTTCAAGGAGAATTGACTGGAGAAGATTTAAAACACTAGATTGTTTTCTAGATATTTATGTTTTGATAAATTAGAAATTTTTTTACACAAGATAGAAAATAAATCTATTTCTCAAATCTTAAAATGTGATTTTTTATCTTTTTTTAAGTAGTGCTGAAATAACTAATTCAGTAGAATTTTGAAAGTAAAATGCACTGTCACCTAAAATTTCCACAAATTTGTAAAGGTTTCAGTCTTGACAAATGAACACCACCAAAAAAAAAAAAATCTATGAATGAAAAAACCCCTCATAAAATTTCTGATCAATTCTGTTAATCCATTCCCTTCTGGGGGAGAATTCTTTTTCATACTCAGTTTCCACCCACATTCCTCTGCACTGCAGAATGTTTCTAGGTAAAGCCATTCTTTGATGCAATAGGGAAAACAAATTTTCTAAGTTCCTTAAATACATTTTTCCAGTTGTCCAGGCTGCTAAGTCATTCTCCTAGGAAAATTGTTGTTATACTTTCAGGTTTTTGAGAGCAGAACTAAAGAGTTTCTGTGTGCTATGGTGCAAATGTAAGCAGTTCAAAACTCATCCCATAGCAGTTAGATCCCATTTTACATATAGGACATGAGATACCTTCTACAATTATTTCACACTGTAAATTTTTAAAGATAGATCCCACTAAAAATCCAAACAAGGACTTTTAATTCACAGTTAGTGACTCAATGTTATCCTGTTACAGCAAGATAAACACTGATGATTAACCCAAAACACCATTATTTCCCAAATCCATACCCTGCAGAGCTGCATCAGAAATTAAATTTAAATGCATAACCCAGTTTTGCTTAGAAAGAACAATTTCTATTTATTTTCTTGAACCCCTCAAATAAGTAAGCAACATAAGATTCCTAATTGCAGACTGTGCTGGATTCGGCTGATACCAATTTTGAGTCATTCCTCTTTATTTCAAATAATGGCCCACACCAGGAAAGAAATTGTCCAATTCTCTGTTTTTTTGGGAGAGTAAAAGACATTTCCTAAGGGCTGTTCAGATTTCAGGTGTACTTTGAAGGGCACAGATGTCAGCATGACCAGTATGTTCCCAGTTGGTCAGGTAGAACAAATCCTGCTTCCGATGATAAGAAGGTGTTAAGGTCCTCTCTCAGGATGGTGACAACCGCAAAGAATTTTAACACAGAAGATAAGACTGCCAGAAAGAGCAAAATGTTAGGGGCTGATTCATTGAAAACCACCAGAACTGTGAACAAAATAAAAGGGCACAATTTACGCATGGATATAAAACTATTGTTCTGCTGGAACATTTTTAGTTCAGTCTGATGGAGGGAGGTAGTGAAGTGTCCACATGGTTAGTGGAGGGAAGGAACTGGTTAGATCATGGCTGTGTGTTTCTGATAGAGGCCAAAAGCCAGTGGGAAAACTATAAAACCAAAACACAACAAATCTGAAAAGCTCCGACGCTGCTGTATAGGCACTTTTGGCACAGACACAGTGAAGCACCACATGGAAGGGAGAGAATTCTTGGTTTTGTTCCTGCAGGGTTTTCATAAACAGGGTTTTGTCTGGCATTTCTGCAAATAGACAGGGCTCCATTCAAAAGCAGCTACTTCTGATCAGAATTATTTAATCCCCATGGAAATATTCCCTGAGCCCCTGAATTCTGCTGGAATTATAGCATCAAAGCAGGTAAAGTGTCTTCCTAGTCTTGTGCGTATAATTACACAGACTTTTCCACACTTTACATTTATTGAAACTGCTAAACTTTAACTGCAATGTATTTTATTCTGTAACTTAAGAAATACAATAAAAATGGGATTACTGAATCATTTCCTCTGTAAAAATTACTGTTACTTTTTAAAGCACAGTGAGGTCCAGGGCACTGTACTGTAACCTTTAGATTTCTTTAAGACATTCAGATGGGAATTGGAAACACTTTCATAGCTATGCATCCTATTAAACACTGACCTAATATTACAGCTGAGTATACAAGTAGCAAGAGTAGAGACGATAAATTTTGATGTGCTTTTTTCGTAAGCACATGAGAGTAAGAAATAATTTGGTGTTTAGGCACAGACTTCATATTTTCAAAGTAGATTTGCTCAGTTACTTATTTAAATCTCTTAAGAATAAAAATGCAATGTTGCATTATTCCCAATTTCCTATTTCTACAATTACACTATTTAACTTATTTTTTCTTAAAAATACTCTAAAGTAAGCAGATTCACAAACAGACACATATGCAGCAACATCTGGTTAGTTATTGCTCTTTTTTGATCTGGTAAAAGGGCAAGCTGAATTTTTTTTTAACCCTCTAGTACAATTACACAGGAAAAAGCATAAAATTCTATATTAAGAGGAGTTCTCAGGAAAGTTTCTGCTAAAATTCTACCAGGGTATTTCAGCCACCATATAAATTTGATGTAAAACTCTATTTAAAGCTAAAAGCACATTATATTCTGGTTTTGAGATGTATTGGAACAGCAAAACTTTTTATTTCTTCTTTTGGCATATTCCCTTGAAGTTATAAAATCATCAAACCATTGGACACCCATACCTTTGTTTGCCCAGAGGCTGAAAAAGTAGTGAAGGTTACAAAATAAGTTCTTCATTTTCCATTCCATTGAATCTTTGACTATTTGGAGAAAACACAACCTCATCCTTCCCCAAATTTGCCAAAAGAACACTTCAGATTTTAAATACTTCAAGATGCTGGATAATAAGGCACAGATGAAACTTGGTTTGGCTATCTCCAGCCTGCTTTTCCACCTCCTGGGAATTACCAAGCAAACACATCCTGTTTGATACCACCTGAAGCTGCCAAGTGAGAAACCTGGCATGGGTGACTGCCACGTGTCACAGCAGACAAATGCTGCTCATCTGTGGCTTGGCTCCACACTGATGGGGACATTCATAAAGCATGATCAGTATTACTGACTGTAAATCCAGGGATTTAGTCCAGGTAAGGCTGGAAGGTACAAATCCCTGCATCACTTCACCAGCGTGGTTAACCAAAAGCAATCCCTGGCAGAATGCAGCCTCCCCTGGTGCTGGAAGCATTGTGGTGGTGCTGTTGCACTTTGCTGGGAAAGCTCTTATTTCTAGCTAAATTCGAATGCCTTACAAGGCATTTGTCATTCATGGTAACAGTAGGAGAGAAATCAATAGTACATTCACAGCTGATCCCAGCAGCTCTTGTTCTTCCTATTCTAAAAGAAAAAAAAAAAAAAAAAAAAAAAAGCACTGAGCTCCTCTGTTTGGATAACTTCATTATCTAATGCAAGCCCCAATTAGAGAAGATTTTAAAGGAAAACAGAGCCAAGTCTCTCAAGCCACAGAAATTCTGTATTCCAGTTTATGTCAGGTATGGTGAACACCTCACATCATTGCATTTTTCAGCTATCCTGAGGAAGGTGTGTACTCTTATCTTAGTAGCTTTTGGGTTATGCAGCTGGACAAGGAATGTGAGTGTGGGAAACCTGCCCCAATGTTCAGCTGGTGGGTGGCTGTTTGAAGAGACAACACAGATGGTTTCTGTACCAGAATGTGAACTCCCATTAGCTTATGTGTTGTCCTGGTAGGTCAGGAGTTACTCCCCCATCCTGTTTCACAGTTTTTGTTGCTTTCCCTCAATGGCAATTCTCTCTTGCAGCCCATCTTCATCTTTAGATATTCTGAAGCACATTAACACACACCTCACCAACACTTCTGGGCATCAATGCAAGAAAAATGTTACCACCCTTCTGTTTTCTAAAGAAATTGGGTTCTACTAACTAATTATCAGTGTGTTCTCATCAGTGTGGGGTTTATTTTTCTTTTTGAACAAAGCAAACCCAGATGACTTTGCTCACCCCAGACAATGATTCTTAGGTTTCTCTGCTTTCAGAGCATAGATAGATGTGAACTGTTACAGCACAGAGATCAGGCTATAATTGTCCTTTTATATAATTTGATCCTAAAGTATTATTTATTGCTATTTTTTATTGCAGCATCTAGAAATCCCAATTGATTTTGAACTTATTTTCTAGAGAGTGTTTTATTCCTTGTAAGAGATACCGGTCTCCTGAAGCTGATAATCTGCATTTGTTACACTAATTACACTATTAAACATTAATACACTTTAAAGTGTATTATTACTCAGTGTTTCTTTCTCTTCTTCTCAAACTTTTTTCCTCAGTTCTTCTTGAACAAGAAGGGATAATGTAAGGTGAGTAATGTACATTGAGAAAGCACAGCACAGAATAAAGCTTATTGAGAATACAATAAAACAGGTATTTATGAAGACAGGATAGGATAGAATTTATAGACAAAATGATTGCATACAAGGAAATTAATGTCAATATTAATTTGCAATTCTGCAGGAGAAAAATTGATAGTTTTTCATAGTACACTGCTGCATTTTTAGGGGCAATATCAGGTCTGGAGACTTCAGAAAAGTTACAAACCACTAGAAGCAGCTGTCATTTTTTGTCAGCAGATAGTATTAGGAAATAGAAGCCTGGGAATCTTCTAGGGCTATGGAAAGCTGTTGGAAACAGTTTTGAGTTGAAATGAGTGGAGGGAGAATGTGAACACATGAATGCAAAATACCAGCGGGAGAAGGACTGTACAAATTGCACGTGTTGGTGAGACCTCCAGTAGCAGGTCATCAATAGCCCAGCACAAACTGTGATTCCTCTGAACACACAGGCATGAGAGGAGACTGAATGAATGCTAATGGCTCACAGCAGTGGGACACACTGCAACGATTAATCACCACCAAAGGCTTTCAAAGGGTGCAACGAGACCTATCCAAACCAGCACTCTCCTAAGAACCCAGTAGCTGTCATGAAGGTTCAAAAATGGATGCTCGTGGTCCTCCCCAGCACAGGAGGCCTTTCAACAGAAGCAGAACATACTGTGGGGCAGAAAAAAATGGGCTGGGAATGCACTCTGACCTCTGATGTCACATTTTTCATCATGTTTATGTCCATCACCACCCCATCTGACATTTCTCCCACTCCAGAGATGTGAGGACTTCTCCAGCAGCCTTTGGAGCTGGGGGCCCTGCAGCAGCCTTTTGATTTTGGACTTTGAATATCCAAGTACTTTCTATTAACATTAAAATCTAACAAATCATTCACTTGCTCTTATTAAAGCTGATTTTTGTTACTCATTCACATGTCTAAAAATATTTAATTAAATATGTTCAAATATAGGTATTCTATATAAATAAGTAAACATATTTTATATGCAGCTGTGTATATACAAATAAAATATCTATTTACACATATATTTACACATATTTGTACAATTTTGTATATAACTTTATATGTAATACATTATACATGTAAAAATATCTGCTTATTTATGGAAGGAACGGTAGACACATAGTGTATATTTTTACATGGGATCGCTTCCTGGACAAAAGGAAATGTGGAATTGGTTTTAAAAAATGTCAACTGGCCAATCATATTGATGAGAAAATATGTTTGGTATGAGGCAGTCCTGCACAGCAGCCACCGTGAGTGCTGGGGACAGGGTTCCCACAGTGTCACAGGTACCTGGCACCAGCACTGGCACACTGGGCTGTGCCCCTACAGCTCCATCCAGCTCTGCCTGTTGGCTCTTCCCAGTCTGTGCTCCTGTAGCAGTCCTTGGCAGCTTTATAGTGCAAAATAAACACTCCCATTATTCAGCCATCTCAACAAATTTTCCTAAAGCTTTAACTTGCCTATTTTTACTTTGCAAATCTTGCCCCTATCTGTCTCTATTAATTGTTCCAACAACAGACTAATTGCTGAAATTACTGCTGTCAACTGCACTGCTTTCTTCTTCAGCCACAATGTCTGTGGGCTAACCCAGGATGCCCCAGCTCTGTTAATGGAAGCCTTTATTAATGTTCTGTGGTTGCTCTGTGTCATTTGCTTTCCAACTCTTGCCCAAGGCAGGAAAATTAAGAAATATCTCCTAGTCCCCAGCTTGCATCCTTCATTGGACATACCTGAACTGCAGAGCCTGCTTTAGCTGAACCTTGATGTGTTTTGTACAGATTACAACTGTGCCAAGAAGAAACATTATTTTTGTAGTCCAATAGCAATAAAACTTTCCAGTAACACGAAGGAAGTGTGTTCAGATCAGAGGATTATATGAAATTGTTTGGTTGATGCATATGTCCAGAGCAGGGACCCAGAGTCCTGAGTGTAAACTGGGCTCTGCATTTTCTTTTTTTTTTCTTTTTTTTTCTTTTTTTTTTTTTTTTTTTTTTTTTAATGGTAGAGAAAGAATTCGCCTTGGATTTGCTGTTTAAGACCTAGAAAGCTGAAAATCCCCCAAAGAGATAGATATTCATGTTCACCTAGCCCAGCTTTAGCAACCAGTGTTATTCGAAAGTGCAGTAGGATTACTGCAGTATTACACTGCTCCCTTTTTCTTCCTGTAATGGACATGTTATTTTATTTTTCCAACTAGAATGTTGTTTGCTACTAAATATTTTCACATGCTCAGAATACCATTAGAAAAAAAGTAAAGAAATTCACTGAGAACATAGTTTTCAGTCACCTGGAAATACAAAGGCACCTGGAGATCCTTGAGGTACAAATTCCTATTGGCTGGGGGTTATCTGCTCTGTTCTTATGCATTTTAGGACTGCTGCTGTCCAGAGTCAGAGAAAAGGCTAGACAATCAGGTAATACAGTATTTATCAACACACACATACTCCCACCCTCTCCATGGCATTTGTCTGCTTTGCAGTGCTGCATTCAGACACAGCAGAGCTGTTTCACTGCAGCATTTTAGCTTTCATTGCCATTGCAATCCGCTGAAGATGAGCTATAACTCATGATTTGCTTTGATTTATTGTGCTGAGCCATACTTTGTTTCTACGAGATCATGATGAAAAACTAGCTGAGGTGAAGAGGGCACAAAGGGTGTGTCAGGTACCAGGTAACCAGGGGGTCTCACTGCCTACTTGGAATGTAGACCAATACTATCAGTCTTTGCAAGAAAATACAAGACAGATTTATGTTGACATGTAACTTATATGAAACTAATCAAATTCAAGTGGATTTCAGGTATTGAGAAGTAGGGATTGTTGGAGCTTGAAATCCAGAGCAAGATGAACATGTAAGCAGAAAATGAGATAAATAATTACATGAACTACCCTGTGCCTGAGCACAAGATTCTTCAATTTAAGGGTTTGTGTCCATGATTAATTAAAGATGTGCATTTTCTTCATGTTTTACAGGTAAGAATCTCAAGTAGATTCTCCTCTGTTTGACTGCACAGCCATCATTTCTTTCAGTGTACAGGAAATTTTGAGTAGGTTTTCTCTGTCTTATTTATTTGGGCTTGACTTACCCACCCAATATACTTCAGACTCAGTGTATGGCTTATGTTCTTTAATAAAAACAAATCTTTCATATATGATCAAAACACAGGCATTTTGACCTCACTAGAAGTTTAATTTTTCTGAAAAAATTTGTATTTCTGCACCTCTCTACCAGATCTATGATCCTAGTTCATCCTCAGGCTTTCCAAACAAAAATCTTAATGATGACACCTTCATGTTGTGGCACCACCATGTGTATATGTGTGTTGAACAGCTCCATTTATACGGTTGAAATGAATTCAAATAAATGCAAGTTTCAGTAAAGCTATAGAAAAAGGGAAGGATGTTGTGATTACAGAGCTCTAAGCTCTCAGTGTATTCAAATATTTTATTCCTCTAAATCTTTTATTGCTTCATTGCTGCCTAGGTGGGAAGTGAAAGCTCTTTATGATTCTGAAATGGAAAATCCTGAAAGCTTTCCAAACTAAAATTTTGATTTAAGAGTTCTTGTTCACAGAAAGTCTGCATGCAAGGGTTGTAATATGAATGGACATTTTCAGTGCCATTCCAATTTGCAAGGAAAAAAAGAAGTCTCTAAGGCATGAACAGAAAGAGTAGAATCTTCAGAAAAATAGACTCTGTTTTCCATATTTATTAAGTAATATAAATACTCATTGCAAAAGTATAAAATATTAAAGAAATTGAATATTTCCAACAAGATACGGGCAGGCCATTAAAGAAAATATCGAGGCAAATTGCTTCTGTGATAGCTCTATCAGGAGAATCAGTATCATACACGTGCTGTCTCCTGCTGGGAAGATCAGTAAAAAAGTGATTTTAAAAGGATTTTGATGTCTTAAGTTTTAGCTTTCATGTTTTTCAGATTCTGTGCTGCCTAGGGGTGCTGTTCTGAGCCTCATATTAAGTTCCAGTCAGTTCTCTTCACAGAGTAGGGAGACAAAACAAATCCTTTTCCTGCGGAGGACCAAGGACAACTTTCAGCCCAAAAGCACAAACAGTGGTGGACTGAAGGGAGGAACAAGAAGGATGAGACCTCACAACCTGAAGCTGTAACTGGACAATTAAACCCCAATATGCAAATGGACCAAAACTTATAAAAATGCAAGTCAGCCATTTTGTGACCATTCTAAGTCCACCTTGGGTGCAGCCCTGGTCAGGCTCCTGTCCTGCCCGAGGTGGATCCTGGAGGCCTTTCAATAAATACCTACTTTGCTCTCCAGCTCTGTCCAGTCTCTGTTCCAGGTCAGCCTTCCCAAGGCATCAATTTCATTTCTTTTTCTGTTTCCATACCTTGATGTTGCAGAACAGTTTGCATTTTTCAGAGTGCATAAGCAATTACACAACCATATTTATTCCAAAGCATCTCAGAGTGTTTTAAATCCTAATTTATTTCCATGGAAGCTTTTTACATTCATATTATTCTAGTTCCTCCTTAACGGAGAAGTTTTCTGTTGTATTCATTGAAGACCTACCAAACTGTCCTTTTTTTTCTCAGCAAGCTGGTTCTTTCTGGATGAGAACAATTAACTGCAGCTCTGAATTTGTCAGCTTGTAGGACTTTATGGATAAGCATGATATTTCATTTTTATCTCTTCTAGTACCTTGCAGGCAATCAGTCTTAAAGAGTTCAGCTATAGCGAACACAGAGCAAGTGTAAATCCCCAGTGAAGAGTGGAGGATTTAAAATATGGGTCTGCCATTTTACATAAAGTTAATATCCATTTGTAGATATTTTCTAGCAGTTGTATTTTTGTCTACAGCCAAACATATAAGTAAAGATGAAAGATTTCAAGTGTCACTGATTTATCAGATTCTGAAAACATGAACAGATCTATGGAGAAGCAAACGCCCACATTACCTGCTATTCTTTCCCACATCAATATTGACCTACCCAGGACAGGGACATGATACAGCCTGAATAATCTGGGAATTTGAGTCATAGGATCAACACAGAATAGCATGTATGCACTTCTGCTTTGGTAAAATTAATAAACCTCTGTGTGTATAAGTTAATAAAAATCAAATCAGGTGCTTGAAAATCTGTAAGAAAATGGACTTGCTGAACAGCTGTACACAAATCATTCCTCTAAATCTGCAAACATACACAAAATTACTTTCAAAATTCCTCTGACATTTCATATACAATTTATTTAAGCTAGCTCTGATTAATGATATTTCAGACCCATGTCTTCCTCCAGCACGCAGTGGAGGCTGGTGCTTCTCTCATCAGGAGTTCTACCAGTTTGTTTCCCATATTTCATATGTGTTTATGTTTTGCCATTTGTAAGTGTACAAAAGTTAATAGCCCCCAAGTGCATCTGCTGGCTGGCATTTAGAAAGTTCATCAGAAGCGCTTAAACTTTTTTATCTCGGATGGGATGGTACAACATTCCTGTGGATTTACAAGAGTCATTTATCAAAGATGATACTGGCTGCAACACAAATATCAGCCAAGATAATTTTTTGATCTAGCACACTGCCACATCCATTGATTTTCTAATTTCTATCACCTGTACACAGAATCCACTGAAAACAGATTTTTTAAATTTCCTTCATAATGTTCATAACCACACCTAATGCACATTTCCAGGAGCACAACACAGAAGAGGATAGTTCACTTTCCACCTGCTTTACAAATGAACAGGAAATTCTCCCGTCAACGCCTGGAGAAGAAATACTTAATAACTTCCATTATTAAGTATTAATAGAAGTTGCCAGCATGAATCCCTGTGAATTTTATTGAGAGCAGACTTCAAAGTGGACTCTAAATGTTTCCATTTATTTTTAATTGCACAAGTAAACCAATCTAAAAATCCAGTGGAAGATTTACTTCCTTTCCAAACTGTTTCTGGATGAAATGTTAGCACTTTTATAAGGGAATAAGAATTGAGTCAATATTGCTGTTGAGAAGCCATGTACATTCCAGTAATAAGAAGTATAAAAGCACACTTCAATTAAAAAAAAGGGAAAAGAATTTAAAAAAAAGGGAAAATGAGTATAGCAAACTTTTAAATTAGGAGATTAATTATTAAAGATGAGTGGTCCATCCTTAATTTTTACCATCCCACACTTCAAGCACAATCTTACCTGAAGTAAAGAATATGTTTTGCTAGCAAATACAAAAGATTCTTGTCAAAAACCATGTTGTTACCCTGATGACTAAAGTTTATCACCTCAGTAAGGCTGTCCAAAGTGTATCTCCCTGACGTCATTGTCACACTCCCCAATTGTTTTGATTCGTTCAGTGTCCCATGTTGTACATTAGAAGAGGGCTGTAAACACTGTGAAATGGCTAGGGGATACTGAGAGCTTGTCAGGGATTGACATTCTGCAGACACAAGAAGCAAGGAGATTCATTGAATGGTGTTGTCATGGGTAGTGGAAGAAAACTGATTATTGGCAGGGGGTGGTTTATATACCCAATTGTGCAAGGACTTCTGTAAATATCAAGTTAATTGGCAGAACAGTAAATTATCTGAATAATTTAGGACCTGCCTCTGAAGGCCCACACAGTTTCTGCATTTTAAAAATTTTTAGGAGAAGCAGCATGTATGACGACATCAATGCATATTTGCAAATTATGTGCCATTAGCATCCAAGATTTAGACATTGACGTGATATAACAAACAATTTAAATCATTTACTCTCCCTTTTGGTTAGTAACATCAGCCCTCCCCACTGATCAGAGAGAAGTGTGGCTGTTTTCTGCCATGCCTTTTAAGAGGTAACCAGGAGTGATGTTTGTGCTGGCAGATTGGTTGTTAAAGTCTTTGCAAGGGGCTCAGAATGAAAAAACAAGCTAAAAAATTAGTTCAAGTAAGAACAAGAATCCCCATTACGGTCAACCCAAAAATGCATGAAATTAAGATGGGTTTGGTGCAATGCTTTATAATTAAAAAGTTGTGGGCTTTCAATCAGAGAAAAACATCATCTCACTCCTTTATTAGGTGCCAGAGTAACTTAGCTTCATTTCATGGTTCTTGCACATAAATTGCCCTTAGATTGATCAGTGTGGAGAAGTTCCTCAGTGTTGTACACAGCAATTTATGTCACAGCAATTCCTTTGGGTTCTAGGGAGAAATAGAGCCATCCTAGCAGAAATGTAATCACTAGATATACCATGGCTGTGCTGTACTAGTCACTCTCATTTTCAGGTGCTGCATGGTTTGGAAGGGCCGGGAAACATAAGCAGGGGAATTGTTCACAAAGTTTCTTCCCTTCTCGTACTTCAGTGGGAAGATCAGTCCTATATTCACAGTCCCCACTGAATTCTGAGAGGAGAGAAAAAATGCTATTTATTGTTAGTGTTGTTGTAGGAAGAGGGAGACAAACAGATGAGTTTTGCTGGTTTGATATGAGGCTCAATAGATCTGACATAATTTTTCCGACTGAAGGAAGGCATCTCTGGGGTCGAAGTTAGTGGGCCAAAAAAAGTTTTCATCAGGGTTGTCAGAGATACACACACCTAGATAAAAATTGGGATCTCACACAAAAAAATCTCAAAGGAGATGCCAAAGTTGTTGTATCCATTCCTTTGAAAGCAAAGTCATTTATACTGCAGTTCCTACAGAAGTATTGAAGAACTTTGAACAATCAAGACTAAAAACTATGTACAAAATCACCAGTTGTCTCAAATCCTTTTGACCCTTCTCGAACATCTCCAGTGGCTCATTCTGCAGTCACTGGTTACTACAAGGTAGGCTACCAACAAAGGTTTTCTTGTAATCACTTACTATAACCTAGAAAATAAACCTAAAATATAATGAATAGCAATCATTCTAAAAGCAGGCAGAATAGCTAAGAGAAAATATGACATCTTCGTCATAGCTACAGATAATTTCTTATGTGTATTTATGCCACTTAGCGAAGGAAGTTGACTCCAGTTTGGACACCTGTCTCAGGTGAAATCAAGAGCAGATAAAGTTGGAATCTAAATTTTCTGTAGAGTCAATATTAAAAAACTATCCCCCGAAAGACAACTGAGTCAACTACCCAAATCTGATTCTTACATCTAAGCTGTGTCAATAGCTGTGTACTTCCAGCTATAACAGGGTTCACAAGAGGTATTCAGAGGTCTCAGTCACAGATATAGGTGGAATTTAGCTTTAAACCCCCAAAATATCCCAAATCAAGAAAGATTAAAAATCAATACTGATTTCAATGTAAGACCTCCCTAGTAATTCTGAAGATATGTTTATGGCATCTAACAAATCAGTGGCATATTCTTTGTTAAAGTAAGTTCTAGAATAATACTCAATTTAAACCTGTATTCCTTTCGTTAATATTCCAATCAGAGATTTTTATGATTCATTATAAATCATTAATTTTATCCATATAGATTTTAAATGGCCAATATATTCCCCTAGTTGCTTAAAGTCTAATTTTTTCCTTCATGTGTTGATCTTGGGATTGAACTACTTCTTCAAAGATCCAAGGTACTGATTAAACAATGATTTATAATAAGATTATCATTTATTGATCCATGTTCTCCAAAAATTACACAAATTGAGTTCAAAGTCTGTCACTTCTTTTTACAGTGAGATCTCTAAACTTACTTCCATGTCTTTTGAAGTAGCTGCTTACTAGATTAAGTATCATTATTATAGCAAAGGTGTCACAATATAACTAATCATTTCCTGGTTGCTTTTTTGTAAAATGAGTACTTGATGTTATCTTTTGTGAACAATGCAATTCTATCCCATAATTTCCACTTAGCTTCTTAATAAACTCTCTTCAAATTATTTTGTGGAATCCTCTGCTTTGACAAAGTCTGTTAAAGGATTTCAAATTATTCTGTTGTTCAAATTATTCTGTTAAAAGATTTCAAATTATTTCGCCTCTGTGTCTTAGGTTGCAAAGCAAGATGTAACCAAAAGTATGTATTCTATTACCATCTATTAAAACCAAGTGTGGCAGTGTTTCTTTATCTCTTCCACAACCCATCCTCCCTCCAGGGGATATCTGCTGTTAATCGGCCATTAAGGCTCACTGCATGACTGATAAAATTACATCAACTCATTGGGAGATGCTCC
>VZSR01001299.1:8339738-8381966 GCA_013398615.1 Brachypodius melanocephalos | reverse complement strand
AGCCCCTTAATTTCAAAATTATAATAATTTGGAGGGAGAGGGCTTACATTCTCCATTTCAAGGGATGCTCCTGCTTTCTCTAGCAGGCACCTGTGTTTCCAAACCAAGACATACTGAAATAAAAAAGAATTTTTTTAAAAAGATGCATTCACTTCAGACGATAAAATGGGAGAAAAGTAAGCATTCCAGTATTAAAATTCAGTCTAATCACAGGACTTTACATTAATCATTTTTGCAGAGGAATCCAAACATGTAAACTGCTAAACTGTGGGCAGGTATTCCTGCCTCTTTTATCATGTAGGGATAATCCTCCAAAATCTGCCAGATTGCCAGCATGCCTAAAAAAAGAAAGCTTGGGAAACCTTTACTCCATACTAAGCTTGATCAGAGTTAGAGATACAGCTGCCAGCCTGGCTCAGAACAGCAGCAGAACATTCATCTTGCCAGGGAAGACCTAGAGTGAAGTGGTGGTTGGGTGAAGTCCTGATTCCTGGGTGGGACTAAGAGGCACAACAGCCCCTCCCTCCTGGCAATGTCCTTTGAATAAGAGAACGTGATTTGGGCTATTTGTACAGAATTTATCAATCTGCTTTTGCACTGTGAGTTCAACATATCTAGAGCACATCTGGCTCACTCTCACGCAGAAGGCAGCTGTGCAACATATGTGTCTGTGTGTGTACTTCAGTCCAGGAAATCCCAAGCAGAAACATGACAAACAGTTCCTGGCTTCTTCCATCAATTTACAAACATTATGGAGAAATTCACAGTCTAACATGCTTCAAAATCAGTGGTTTAAGAAGACGTCTTCCAGCTCTATATGTTATTTCAAAATGTGATGTGGGGTGATTTTTGTCTGGTTTTGAAACATCTCGGTGTCCCACATAGTCGTGGACCATTGATCTGTATCCACATCTTCTCTTCAGAATTTTCTTGAAATACCTGGAGGATGAGCCACCCAACTCAGTAGTTACAAATTAGTGTGCTGTGATTCAGAACAGAGTGTGTCAGTGCAGACCTTCTGTCCCAATACTCCCACATCTTTTCAAAACTTGCGCTTGAAATCTTTTGAAAGCTGTACATGCTGGTTTTTATTTGCCCTTATCCTAACTAGGCCCCTATAGAGAAAATGTGAGAGACATGTTTCCAGCAGCAATGGTTTCCATCAGTCAATTGGTTTCCAGACCCTTCAGAAACAGAACTCCAACATAGCCACCCCTCACTGCCATTTTTTCTTGTATTTTTTTCCCCTGTAAAACTTCTCATAAAACATCTCTTCAAAAAGAGCTAAAAGAAATAATATTCCCAAAATGTATCAGATTATTCCTAAAATAAGGAATAAATATGACTCTGGTGTAGCATTTAAGTTTTTAAAACAGAAACTACTAAAATCATTTGTCTGCTACAGGAAACAGCACAAATACTTGATACCTCCAGTGATTGTGGAGAAGGAATCAAGTGTGAACTGCAAATCTTTGCATGTGGATAACTTCAACATAATTTTTGGACTGGCATTTGAGTTGCAAAGAATAGTGTTTAGTAGCAAATAGTACCTGTGACAATATATTCAAAGGATGATTCATATTAGAGGTTGGTAGATAACTGATCTGTGTGTTCTCTACCCACTTCCAGGCAATCCAGACTTGGGTATACAAATAAATACAGGTGAACATTTACCAGCTGCCTTGAGACTTCACCAGAAAAAAATATGTCCTTATCTTGTGTTATAGATCACAACTATTAGTGATTACATCTTCAGTT
Organism: Brachypodius melanocephalos; assembly: GCA_013398615.1. Classification (NCBI taxonomy): domain Eukaryota; kingdom Metazoa; phylum Chordata; class Aves; order Passeriformes; family Pycnonotidae; genus Brachypodius; species Brachypodius melanocephalos. The sequence continues at coordinate 8,380,208 of VZSR01001299.1, read as the reverse complement.
TGTACTCAGTAAATTTATGCTGTACTGAGGTAATACGTCATGCCTAAAGGGAAGTGTGGTCCAAAGTAGCAAACACTGTTTTAGGATCCAGGCTCTGTGATTCAGCAATGGTGTTTGAACATTCAGATGTTACTTCTTTAAGCTATTTTTCAACAGATCTGAACAATATAATTGCATAGCCATTGCAAATATGTTCCAGAGTTTTAAAAACAAATCACAAGAGAAAAGATGAACAGATTTCATTAGGTACAAGGTAACATTGAAAAATGTGTGTGTATAGAGTCATAGAGACAACAAATATTGTTAGTGGTAGTTATGAAATACTTGGAGATATAGAATGCATTGAAAAATAATTTTTTCTCCTTTGTCTTCTCTGTACTTGCTTCCTTCCCAGCCAACTAATCTTTTAATAATGGTGATTTGTTTGAAGTGTCATTTGTTTTGACTTGCAAGAGTCTTCCATAAGTCTCCAGGCAGGACAGGAATAGAACTTACATATCATTAAAATGGGAAGAAGTAGCTGGAAAGAGTAAAAACATCCTGTATAAAAATATTTTACAGATATCTGAATTTGCAATCAGTTTATTGTCTTGTCTCTTTTTAGAAAATTGTAGACACAAAACTGTTTCCACAGTAGCAACCTTAAAAAAAAAAAAAAAGTTCTTGTTTAAACTAAATTAAATTTAAAATAGCCTTTTAGTGATTGCCACAGCAAACTGGTAAAGAACAATAGAATAAATTCAGGGCATACATGCTTTGGGCAAGTACATCTACCATAGTATTTCACCTATTAATCAGCCTGCTTGATTGGATTGGTAGCAACATCTGGTCTGCTTAAGACTGGGTAGTTTTGTTCTCGGTTCTGCATGTATCTGCCTTTTGTCTGTCTGGACACATTTTGCTGTTTTAATTAGACAGCTCTGGTAAGTTCTCAAGTCCCTGATTAATATATTAATCACCTTGGCACAACTAAGTCCCCTTTTAAAACAGTGTCAGGTAGGGAACATTAAGCTCATATCAAACTCTGTCATGTAATTACACATTTCAGTTTCAGCTCTCATGAAGCCAGCAGCTGTACAATAGCCTCAGTACAATTTGTCTAGCCTGAGAAAGGATGTGCAACCCAGATTACACCAGCAGTGTGTGGCCAACATCTGAGAATTAAACTGAGTGCTTGGAGAATTTCTCCTATGCTCTGTCCAGGTTCCAGGGAAACAAGTGGATCAAAGATGAGATTTCCAGGATTTCCAAGGGAAAAATAAAACTCAACTGTAAAGTGATTTTCTTCTGTTTTCATTTTTTCCCCTCTTTTGTGATATAAATACCTGGGATTTGCCTTGATCCAAGGGGTTGCCTTGCATCAACAAATGACAAAGAGTGGAGTCAGCTTGTGTCTGTGGTGAAATCTCAATGAGTGGAGAAAATTCCTGTGATTTGGCTATTCAAATGTAAGACAGACAATGGGTTTCCACCCCAACAGACATCTGGGGTCAAGTCCGTTGCTTGGAAAGAGTGGCTTGATGTCAGCCCCGTTCTGCATGTTTTAAACTTGCCTTCTGATGTTTTCAATAAGCCCTCTGATGTTTATGGAACTATAAGCAGAGTTCTCACATTTTTAATGTAAACAAGGAGATGTTTACACATTTTTCTCCTCAAGGAGGAGCCTTTTGAGTGATGGTAATATACACCAACACGATTAATATGGTGGTGTCACCTCTGACCAATAATTGGTCATTCTGTACAGTTGTATATAATGGAGTCAGATTTTGAAATAAAGAGGACATTCCTTGCTGACCTCGATCCTGTCCCTGCCTCATCATTTTGTGGCATCAAGAACAACTGGTGCCCTGCGTCGTTCCACAATGACAAGTGGCGTGTGAGCAATGACAGCTTGAGATTGGAACTGCAAAAGCACTGATAACTCTAGAATTTCATTCAGAATTAGGACATTTCCAATGAGAATTAAAGATCATCCAAAATCACACCCTTCACATTATTACACTATTTAACTGCTTTTTGCAGCATATGAATTAGTCATGATGATGTTGAGTTCAATTATCTGTAAAACCAGCACCTACTACTTTTAATTTCTAGGGTACAACCTGTCCAGTGGTAATATAATGAGATCCAAGCTGTATATTGAAGTCTTACACATCTTTAGTGGTCCACACTGTGCTAATCATTAATTGTAAGCAAAGGGACAAGTGAAGCCAAACTGGGTGAAGAGTCCCACCAGCTTGCAGGCAAAAGATATCATAATAAGCACTTTTCATGACAGGATTACTGAATATCACAGGTAGAAATCAAATCTTCTGGTGGTTATTGAAGTATATCATAAACCAGGAGATGGATTCTATGAATAGAAAACAATCAATGAGAGGAGACCTACTTCTCATTTCACATTGTATATTTGATGTTTCGTATTTCCTATTTCATATTTCTTTTCTCCTTCTCAGTCTCATGAGGTCAATTGTACAGAGATGATTTTGAGAATCCCTAGAGTACCTCCACTGGCTTTGTGAAGATGCACAAAGCATAAAACATCTCAGAACTTTGAGATGGCAGGACAAAAAATGCACTACTGGAAAATGGAGAGTTCTATTTCCCAATCAATTGGGTTGCAAATGAGTGGGGTGTAAGCTTTACCTGTCATTCATTCAGTGGCCTGGTGTGAGTAAACCTTGTGAGGACAGGTGTCTGCTTCCACCTTAGCTTCTGCCTACCACTAAATGAAATGTAAAGTTCTGACATCACCTTTTCATTCAATCTCTGTTATAAAGCAACTCAGTTTGTTACATGAGGTTAAAACCAGAGTTGGACTAGATGAAATTCAGCAACAGAACTTCATTTAGTTCCTGCAAATGGCTGTCATAAGCATGTCCAACACAATCCAGTAACAAGTTATTCAGTTATTCCAGTCATTCCCCTAAGAACTAGTGCTGGCTAGGTCAGATGTCCTTGGAAGCAGCAGGCATTTAAGACAGGGCAAGGCATTAGAGTGACAGCAGACATTGGGTGCACTGGAATGTCACAGTCTGGTCTGGTGGTGAAGGTGCCGCAACCTTCCTTGCCAGAAGCGTCTTTAAAAAGGCACCCTTGTGTGACAGGGCACAGGCACTCTCAGGTGCAGAATGAACAGCTCTTTGTGCACTCTCAGGTGCACAGTGATCAGCTCTTTATTCACTCTCAGGTGCAGTCATTTGCTTTTTGTGAGGCTGCCCGAGCAGCAGAGGCCCATTTGCCACCCCAGGAGATGCAGGAGTAAAAAAGCGAGACCGGGTCTTTCTGATCTCCAGGAGAGCATCCTTACCCCACAAAGCCCAAAGGGCAAAGAGCCAAATGGCCCCAGGGGCAGGGACTATATAGGGTAGCCAGGGGGTGGATTTCATAACTTGGCCAATGGGGAAAGGAATTGGGAAAGGAACCAATCAGGGGAAGCATCCAAAAAGGAACCAATCAGGAGGGGTAAAAACCAGGCAGAAGTGGAATAACCAATGGGGTATGAAACATTAACATAGAACTGCAAAGTCTCATGGGTTGAAGCATTCTTGCTCACCCTGAGCTAGAAGGAAATCTCTCAAAGAGACTTCCCAGAGGGGAGGGCTTGCTGAGCGATGGTTTAGAGACTACGCATTTTCTGGGTGTGTGAACTGTTGTCTGTGGACAGTTTAGGTAGCACTACACTGAGATGTGCAAATCTGCTCTGAGCCAATGTGTCAAGGCTTGCACAGTGCAGACTGGCACTGATTTCTGCAGGTGACACATGTGGAGCTGCATCTCTGAGCCAGGCAACAAGCAGGTTGAATCCTACTACCTTTTGCATTATGCTGTGCCTATGCTTCATTGTCTAGCATAGACAATATACTTTGATTTTCACATAATTCGTATTCTGCTTTAATATCTAGATAAAAATGACATAAATTTATTTATTTACGAGGCATAAAATTGTCGATAGCCATTAAGCACAAAATCTTATTTCACAAAACGTCTAGCAGATTCAGCTTTACTTTCGTGGTCAGATAATGTATTTATTCAGTGTCATTGGAACACATAGTTAAGGTAACAATATTTTTTATTAACATCATCTATACAGAGAAGTTTTAGAACATTTGGTTTATTCTTTTCACATTTTTATGCATCTGTGCATTCCAAATTAATTTCATTGTCCATAAAGTTTTAATGATTTTTGAGTCTTTCCAGGAAGATTGTTAAATGTACTATATTATGAGAAATATTTGGATTTTAAATTTAATTATGGTTACTAAACATTACAAAGGCAAGGCAGAACTAAAACCAACTATTTAGGCATATTTTGAAAGAACAGTCACACTGGATGTAGAAGAATTTTAGATGTAAAAGTTCTTTCAATTCTGTGATGATTGAAATTGGTTTTTCATTCTTTCTGAATATTCTGTAATGCATTTTAAGAAATATTTATCCCTTTTTTATAAAAAATATGTAAAGTATAATTTTGAGGATATCTTTTTTAGTTTTATTTAGAAAGAAGTCGAGAAAAAAATTGACTCAGAATAGAATTTTATTAAGTTGGCTGCTTTTCCATTAACTAAAATAAAGCATATAATTTCTCTTCAATTTTCATTCATCTGTCAGAATCATTTAGTATAAGTAGCAGAAGGCAAACTATCCAATTGCTGTTAATTCATTTTAGACCTAAGCAAATATTCCGGCTTTCTATCTGAACAACCACAGAGAATATTTGCATTCCAAGTACTTGCTCACTTTCACCACCTTCATAAATTCGAATACTTAGATTTTGTAAAACAGAATAATTCTATTTACTGAAATATAGTCAGTAAGTTAACTAAAAGCAGGAGAAAGGGAACAGAAATCCAGGCTGATGTGAGCACAGACCCACTGTCAGTGAAGGAAGGATTGGTATCTGAACTATTGTAGGATCCTGAGCCCTACAAATCAACGGGCCCTGGCAATACCTGCTGAGAGTGGTGAGAGAGCTGCCTGACACTGTGGCAGGGCAACTTTCCATAATCTCTGAGAAGTCATGGAGATTGGGTGATGTCCCAGAAGACTGGAAGAAAGCTAATGTTGAATCCATCTACAAGAAGGGCTTAAAGGAGGATCCAGGAAATGACAGGAACATCGGTCTTGTTCGGTCCCTGGGAGAGTTGTGGAATAAAGCATCCTGGGGGCCATCAGGAGTCAAATGAAGCACTTAACTGGGAAAAGCCAGTACGAACTCACCAAGGACAAGTAGCTCTTAAAAAACCTGATAACCTTCTATGACAAAGTAGAAGTTTGCTCTGTTGATGGGGGAGCAGCAGTAGACATTGTCTATATAGACTTCTCCAAGGCTTTTGATGTGGTTTCCTGAGGTCTCCTCCTGTGCTAAGGTCTGGACAAGTGTTCTGTTCAGTAGATGGAGAATTGGCTGATGGGCTGCACTCAGAGTGTGGTGGTAAATAGCTCCCTTCAAATTGGCAATCTGTCACATTTGGTCCCCAGGGATCAATATTGAGTCCAACACTGGTTAATATCTTGGACCACAGGATCCCAGAGGCCCCTTCTAATCTGATGTTCTGTGATTCTATGATAGTGACATGGGTAAGTAGTGGAGCTCAAGGACAGCACATTAATATTAACTAGACAGTGCAGCAGAGGATAAGTTAATTAAAGAATAAAGAAGTGAGATTCAATCTTCCCAACTCAGAGCTGCTGTCAGCCTTTGTAAGTTGAGCAGAGTCATGCCTGTAAGGATGTCAGATCTCCAATGAAAAACCCTCTGCTTCTGGAAGTGATGTTACCATTTTAGTCCTTAATATCACTGTATGGGGACCTGACAGATAAAATCAGTTCTGTAGAGCAATATAAGCACAAGACACATTCACCTGAAAATTCACTTTCATTCACACCTGCAGGAGGAAGGACTGAATTATGAAAGACAGTGAATCAGAAAAACATTTTGATCATGAAAATGGCAAATGTTCTCAGTGTGATGTAGCAGCTAATATAGTCTTTGGATGCACAGACATGGAGGGCTCTCTGCCCATTAAGGCATGTTCAAGTTATCATTCAGAGCTGGAAGCATCAAGTCTGTCTCAGAGCACTGCTCCACACAAGACTAATCCATCCTGCTGAGAGGTGACACAGCCCTGAACTGTGCCAGGAAAAACCCACAGGAAAACAAGTCTTGAAAAAAAAAAGAAAAACATCTCACTGCTCTTGTACACAGCATTAGAGAAATCTGATGAAATATCATACACGTTCTGTGACTTCTGCTCAACTTAGTGAAGATTAAGATGAATGATTCAGCCATGGTGCACCAGCACAAACTCCCAGCCAGCATCACTCACTCCTGCTGGGCAGCTGTCAGACCCAGTAACGTTGCTGTGTTGTTCTGACTGTAGCTGACACACCCATGAGAAGCAAAGATAAACCAAGGGTGGGAACTGACTCCACATAATTTTTTAAGTGTCTCCAGTGCAGGTGTTTACAGAGCAGTCAGATTTATCAGCCCTCAGCACGGCTAATGAACATTTGGTCAGTGAAGTCAATGAGAAAGAGCTCAGTGGCCTGAACAGGGGTGGTGGATGCCATTTGAGATGCCCTGGAGGATGTCATACATCTGAACAGGGCTGGGCTATATGAGCCCACCCCAGAGAGAAACCAGAGTCCTGCTGCAGCAGGAGGATGCACAGGTTAGCCCCCAGCATCTAACTGGTGCTAGGCAATGATGATTTGGCAGCTGAATATTGCTACTAATTTTTCTTTTCTGAGAATAGGCATCTATATTGGAAGTCCAAAATCTCTCTGAAATCTCTATTTATTAAATTTCAGTTGTCTATAATTACCTAAACTTATCACACACATAGGCATTATATAACTCTGTAACATTTAAATTTGGTGTCTAAATCTGGAGGCTCATTTAGGACAATCAAGAAGATACAGAATTATGTACTGGATGTTCTATCCTGTGCATAGCTGAGGCACAGTGCTATTGCTGTTTTCCAAAGTGTTACCTCATCTTCAGAAATTAAGTTTTGGAACACAAACATTGTTTTTCTCAGACTTTCTCAAATACTGATTCTCAAGGGATGATCCCAGGGAAGAAAATTTGTGAAATAAATTTGCAGGTGTGTGAATGCAGGGTACAAACATGGCAAGCTTTGTTTCAGTCTCCCTTAGAAATTCCTGATTTCATGGACATTTGGACATTTGCATCACACCTGCAAAACTAATCTGTCTCATCCCAGTTCCAGAGGCAAATGACCTGAGACGTATGCGATGAAATTCATGATCACAATCACAAAGGCCAAATCTGTTTCATGCAGTGGAGCAGTGTGCAGAGGTTTAAGAGAGCATAGTCAGTAACCAGAGCACTGTGTAAAGCCAGCCTGGATCTGGAATTAATTGTTCATTTTTGTGTAGCCACTGGCAGGGTTGATCAAAGGCAAAGTTGAGGAGTAGTCCTGAGCAAGGCTGCTGTACAGATTAAAGCCTTCTCTGCACTATTCAACACTTCTGAATCCAGAGCTGACATCCCTGTCCCTCTTTGGAATGAGCCAGAAGCAGAACTGAGGGAGCCCAAGTTGAAACAACCTCATCTCTTTCCCAACCTCCCATTAAAAAATGAGAGAGATAACAGGAAAATCTGATCACCTGTATACAGAAAGAGGAAGATGTCACTGTCATAAAAAAGTCACTGAACAGGAAATGGATTATCAGATACTTTGAGTTCCCTCTGGCAATATGCTGATAAAAAAGGCAAAGAATTCCAATTTGTCTCAAATAACTGGACTGTTCTCCCTATGTGTTTGAGTTTGTTTTATCAGATAAGCAAGAAAAATATAATTTTAAATTTATAAAATGCTGAGCTTGTGATTAAAAGTAATGGGTACAGGATCTTTTCAGTTTTGGTTTGTTTTTGTTTTCAGTTCAGTTGAATGGGTATTTTTGCATCAGTTGGAAGTTAGGAAAAGGAAATGTACTTATTTCATTTAATAAGAATTGCAAAATAAAGTGCAATCAAACCTTCCTGTTTACAGATACTTCAAACAAGCAAACATGAGAAAAAAAAAAATAGAAAAAACACTTAGAAGAATTCAAATTACATCTTCTATCACAAATGGAGATTTGGTGTCAGATGAGAAGACACGGTAACCAATCCAAGCTATCAAATATTAATACAGTCATTGTAGAACACACTTATATCTGCAGTCCTCTTGGACTAATGGTAGGTAATTTTACATGTTTCCCATATTTAATTCCCTTTTACTCTTGTTCTTGTCACCTAGAACATCACTGACAGCCTACACCATTTGGTTAAAATATTGTTCTTTAATTTTTCACAGAAAAAAGACCCATCTGCAGCAGATGCCTCAAGCAAGTCTTGATAGGTTACAAGGCTACACAAACATTACATGGGTACCTGGCAAGCTTAGAGAAATCTGCCATGCACTGGGTCTGTGTTAGGCCAATAGCCAAGAGATCTCTTGGCCCAGGCTCCAGGCAGAGATAACACAGAATCTTCCCACAGCAAGACCTCAGAAATGGCACACAGGGGCTTACATGCCTTGGCAGGATTTGCAGTGGAATGTGAAGGGAGGAGATAACTTTTGCATTTGGATACACTGAGAAGCAGTGATAAAAATTGTAATCAGATCATTATCGCATTGCCAGAATGTCCAATTCAATTACAAATCTTGGATGTATAATAAATACGTCTGTGTAGCCTCGGGCCCATATTCTTTTCCCTGCACTAAAATTTCTTTTGGCAACAGTACAAGTTTCAGTCAAGCAGTAAATTTCAGGGCCAGAAGAACATCGTGGCTACAAGATGAAACTGTGCCTGAGTGAATTTTGGCTTGACAAAGCAGAGGAGAGGGAGGAGCATTGGGGCACTGGGCATGTCTCCAGCTCAGGCTCCAGCCTCACTCAGGAAAAGGTTCCTGGCTTCCCTCTGCCTCCTGACTGTGCCTGGTACTGAGTGACAACAGGGTGCTGAGGAAAGTGGTAAGGAGCTCGTCCTCCTTGGCCTCAGCAAGCCTCACACAAGGTCTTGACTGTGAACCTGCCCCTCTGAAACTGCATTTAGCTTCACTGACACAGTTGTGGTAACTCTGGCCTCAAGCTTCACATAACCCTTTACACCCTGCTGATCCAACAACCTGTTCTTAAATCCATGATTAGACTTTGAAGGCAGTAAAGTTGCACTCCAGATAAGGAAAGTTGTGGTTTGTCTACTGCTAAAGGCATTTTCACCTAAAAGTTTCCTCGGTCAATTATCATACTTTAGCAGTCACACTGCTTGGCCAGGTCTCCAGTGGGCAGCAGTTAGAGACACAGAAGCCTTAACTTCTTTTGGGTTCATTTCAAAGGTCTCAGCACTGTGTCCGTGCTGCCAAAGCTGCCATACAGTTTTGTAGTATAAACTAAGATTACATGTTGGCTACTAGAGAGGCTGGCATGATATCAGTAATTGTTTCAGTGAGCAAGTCCTGTTGCAGTGACACTGGATACCTTTGTAGGGAAGGAATCAACCATCAATGTCTGAAAAGACCAACAACAACCCTATTAATTGATGCATTTTAACAAGCTTGATAAGGTGTGTGTACACAACTTGTGGCAGTGAGAGCAGAATTACAGAATATGTAAACACAGGCATATATACAAATAAATAATGATATTAGTTGCTGAAACAGAGTTTGGTTTGAAATCTCTTTTTTTCAGTTGTTGCAAGTACATTTATTAACTCAATGGGAATTGTGAGTGTCCTTTTCTCCAGCAGAGAGGCAGCTGAAAAGGTCTGTATTTCTGTAATGGAACAGGCTTTTCTAACCAGTCTGATTAGCAAGACAGAGCAATTTATGTGCAAGCAGAGAATCCACGATAATGCCATTTTTCATAGCAGCCACGGAGGTCAACTACATTTCCTCCAGAGTCCTCAGCATGTTAACACTGAAATACATTGCAGGATCAAACTCATAGTTTATCTACCACTGCTCTCTGAGCTGAGCATTTTGTTTTGAAAGGAGCTGCTTTGATCCAGGATTTTGGGCATTTTCTTCTGTTCGTTGTCATTTGGGCCTTTTGCTAACTCCCACATGGATCTAATCCAAGCAGCTCAGCCACCATAATTGTGCAAATATGGAAAAAATAATTTACTTTTTCCTTATATCTCACTAACAAAAGTATTTATCATTACAAGAACTGTTTTTGTGAGAGGAAATCTTCTCCAGCAGTCCATGAATTCCCTAAGGATTATTGGCTATATCACAGCAATTTTCTAATTTAAGGATGCAAATGTTTAGGTGAATTTAAAGACAAAAAAAAACCCCAAGCAGATTCTTCTTTGCTCTTATGTGAGGAATAAAGAAAGACTAGAAAGTTTCTGCTAAAAATTCCTTCCTCTGTTGTGAGTGTACTTTCCTGTTTTATGGGAATCTTCTGGGATCAATCAGAGAAGTACTGGATACATAAGAAAACTCTAATTCAGATGTCACTGTCTAAGGTGGGAAAGGTGTTTAGTCAGACTTTCGTGTCATTAAAAATTACATAAATCCATGTTTAGAAGTAATCTTGATAAAAATTGATTTTTAGAATTAAATTCTTGTGCCTCTTCCATGAGATAATATGAAATAAAGCCAGGGTCTATGTTCCTGAAAGCAACTCTCTTTCTGTGTCTCAATAATGCATCCGTCAGTTCCTGAGAATTTTCGAACCAATTGACCAATTTCAAACAAATGTGAATTTGGTTCCCAAGGCCCAAAAATACTACATTCATGTAAACTTCATGGGAAATGGTGGTTCTACAAGGGAGAAAAATCCAAATCAGCACCCTTCTGGTGGAAAATCTGGATTATTTGTTAGTATTGTAAGCCTCCGTGGCAGCTCATTGGTCAAAATGTCTGTAGGTTCAAGAGTGAACAGATAAACAGAGATCATTGGCAAACACTGAGGGTGCTTTATGGGACGTGTTGGAAAGCAGAGGTGTTGTGAGCATTGCAGGCAACAGGGAGCCCACCAAATTTTGCAGAAGGGATAATTTTTTCCTTGGCAAATTATACTCAAAAGAAAAGGATTTGGGGCAGATACTTCCTGGTACAAACTATCATGAACTTAATTGTAATTGTTGATTGTCTGGCCACAACTGCAGTGCTTATGAAAAGGGAGACTTAGGTCATGAAGGAGATTCTAGCCACAGGGAATGGCTTCTCTTGTTTGTACCTCCTACTTCTGTCAGAAGGTCAAAGAAAAGCTGAATATTTAGACCACACTGTATATTGCCAGAGTTCTGGTCAAATATTAATTAATGACTTGTCACAGCACCCCAGTGAATGTTGCATACATTCCAATAAACCACTGTAATGATAATGGTGTGGGGGAGGCTGAAACACTGAGATTGCTTTTCTTGCTCCAGAACACACAGGAGGACAGGAATTCAGAGAGTAGCTCTGCACAGTCCCCAGGAGAGAACTTCTGCATTGCTGGAGACATCCACACTGAGGGTGCCCCAACCCTTATCCCAAGGTGAAGAAATGAGGCAGAGAATGATGTCAGTCATCAGTTACACTGGCAGAGGTCTTGGCTATTTATTGTCCACTTACCCTGCAACTCCCTTTCTGCAGGCCTACATTAGAGAAGCTGTTCAAGTTACACTCACACTAAACCCACTGGGTTGCTGAATATGTGATTTGCTGGAGATTGTTCAGCACTCTTTAATGAGAGCATCTCTAACAGCTTTTACTTCATCAATCAAAACAGCAGCATCTGCATTCTTTCTTCCCTATCAATTTTGCCATATTTTTGTTTCTTCATTCTGGGCTCTTCATCAGCTGCATCTCCTGCCAGCCTCCCCCTCATCATCCATCAGTTGCCACTGCAGAAAAAGATGCTGATTCCCATATTGTGACAGCATCTCCAGAAACAAAACACCAATGGTTAACTCTAAATTATTTGGACAACAGCCATGACCTCCCTAGCAGTTACCTGCTGTTCTGCTCTTAAATTTTCTTCGTGCCACAGAATTGCCAATGCAAACCACACACTGCAGGGACCACAGCAGCTAACGGAGCTGGCAAGTGGCCAGCATGTGCCATGCTGGGGGAGGGCTGGGGGGAAAGATCCTGTACAGGTGGGATAGGTCCATGCATATGGAACCCCAAAATCAGACAGGTGTAGAAATAAATCAAAAGAACCAAACCTTCAAGTTAAGAAAATCTATTTCAAAGATGTTGCAGGAACCAGAAAAGTGGAGGTTTTTTGTTTTTTTTTTTTTTTTTTGGGGTATTTGTTTGGGTTTGGGGAGTTTTTTTGGTTTTTTGTTTGATTGTTTCTGGGGTTTGGGTTTGGGTTGTTTTTGTTGGGTTTTTTGGTTGTTTTTTTTTGTTTGCTTGTTTTTGGTTTTTGTTTTTGTTTTTGGCTTGTTGTCTTGTGTGCCAAGCTGAGGCCAAGGGAAAAAAGATGAATTCTATAATCTGGCAATAAAACTGCATAGCAATACTTTGCTTCTTGGTAATAACTTTCAGGGAGTTTCTCATTAAAACTGCAGTACTACATTGCACACATGCACAGAGCTCAGCTTAACGACACAGCCAACAACAGAATACTTCACTGCAACTCCCTTATACCCAGCTTCAGTGTGAGGTGTAAATCTTGCTTTATTTTTATTAACACCCTGATTCCAGAAGGCAAAAGTTATACATTTAAGCCCATCCCTGTCAGCACTGCTGATATGAACAATGACTTTCCAATATCAGGCAACTATAACTCACAATAAGAACTATCTGGATAGAATTTTAATGGCAAGAACAGGCTCCAAAGGGGCAGGACACATACACGAGCAAAGGCAGGCCTGACAGTTCATGGGAGAAAGCTCTGGGAAATGTGTCTTCTGGTAGAGAAAGCTGAAAGGATTTACTGATGCTCTCAGACAGAATCCCAGACCATTTTCAATATTTGTCCTGGCAAACAGGAGCAGAAGGAGGGTGAATAGTGGCAACAGGGAAATGGGATGCAGAAAGAGACAGAAAGTAGAGCAAGTAGAATAAGTGTAACACTAATTAAAAGTAAGGAGGAAAATATAAATCTTGGTTACTGGGATCATCAGCAGCCTTGTGAATAAAGGTGGGTTAATGGAAGTGTGACTCTTACTCGTCTGCCCCTTGGTTCAAACTACAGTTATATACTCTATAACAGCTACTTTACAGAAATGATCCCTTTCAGGCAGGGATAAGTAAGGCACTTTCTATGCAAGCTGCAGATAAAGGATGATATTGAGACATCATCTTTCATATTGTCCTGTGAAATTTATTGTCAGTATCAAATGATGCTGAGAGATTGGAACAACACAGTCTTAGGTAAATATCTGGAAGTCAAGATTATTTCAGGTTTTTTAGCCTGGTTTTAAGACATAGAGTGAATGTAGCCATGTCATTTAGTTGCAGAAGCTTCTACACAACAAAAGTAGTATTTAATTACAAATTACAAACTCAGCCCTTAGTTACATATGCTTCATCTTGGACTATTCCAAGATCACTCAGACAACCAGCACAGAGATTGAAAGTGTCTGATCAGATTTTTCTCAGTATTTCACTATGTCTGAAATGAAAACTGCCTTGAAGTCACATCTTACACTTCTTTCTGCTCCCTGAATGTGTCTTTCATTTTGTGAGACATTACAGAAAATGATGACTGAGAAAATGAGTTTCTACTTTAAATGATGCCTACCCACTTAAATCAGCATGATGCTATTAGAGCATCACATGACAGACTCACATTGAGTTAACCTTTTACTATTGCAGATTCACTGCTTAATCAGATGAAGAAATGCCTTGCTAGCTCTTGAAAATGTTTTACCATGAACATTGGCTAATTATCATATATTTACATATGTTCAGGAAGCCTCTGGCACACTTCACAAGTATTTATCTGTTAGTATGGTAACTGTCTTTTCCTTTCGTAATTAAAAGGTCTTACAATTTTTCAGTTTACTAAAAATCATCTAGCTGGTACACTCTAAAATATCCTCTACTCTCTATAAGAAGCCACAGGTCTCAAATGCTAACACAGAAAATTTGATGACGTAGGTGATACATCCTGTCTGATATTTGTGTGACAGATATTCTGGATGAGAGCACTCTGTATTTACAGTGCATTCAGGGACAATGCAATCAAGTTTTACTACATATTTTGCCTTTGAGGCTTGAACTAGAACTAGTACAAGGCAGCTACTGAGTGATGCAAGTTGTTTGTCCTTTGAAAGGAGACTGCTGGCATTGTGGACCATGAAAGCAGGCTCCTAAAATGTGGGGCATCTATTCCTTTTCTGAAAGGTTCCTTTCTTTTTATGGCATGACATTCATAAATTGTTCCACTCAGAAGAGGCATCTTAGTCCCACAGAGTGAAAATATCTCTCAGCCATACCTGCACTAATTAGCAGCACCAGTTAGGAACTAATCTACTTTGTGAGAAAACTTTCTGAGAGAACAGAGATGATTTTTTTTAATGTTGCCAAAAATGTGCTTGTGAATGGGTGCTGCTGCTGACAGTGCAATTCTTCTAATTAGTTTATCCCCAAACTCACCACTGCCTCAGATAAAATACAGCTGTAGTATCACTCACTACAGATTACTACTCTAGACAACTTCCTAGCTGTCAACAGGTTCATATTCTGAATAGACACACTACTTTAATACATCATTAATATCATTAACAAGAAAGATCCCAGATGTACACAAAAGAAAGCAAAACTACTGGATTTTTCACCAGCTGTTCTTTTTTATGTAAAATACTTTAAAAAACTCTGCTCTTGTACACAGCCCTGACTACATCAATGTGCATGCTTCCAAAGGCTCATTAGGATATATTTTGGGTCATACTTGTACATTTATGTGTAAATTTAGGAGGCACATTAGGAATATTTCATGTCACATCAGTACATTTATGTGTAAATCAAGGAGCAAAGGCCATAATTGAACTCTCCAGTATTTCAATAGGAATATGTATTTCCCCATTAAGAATAGAGATGCTTTACTCAAAGTCATGTTTGCATTACATCAACAGAACATCAAAAATAATTGCTTTTTTGAACAGCAGAGCACAGAGGTCTCAAAGTCTGGTATTATAATGAGGGTTTGGAGCATAATGACAGTTATAAAGTTATAAAGCTCTGTTAGAGACTTGCACATGGCAAAGACAGAAAAGACCTCTATGATCTGTAGGCCTCCATAAAACAAAAAACTTAATTTTCCTGATTAACTACTGCTTACAGCAGAAACTAGAGGAGTAGCCAGCAATTTTTAAATTCCTCCAGTGATGGAGAAGTTATCTACTACAGCTCTTGTTAAATTGTACAAATGATTAATGGCCTTTGCTGTTAATAGTGTGTGCTCCACTTATTGACTAGGCTTCTCTAGGTCTAATTTCAAACATTTGTAGCTCCTTGCACATCTCTCTGTGGAACAGAGGTGCATTTGGCTTTATCAGATTTTTGTTCCACATGTAGATATTTAAAAAGGCAATTGGATCTCTGCTTGTGACTTCCTTTTTGATAAAGTCCTATGTGCACAACCAAGATTTCATTAGTCCCTTAGCCAAATAATTGCATTGGAGCCAAGGTTCAGCTGATTATCACAATTGTCTCAGCATGCCTGTTTTAAAGCCATTTCTAATGTGGATAGATCTCCCCACACTGTAATCAGGTTCTGTATTCTTCCTTCCTAAATGTGTAATTTTACAGTCAATTTTATTGAAGGTCAGATTAATTGCTTGTAGCCTTATTTATCAAGTAATTATTGTGATTGGTTTCTTTCTGTAACATATCCTCACCATTACTTATCATTCTCATTACTTGTGTCTTCTGTGAACTTTGTCAGCAGCAATTTTTGATTTTCTTCCAGATCAGCAGTACAGTGTGGAATACATGAAGTCAAGGACTAACCTCTAAAAAACCCTGATAAAAATCCAGTTTACAGTGGTATGTTGAGACATAGCAGTTGCCTTGCTCTAGTCTAGGTAGACTGATGATTCTCAGTGAAAATTGTTATAGATCTTGATGTAAATACATCACAAAATTCTAAGTTTGTAAACTCGCATTAGCTTTAGCTTTAAAAGAAGTAGCAAATTAAATTTGAAAATAAATTGTGCATCATCCACTTTTAAGTAATTCATTTTTTTTAACAATTATGAAATTATTTGTTTAAAAATTATAGTTGTGGTCATGCCTCTGGCGTGCCTCATGCCCTGTTTACATTGCTGCAACATTTGCCTCCTTTCAGTGCTCCAGACTTTCCGTGCCCCAAGACTTGAGACTCAGCATGGAGGAGCCAGAGAGTCCTTAACCACCTCTCTTGAAGTTACTGGATGCAAATCTTCTAAAGCCAGTAACTGGATAATAAATTTCTGCAGCTAATGCTTAGAATCACCCTGACTGTCTGTGGAACAGAAAGGTTGTCAGGTGCTCTGAGTGTCTCCTGGTGTCTCACATCTGAACTATTTATGGCACATGCTTTGTATTACAAATCACAATCACAGTCAGTGCAAAATTACACCCAGGAGAAAATCCCCTGCTAATCTCTCTTTTGTTAATCTAGTCACATTTTCTCTCTTTTTCCAATCCTGTTTACCTGTTGGAGAGCAGTGGCTGTAATGTGCTAAGCCTGTCTCTGTCTCCATTCCCAGCTTAACTGGAAGGAGTTGAAAAAAAATTGGTTCTTTCAGTATTTAAGGGTAAACCTACTTATTTTTTGTCTCTTTGTTTACACCAGGGGAATTGTGTTCACTTTGGGCTATGACATTTCTAAAGCCCTATTAAAAAAACCTAAAGTATCCACTACTACTGTCTTTCAGCTTTATGATCAGAAGTATGCCTGTCTGTCTAGTGGTATTTTTATTGCAGGAAAGGTTCACATCATTGTTTTGGCATCCCCCAGCAACTGTCAGTTACACTTTTATTTGTGTCACTTATACTTCTATTTGGGTGGTCATACATGTGCACTGCATGATGGATGACCTGAATTTCTTTTGTTGGTTTTGTAACCTGGAACTCTTAACAGAAGTAACTTGTAAAATAGTCCATCTGATCTAAATATGGCACAAGCAGCATGACAAAAGGAAGGGTTTCATTAAGGTTTTTCTACACAAAGTTACAAGAAGCTCTTAAAGAGTCCATTAACACTTTTTTTTTCCCCATTTTTTAAGATTTTTGAAAAGTTAATTATTTTTTAAAAAATATTTGGCATTGAAGAAGAAAAAAAAATTGTTACCAGTACCTCATTATTGTAAACACATAAGTGCAAAAGTTAGATTTCAAGAAAACAATATTTTTTACAGAAATATAATTTAAATTTATCTCCATGTGAATACAGAGGCTTTTTTCCAACCTTCTGCTTACTTGCTTGTCTATGTTGTACTGAGTTCTTCTTATTTTACTAAAAATAATAGAAAAATTCCTAATGAGATGAATAACACATCTTAGGTCTTAACTAAGTCACTGAAAGACATCTCATGGCTGTAGCCATTTTTATGTTTCTGTGTAGAGGAGCAAATTCTTCCAATCTGCAATGTGTTCAAAAAACCCAAGCTGCTCATGGCTGATGAGCACTTCTGAGAGCACAAGATATGTGATATGCTTGACAACTGCTTCTATTTTATGAGTATGTTTTATGACTTTGTTAAAGTGATTTTGAAACCCTATGTGACAAGCCTCTCATTTCTTTAACCTTTCACTAACACCAATGCATTCTCTGTGTCACAGCCCAAGATACACAGAAGCCTTGTGGTTTATATTCCATATATCTTCTGTATCTTCCTCAGTACAGCAGGAAAACACCTATTTGAAGAACACTGTCTCTTATAGTCATGAATACATTTTTCAGTCTGCCTGGAGCAGAGGCAGAGGATGTCAGAGATCTTGTCACATCTTGTCACTTAAAGCATGTTAGGGTGGTGTTGACTAGAGGTAGCTGACACAGGGTCAGTCAGATGGGTCAGATGGCAGCATTGGATGAATAATAATCAGTGTGCTGGCAAAATGGAAAATATCAAATTACATTTCTCACAGTTCTGGTTTGGGTAGGATGCTATTCCATATTTTCATTAATTACTTGGATGACAGAACAAAGAGTGAGTTTATTAGATTTTTAAACATTATCCAGTTTAGAGGGACTGAAAATATGTTTTGAGACAGTCCAAGTGACTTTAAAAATAGAAGAAATATTTTGGAAAACAGGGATGCAATTTAATAACCAAGTTTTATACTTTGAGAAGAAGAACAACAGCGGGAACACAGGATGTGAAATTATTAATCAAGTACTGCAGGATCAGGTTGAGATAAAGTAGTGACTCTCAAACTGGAGAGAAACCTGATTGCTTTGAGGCTGCAAAAGAAGCCCAGCATTGTACTTGAATCCAAAACAGTGCTGTCCCATGAAGTGATTTTCTTACTTTCCTTATCTGGAGTCCTGAATTTCATTTTGGGCACACAGTTCAAGAATAGCCTGGTTGGATAAAGGTTGGAGGAGGACAAGGTGAATATGTATAGCTCTTGGATATGTAAGTCACTGGCAAGAAACAACCACAGAAACATTTGGGTTTGAAAACACCTCTCAAATTATGGAATACAAGCCAGCACTGCCAAGCCCACCACTAAGCCATGTCCTTAAGTGCCACATCTACACACCTTTTAAATTGCTCCAGGGATGGTGACTCCACCACTTCCAGTTTGTTCCAGTGCTTAGCAAAGCTTTCAGCGAAGACATTTTCCTAATACCTCTCCTGATGCTACTCGAGGCTGTTTCCTCTCATCCCATTACTTTGTGCTTGTGAGAGAAGTCCAACCCTCACCTATTTACACCCTCCTTTCAGGTAGTTGTAGACAGCAATAAGGAGTCCCCTGAGCTGCCTTTACTCCAGGCTGGACACAACCACTGCCCTTAGCTGCTCCTCATAAGACTCCTCATAAAGATTGGCTGAACCAGCCACAACTGATTTTTTTTTTTCTCAAATTCTTGCTGAGAAACACATTCAGTCTTATAGGGGAGGCCATGAACATACCATACAAAT
The DNA here is from genome assembly GCA_013398615.1 of Brachypodius melanocephalos. Lineage (NCBI taxonomy): Eukaryota > Metazoa > Chordata > Aves > Passeriformes > Pycnonotidae > Brachypodius > Brachypodius melanocephalos. The sequence goes on along the minus strand of VZSR01001299.1, from coordinate 8,361,169 downwards.
GGAAGGATGCTGTAGGTGCTGGAACTACCCTGAGTATTCGTGCACACAGACTATGTACGCCTGCAGCATGTGTTAACCCTGCCTGGGGCATAGCACAGTCACCTTGATTAGCAGATTTCCTTTCGATGCTGCAGGTCCTGGCTCAAAACTAGGAACCTTGTAGGTGGAAAGGTCATTTGGATTAGATATTTCTCTGAATCATGTAACGATTTGTGTTGGAAGGAACTATAAATCCTGTCATAGACAGGAACACCTTCCACTAGACCAGGCTGCTCCAAGCCTCATCCAACCTGGCCTCAAACACTTCCAGGGAATAGGGCATTCACAGCTTCTGTGGGCAACCTGTTCCAGTGTCTCACCACCCTCTCAGTAAAAAAAATTCTTCCTGGTATCTAATCTAAACCTACTTTCTGTCAGTTTAAAGCCCTTGCTCCTTGTCCTATCCCTACATACATACACACACACATATATCAGAGGCATTGTCTCTATTAGGGAGTGCTAAACGCTGCTCAACATCAACAGTTCATGTTTCATGTTTTCAAAGTTCTCTATACCAGTGCAGTGTCTCTGTTCTCAGCAGAGATGTAAGAGGGCTCAAAGGATATGGTTTGCTTTGGTGGCTGACCTGTTTAAATACACTATGATCCCGTTTAAGAATCTACCTGGTTTCCTCTAGAAAGTTTATAAAAAATATTTTAAAAGACATAGCAAATGCATATTCCATTTTTCATGGTTTCAGCAGTTTGGATTTGTCTTATTTTTCCTTTTAGAATAAAAACTATCTTCATTGCTTTTAATGCACTTTGAAGCCAGCATTGCTCTGACTTTTTGACTCAAGTAACATCAACTTATTTGCATTCTTGGCTTTTTTTTTTTCCTTAATGATAAGGATGTTCCTTTTCAAATCAACACATTTCTGACCAGATTAGAACAAAGGAAGTGCTGGCTCCAATGACACTTTAATGTATCATAGAATAAATGTAGTGCTTGAGAAGAGAATTTTTTCCTTGTATAGTAATTAGTCTTGTGATTGAAGCAAGATTATTTTATTTTTACGCTCCATTACAAGATAATTTAAAATGTTACATTTATTTAATGTGTAAAGCAATACAAGTGTTTTGGCAGGACAATATTTTTACTGTACCAAAACTATTTTTATTCCAAGCAGTAAGTGCCAGCACCAGAAATATTTTGTTCTTGCTCACAATATAGCAAATATTTAATCATTCATTGTCACTGCTATGTACAGCTTTTCCTTTAGCTCTTTCTTTACAGTGTGACATGACTAACTACTCTTGCCACTATGTTCTCATTTACTAATGTCATCATGAAGCAGTAGCTTGTTGTCTTCATAATGAGATCAGTGCCTGGAAAAAACAAAGCAGAGTAATCATGCATCATATTTACCACAACTGACATGTTATATAAGGGGAGACCTTGTTGCAGCCTTCCAGTATTTGAAGGGGCCTATAAGAAAGATGAGGATAGATTTTTTTAGCAGAGTCTATTGATATAGGATGAAGGATAATGGCTCTAAACATAAAGAGGGTTGAGTTAGACTACATGTAAGGAAAAAAACCTTTTGTGATGAGTGTGTTAATCCATTAGAACAGGTTTCCCACAGGGGTAGTTAATGCCCCATCCCTGGAAATATGCATGACCAAGCTGGATGGGATTCTGAGCAATCTGGTCTAGTGGAAGCTGTCGCTGCTGATTCCAGGTATGTGGGACTGGATGACCTTTAAGGATCCCTTTATTTTATGGCACGCTTAGAAAAGAGTAAACTATAATGGATCAAGAGAATTCAATAATGAACAAGAGAACTGCAGAAGCAAATAAAACGAGGTAACAGTCTCATAACTTGAGACAGATGTTTTGCACCAGCTCAGTAAGTGTTTGCTTGGGTGCACCTCTGTAGAGGATGTAAATTAGGGTGGCTGAGCTGAGCTGAGTTTATCCAGATGTACAATTTAACTCATAAAACAGAAAATGAGCAGTGCAGGGAAGGAAATGTGAAACAGCAAAAGGTTGACAGAACCATTAGGAAGTGTTTTCTGATGATATCCTCTCAGTACAATGCAGAGATATAGGGCCATTCACTGCTCTCTGTCACCCTGATCTTTTCATCATCCTTGCAATGGAGTTTTTCACAGATTTTCATGTAAACAGGTAATGTTATTGTGACTGCCCTTTTTGTTTTCGTTCCTCTCTCTAAGGAGGAAGCAAATGATGGACTCATAGTTTGACCAGTGTGGCTGGAGAGGTGGCAAGCTCATCCTCTAATCCATGGTCATTGTCAGAAATCTATATAAGAGAAGAAAATAAACTTCCTCCTTTTTGCCCCGACAACTTGACTGTGTGCGTGTCATTCATTTCATGTCCTATAGCGACAGCTCTCCTCCCACAGAACCTCAACAGTGGGGCTGGTTGAAGAAATGCAGCAAGCAAAGCAAGGGTTAATTACCAACATAGTATGAACAAAAAGGAATTAGGACTATTATCACTCCTTGATTTGAATTCCTCAGAAATTTCTACCCCTTGGTACCTGGCAGCATTGGGTTGTATGTGCAGTTGGCATGTTATATACACAATCTGCCATTTCTGGTTCCTGCTAGGACATGCCATTTGCTCAGTGAATGGCTGCTAGTATTTACACTGGTTTCAAAAGTTAAACAGTTATCTTGTTCTTTGAGAACTTTAATAATGGCAGGAATTTTTGAGGGGGGCAATATTTTAAATTTCGTACTGCCCAATCCAACATATGAGGGGCAAAATAAATTATCTTAAATGTCAATTCCAAAAAATTCTGTATCCGAATAGCTACTAGGATTTCTTCACACTGATTACGTGGAGTTTTCTCTGCTTGAATCTTCTCAAAAAATGCTGTAAATCATTCTTTTCTGAATATGAAAACTAATTGTATTAGTTCACGAAAAGTGTTTGTTTCACTTGAATCAAAAAAGAACTCATATTCCCTTATGCCTTAACATTTTCTCAATCTAAAGAAAATGAGATCAGCAATGCAAAGGTCTACATCTGTTTTAGCTTGGGTAATAGAGCACCCTGTGCAGAAGGAAAGACAATCCAAGGTTTTGTTTGTGGTGTAACAACAAAGCCACACAGGAGGATGTTGCTGAAACTTCCTTGCAATGCATCAGCTGCCCTGCATGTTTTTCATGAGAAAGAACTGGAAATGGAGAACATACTTGTCATTCAGACTTAGCAGGAAATAGTCAAAATATCCAGTTTTTCTATAAAGATACCATGATGCTCTGATTGAGTTAAATATTACAAAACAAGCTCAAAGTTGAAGGCTCAAAGTGAATTTTTGAGTTCAACCCTCTGTGGGTTGTTTTTTTATGAGCAGGAATGTACTCAAAAGTTTCACCAATCTAGACTTTTTCATGTCCTCACAGTGTCCCTATTCAAACCCTGTTCTCTGCTCCACACAACACTATATACATGAGGAAAAAATCTACACAGAGCTGCCTTGGCAGTGCAGGTGCATAAACTTCATTCTCTATTTCCTCCAATACCTTCTCCTAGTCCTCATATCAGTTCTGGTTTATTGTGAGCTGAAGAAATCTTTTCCTGGCTGAAAATCTATATGATGAAAGTACAAGAGAACCAACATTTTATATATACCCAGCTGCTCAGTGGGATGTCTGAGATGAAACAGAAGAGCCCATCTCACCCCCAGGTCTGGCAGTACAAAGAAGACAGTTCTTCTCTTTTCTAGTAGATAATAGCAATTGTCATCATAACAGTGACATGGGAGAGGGATGGAGCTCACAATCCCCCTGTAAAATTATATATAGCTTATGAAAAGGATAAAATAATCTCCACATGCACTGTATGAGGAAACAATGAGCTTTTGCCTCACCCTTCTCTATGGTGCAAGCAGCCAGGTAATAATTCTTTGCAGGTATAGACAGAAGGAAAAAATATTGTTATAGCAATGGTTTGGGGTTTTTTTTCCTATCTGAAGAATGCCTCCAAATCCCTGATGTTCCAGGCAGATGGGAATTTTACAAGTTCTTCTGACATATAAATTGTTATTGTGCACAAATATTTGCACAGTGTTGTGCATACCTTGATGATGCATGAATGAATTACTGGTATCATTAAATAAAAATTACAGTATTGTTAATAACTGCACCAGTAACAATACTTAAAAGTAAGAACTTGGTTTCCTGTCCAGGAAAGAAACAGCATGAGGAGGATATCTATTTGCACAAAATGTAGTGTTAGAACATGAAATCAAAGCTCAGCAGAGAAATAAACCATAAGGGCAGACTGGGTGAGATGCTTGGCCAGCTGGACAACATTTACATTCCAAGCAGCATTCCTGTGATTTACTCTGAACACATGGTGAGGTCATGACTATCAAATAACTCCAGAGCAGATTCACATCTTTGTGCCTGAAGAGAAAACTAAAGGACAAAAAGACTAAAAACTGATCATTTAAAAACATGTTTTAATATTTCACAGAAGTACATAACTACTTCCATCCACAAGGATTTTCAAAATCTTTCCGTAGAGAAATCATTTTCTCCTTCATTGACTTCACAAAGATATTTGATATGGTGGGATGAAACTGAAGATGAATTTCCCATAATATCTACATGAATTTTCATGTAAACTTTATTGCAATAAAAATATTTGTCAAAGCTGAAGGCAGAATACTGGAGTGCTTTGTCATTACAAAAGACATAAAACAGGGACATATATTATGGTTCTTGATTTTTATCTATTTTTATTTATGTTCTTGCATTTTTTTTACAGATAGGAAAGAAACTACAGCAAGTTAAATAAGGAATGTTAGCAAATTCCAACACTTACAAAACTCATACATATCAATTAATATGTAGATTGTACACTCTTGACTGGATAGTGGATTCATCTCCACAGCTGCTTGTTATCAACTATCAATCTTAAATCTCAAATTCTATTCAGTTTTCTGTGCTTTTTCCATGTTCTACTAAGGGTCCTCTTTTTACCCCTCAAATATGATTAAATTATAAGTGTCCTTCATATCTGACTACATGTACAAGACATGTCGTCTTCCTTCTTTTAATTGATTCAATACTGGCACTCACAGCAAAATAAAGTTGGTGCCTATATCATTTCCACCAGAATTCTGATTATGAGCTGACTTTTCTACTTTTGCAGGTCCATTTGCTATATATGTTGTGCCTGATGTCCTTCAAACAATCTGCTTATGTGAAATAACATAAATCATTAAGTCTGATCTTACATGCAAGATATTATTTTGTCTCATATTCAGACTCCTCCTGTTACTCCAGAATCATCAGGATTTTCTCTCATTTCTTTTGGCTCCTTTTTTATCTGAGATACACTAACATGAGGTCTCCCTTTGATGTATCTTATTTTTTTGTTTATATATGGCCTTTCAACCATATTCCTCAGGTGATAAAATCGACAAAATTATATATTCTGTAAATCTCAGACTTCTGAAGAGCTTGCTTCCTACCTTAGGGCACTGCTAGAATCTCCCAGGATTTTGCTTATGACCTCTGTTAAAAAAGTGTGATCACTGTCCATATAGAAAAACAAGTTAGATTCAGAGAGTAGCTAGGAAATAACTCAGGTGAAGACAGGTGAAAATTTATTAAGAAGAAAAGATTCAAAGAGCAGGAAAACACCCCATATTACCTGTTGAAATGAAGAGAGACAGAAAGAGAGATGCCTGGCAGGTGGGTGTAGGCTGAAATACAAATCCAGAAGTTGAGCTTTAACAGTTTTACAACCCACAAAATAGCTTTGCCTCTTTAGTAACCATAAAGCCAATGTCTACAGCTTGTGACAAATCTAAAAGGTGACAACTACCATGATACACTATGCAAGGGTTTATTATCAGTGCCAAGGGAAAGGCAGGAAGGCTGTTCTCATAATCACCAAAATGGTACATTGCAGCGTCATGTCCTGTCTGGGGACATCACAAATACACAATATCGAGGAAGTGCTGAAAGAGCAGAGCTAAACAAATTGTGCTGCAGTCTTAAAAAGTGACAAATCCAGCTGTATTTTATACATGAAGTGTTAGAACTTAAATGTTGCAGAAAGTTAATTGTGAAAAAAATCATAATAATACCTTAATGATTTTCATAGCTCCATTTTTTATTCCTAATATCTGGATACTTGCTGCCTAAGAGGCAATGCTATTAAAGTGGACAATTAAGTCTCATTCAATTGCTGTAGTCATTACAGATTTGGAGTACCACTCCACCTATTAACATTCAGGTTTCATTAATCCAAATTTTTGTAATGGATGAAGTGAGGTGTTATTATTAGTATTGCAAATGACCTTTTTTCTTATGTTTTCCAACTGCATATTAACTATTACAGACAGATGGAAAGTTTTTACTTTGTGCACACTGGCACAGACAGACATCACCACCGAAGTTCAGCTGATCTTCAGGCTGTTCTGCTCATAATCACCCACACTACTCCTGACCACAGACTTCACCTGAGGTACAGCCCTTTCTCCAGCCCAGGAGTTGATGAGAATATATATAAGCACATATATATAATATTGTATATATATATAAAATATGATTATAAATATAAAATATATATTTTAATATATGCATATAAAATAATATATATATCCACGTATAACATTCAGGTAATATCAATTTGCATTGCTTCAGTCTTGGATTGCTGGGGGCAAAAGGCAGGGGAAATCTGGCCCAGGTAGAGTCGAAATCCCCTGATGAGTTTCCTAGGAGGTTTCTGAGGAAAAATCCCATGTCCCAGAGGTGCTGTTGGAGGTTTGGCCCTTGCCCACCAGGCTGCCCCTCTGTCTGCCCTCCTGAGTGCTGTCACATCCCCAGTCATGTGACAAAGTCCTTAAGGCTCATTTTTTTAGGACCAAGGCAGAAAGATTTTCCAGCCACCGTCAGCCTGGCCTGGTCAGAATTTCTCCTGTGCCTGTGGCTATTGATGAGCACATTCTGGGCTCATGTGTTCAATTATTTGTGGTGGAATAAGTCAAAGGGGAGCACGTCAGCTGTCCTGGCTGCTTGCCAATGGCTGATCTCCCAGGATGATAGACACTGAACCAGACCCTTCCTGGTGTCTGCATCACAGTAGCCAAAATACAAAAACCTACCCCAAAGGTGCAGAGTGTCCTGCCAGGGATACCTGGGGAATATTTTCATTCTCATTCTTTAGGCTAAGCCTAACCAAACTTCCAGCTACCAACCCAGTGTCTGCACTCTCCATAATGGCATTTAACAAACACCTTTTTTTTACACTCTTCTGATTTAAGTAGTCTTCCATTTGCTAATTATAATTAATGAGGTGCTTCTGAAACTACTGTGATGGAACATGAGCATATTAGGATTAGTTTGCTACTGCAACTGCACCATCTTCAATTTTTCTATCTTATTGTTTTTACCTTTCACACATAATAAAATACCGAAAGTCCTTCCCCAAGTAAACACCAGAATATTAAGTTTCTCTAATATTCTGTAATACACAAGTGTGCTGCATTGAAAAATAGCTGCATTAATTCTAAATGTTTATATTGAATTTTCTACATTGAATTATTAAAATTACACATTAATTATTTATGTGCAGCATTGATGTACTCCCTAGTAAGACAATGTATGAAATAGAGCTGTCAAATATAAAAGAAGGGAAAAATGTTAATACTTGCAACAGAGGACTCCCTCCTGGTTCCTGACTGAAAAGTTTGTTGTTACATTATCCAACACAGGTTGCCAAAAAGTGCTTTCCACTGGGACATATCATTACAGGAACATCCAGATGATCACTGCCTTTTCATACTCACAGTATTAGAGATCAAAAAAATGCAATCACTGTAGATTCAAAAGAACTAATTGATAATTTTGGTTCTGATGGGCAAGTGACAGAGTACCTTAGAGGTTTATGGATTACTTTACATGTAAAAGGTCCTGAAGAAAAGGAGGGGAGGAAAGCAGAATCACCGTTCTTTAGAGAAAGGTTCATTGGACTGGGTTTTGTGCTGGTTTCCTTCAAAACAGAGCTGTAATGTTCTGAATATGAGATTGTTTTCTGATCTCGGGACCATGTCAAATATTTCAATACTGCTGGGTTTTTTGCTAAATTAGAGCAAGTTAAATTATAAGAATAAGGTATCTGAAATCTTTTATCTAAAAATCAGTAAAGATTTCTATCTCCTTTGAACCATAATGAATCCTAATGTGTAAGATTGAAGGAAATTATTTCTTTATGCAACCAGAGAAACTTATTTATGAAATTAATCTTCTGCTTTTCTGCATCATGTGACATAAGAGTGATTTCAAAATAACTGAAAAAACATTCTAAGCTTCACTAATGAAATATATTTGCTGTATGTCTCTAAGTTTTAGAGGTAACAGTTCTACCTTTCATCTAAGCATTTAAGGAGAAAACCATCCACAACCTACCATGTTGCTAAATTAATCTCCACAGCTGTTGAAGGCAATGGAATAACGGATTCCTCTTTGCATTGACCATTGGTAACACTGTTGATAATTCTTTATCAACAATAAGTATTATATATCCAAATAATGCAAATTGAGTAAAGTTATAGGGGGGAAAAAGTGCCTCATTATGCCTATAAAACACTTAAAAACTGATAAACTCCCCTGAAGTCTCCAAAACTGCAATTATTTTCAGAAATTGGACATATTAAGATCAGTCATTATAATCAGCAGCAACTGTTTTAGCTCAGAGGTCAGCCCTAAAAAGAATTCTATATTTATTAGGAAGTGATGTGTAATATGTCTATATGAAAAAGAACTATTTGTTGTTCCCTGAATATTATTAAGATATCAATTATTTAAAACGTGTTAATTTGTCTCTTTTATCTGGATGAGTATCTATGCTCTGCTGCATAAATCTTTTTAATAAAAGATAGTAGCATTTTTCCGGTTTAGTTTCTAATTTAAACAGGTTTCCCATGCACTCTGTGGCTGATTCCACTACTATAGTTCCATCTACTATTTGAGTTTGCTATATCTTTATGATGATTCTTAGGTAGGTCCTTCAACCGCCTGATCTTTTGTGAAATAATCTATTATTATGAAAATTCATTAGAATTGGACTACATTGTGCTCTCTATTTCATGAGCAAACTGTGATAAAATAGGAAAAACACATTCTTTGGATTCAATACAACTTACAACAGAATCACCAGTGCATGAACATCAATTGTAGAGCATGCCTGTAACACAAAGCCAGTCCTGATTTTCCAAAATTCTTTGCAAAGCAACATTGAAATTTCTATACAGCTCACAGGGTGGAGTTACTGGATTTAAACCTGCAACTCTTTATCAGGCACAGGAGGAAAAAAAAAAAAAAAAAAAGCCATAACCTAGAGTTCTTTTGTGGTTCAAAACTTCATCTCTGCATCAGGAAAGGGGAAAGCAGGAGTCTGAAATTTGAGATCTCCAAGGCAGCTACAACAAGCTCTGAGCAGAAGCCCTCCATCCTCCTCTCCCAGAGTGGGTGGGTGTCAGATACTTTTGGGGCTTTTAGGTTGTTTGGTTGTGTTTCTCCGTGAAACATCTTGTAAGACATTGGTTTCACCCAGATAGGGTAGAGGAAATTAAAGGAATGGATTTTTTCCACTCATTCACTTACCTCTGTTCTACTAAAACCTAAGATTTTTGGAGGGAAGAATTACAGATTAAATATCTCATAAGTAGTAGTGGGTAATATATTTTAAGAAGAAATTTAACCTGTGAACATAATTCTCAAAATGTCTAGTGCTGTCATAACTGAACAATGTTATAATGCTACTATTAAGGTGGAAGTTTCACTGAAGATTAATATTTCTTTTGGCTACATGAACACTTTTAAAGGTGCATTCTCTATCAAAAAAACTGAAAACCAAACAACCCTCTTTTATGCACACAAAATTATAGGAGCAAAATATTGTTGCAAATCAAAGTCATAAAACATTTCTGCAGTCTCAGATTTGTGCAGTAATGAACAGGAGGTTTCTTAGTCTAGAAGGAAATGTTTAAATTTGTTATATCATTACTGAACATTTTAGCAAGGCAACTAGACTCCTTTTTTAGAATGGGAAAGGTCAGCTCCTTGAGAAATTGTCCATTTTGTCATTTCAGTTACAATAACTTCGTTTTCAAATTGAACACTGTTCTCTAAATCTTCAGGCCACAAATGTATCTTGGACTGTTAGAAAGAGCAGACAAAGCAGGTAATATTAAGAATCTGCTGAGGCACAGTGGTTTCTGGATTCTGTGGGGTTTTTTTGACAGTACTAGTTCTTACATTCCTGCAGCCTTACCATTTCATCCTGCCTCATATTTTCTGATTTTCCTATTAGCAGTTGTTTAATGGATATTAATTCTAAGCATATGGAAATAAGTTAAGATTCCAAGGTCTCCATAAACATTTTAGGCACTAAGTCCTTGAAAACAGGGTCCTAGGAACAAGAAGGAGAGCTGCTGGAACAAGCCAGCTGTCTGCATGGTCTGCAAAAGGAGTTGGAGGCCACAAGGACAGAAGTCTGAAGTATACAATACAAGATTTGCTTATTATCCCTGAAGAGCAAACTAAGAATGGAAAATTTCCCTTCCACTTTTCTGTGTCCCTCTAGTCAATTTGTTAGCTATGGAAAAACAACAGTGGTAATGTAGCTGAACAAACCAGGCAAGTTGATTGATTTCTAATTTTTTTAAAGACAAAATTTTTATTAAAAATTTGCAATAGGGAAGAATATACAGGAAAATATCTAAAAATCTACATTTCATTTAGGGGTCAAAATCCCATTAACGGGAAGATTCAGTAAGTCAGTCTGATTCTGATTCTGATTCTGATTCTGATTCTGATTCTTTCCCCACTCCCCATCAACAAAAAAGAATTGATCATCTATTTATTCCTGAGAATTTTCATTTCTCGTTCTGTGGCTCTGTGACATGTTTGGTAAATGAATGCTGGAAAATATTACCTTGGAGTTTTCACGATGGAGAAATTGGCCATTAAGTTTCAAATCAATGTGAATGATTGCAATGTGAAGCCAACAATTTTCTTGAAATTAATACTGGAAGTGAAAAGCTATGGCAAAGAAGTAAAATCAAAATTCATTTTTAGACACACTCCCACTATTTCCACAGAACTTAGATAATTAACCTATATAAGAATCTTACCATATTTCTGATTTTTCACTCAATGCCCGTTTCCTAAATCTCACTAAACTAATGAAAAGATTTTTGGAACTCTCATCCTAATTAAAATATTTTTCCATAGGATTACTTCACTCAGATTTATAATACCCAAAAATCCTAAGAAATCACTTGGAAAGAGGATGGTTTTGATGAGGAATCTGTGGGATATAAACTCTGACCAAGAGTACCTGTGCAAATCCCCCAGCAGCATAAGAAATATCCACAGAAACTGCTGAAATCTCTTTTTAATTTCTATACCCAGAGCCTGTTTCAATCTAGGGCAAGAAGAAATAGGGGTTTAGTCACCACAGAGGGCTTCTCCAGATGGAACATATGCAGGTTGTGTAAGGCAACTTATTAGACAGAAACTGTATTTATCTTGAAGAGCTTGCAATCTAAGTAGCAAACACTGCAAGTGAATAGATAAATACAGGTACAAAGCAGTCAAATGGCTTTGTCAAGGTTAGTGACAGACCTGAAATTAGAAATCAAAGTACCTTTAACTCCAACCAAAGGATTTCTGATCTACTAAAGGATGTGTGTGGCATGTGCCTTTAATGAAGTTTTAACATGTATCACAAAGGAGATGCTTTCTTGTGAAAAATATCTCATATTGTAGCCAGGCTGCAAACAAATACAGCTTTTTCAGGGAACACCTACTTTTTCCTGCCTCTTGAAAAAGAAATGAAGAGGCAGAAATCAAATTGAATTTTGATGAACAACTGGAAATTCTTGTCTGCTGTTCCAGCATATTTTGCTGGTGTAGAACAAAGAAAAATAATAATAAAAAGAAATGCAGCAAATGAAATATATATAGATTAGCTAATTTGGATTTATTGAACCCTACTCCTTTATTGCAACATAAATGGACTGGTTTAATAGAGGAGAATGTGAGAGACAGAGATTCACAGAGAGCAATAGAATACTTTGATACAACTTTTCCTCAATGATGTGTCTGGACACGTACTTGCTTTCTCCGACACAGCTCTGCTCGTCTTTTTCTTAACCTTTACTGTCCCAAAGGCCAGATTAGATCAGAATTTACCAGTATCTGCACATACAAAAAACTATTAGATTTTCAGGATTACACTTTCCAAACCTTATTACTTCTCATTGATTATTTCTTTAAAAATTACTTTTGGGGGGGGTTGTGTCAATTATTTTTGCGGATGCAACGCAGAGTTCAGGAAACGAAGCGATAACACATTCTAAGCAGCCTGATCATGAAGAAATCACAGCTTCCTGCAGCAGGGGGCTATGAGACAAAAAGATCTGAGCTGTTTGAAAGTGCTGTTATTGGGAACAGCAATAAGGCAGAGAGAAGCACCTCCCTGAGGTGCTGCCTCAGCACGAGCAGCACAAGGGGCAGCTGATGCTGGTGCCAGCAGTTCCTCACACAAGCTGAGTGGGAGCAGGAGTATGTGCACATGTATGAGAACAGATCAGAAAGGCTGCCAAAATCCAGTGTGGGAAGACACACTTGAATGACACAAAAATGTCTTTTTCTACTGTTATCGGTGCACCAAACAAAGAAGAGGAAATTATTCCTCTGAACCTGTGATATAATGTGATACAGTTCCAACAACACATGCAAACACTTGAACACCTTTCAAATCCTTTGTTTTTATTTTCAAACTTGTAGCATGAGGTTTTTTATATTCTTCGGATGATAAGACAAATTTACTAACAAAATTTATTAACAAAATTTTTCAACAATAGGAGAAGAGAAGAAAACTGCTGTATTTCTGATGTTAGCAGCTACACTATTCTATGAGGATCAGAAGGTTTTCACCTTTTAAGAACTCACAGGAAAGGTGCACCATGAGCACACTGCAGTCCTAAGTAACTCAAGATTAACTATTTGATGTCATGTGCAAAGAACAAACAAAAACTCTTGAGGCACAAACACTTAGTCCTGAGGGCAAATGTCTTTTGCAGTTCACACATAATTACCGTTCAATACTGTACATCCAGCAAGGATATCTTGAAAAGTTATAGGAACAGAAAGCTATTCATGTTAACTTGGGATCTCTGCAATTCTTAAATCTGAGCTAGTCAGCCCCACCTCTCGAGTCAATGCAGAGAAATAGGCACTTTCAATGTCTATTTTGGACAACTATCTTAGGAAGGGATGAATCATGCCTTAGAAACATTCATTTTTCCTTGAGCCTTCTAAACTCTAAATCTCTTGAGATAAGGATCTTTTACATGAGTTTGTGACTCCAAATGACATAAGACATTGACATATAATGCGTGGTTTCAGTCCCAAGAAAGAGCAGCCTATGAACAAGTACAAAGAGGTAGAGGGCAATCATTTAGAGTAATTCTGAGCACCATCATAAGACTCAAAATGGGTGATCGATGGAAATGGCACAAAGATAGGGTGGGAGCATTGTGGATCATTGACTTTTCTGACCTTGGTCCAGAAATCTATGTACTAAGAACTGATAGAATAAATCAGCGTGGCTAAGTACAGTGTCTTTGTCACAGGATGAAATATTCCCTCACAAATCTTCATAGCCTTCTGCAAACTTTAAACTTTATATCTCTGAGGTAAATTATTACCTCCACTGTCAGTGTTTCCCAGCTAATGCAATGGAAATGAGGAACAGCTTTACCAACATTGAATAACAACCCTACATTGGAAATAAGAAATAGCATGGGAGTCTTCTTAGCAGGTTTGATTCCAGTTCCATTATGATTACTACAGTAATTTTCCAGTTAATTAATCTAATACACTGCAATCCTGAAATTCAAATTGCTCATGCTTTCACAAAACATTTTCCTTTGATGCATTGACCCATTGCATTAAAGTAATAAGCAAATTGTTTAAGAACATGAAGTGAAAATAATTCGAGCCATTTTCTTTCTTATTCCTTCAAAAGGATCATATACACCAAGTAATAGCCTGCTCCAGCCTCCAATGAATTTTGTAGAAAGACTCATAGTCATTTTAATGAGGGCTGACTTAGTCCTCTGATTCTACTAATTTAAACCAACTATAAATTAGCCCCCTGATTTTAAAATACATGGCACAATATTGCCAGGAATAAGCATGTGTTCCACAGTATTTCATTTTTCTTTTATTACTGACTTGACATCTTTTCTTATTCCCACCAAATAGCTGGAAGAGGAGAAGAATAAAAGCTATTCCTCAATGAAAATATAAAATCCTATATTTAGGGTCTTGACTGACCATGTTCCCAGACTTAGGAGGTGGCTGTCTGCCAAGCTAAACTCTTCTCCAGAGCTGGTGAGTTACACTTCTGCAGAGGGTGATGGTCAGCTGCTGCTGCCAGCTTGGGGCAGCAGCAAAGGAGCCACCAGTTCTGTCACAGCCCAGCCCTTCCTGGAGGTGAGAGCAAGCTGATGGTGCTGCTGCTGTGTGTGCAGTAAAGAGGAGAGAGCAGGAGCACGGCTGACATCACCTGCTGAAAAGGAGAGTGATGCAAAAAAACACTTTTTAGCTAAATCCCCAGCTGCTATAAACCAGCCTAGCTCCACTGAAGTCAGCTGATATCCCACTGATGCCTTGGGAAGGCTGACCTGAAACAGAGACTGGACAGAGCTGGAGAATAAAGTAGGTATTTATTGAAAAGCTTTTAGGGTACACCTTGGGGAAGACAAGAGCCTGACCAGGGCTACAATGAAGATGGACTAAAAATGGTCACAAAAATGGATGACCAGTCACAAGGTCTCACACTTTTATAAGTTTTGGTCCATTGCGCCCATATTGGGGCCCAATTTTCCAGCCATAGACTCAGGTCATGATGTATCATCCTTCTTGTTTTCTCTCTCCAGTCCACCACTGTGTGTGCTTTGGGGCCTGAAGGTTGTACCTGCTGCCCTTGGTCTTCAGCAGGAAAGGATTTGTTTTGTCTCCCTACTCTGTGAAGAGAGCTGACTGGAACCTAATGTGAGGCTCAGAACTGCACCCCTAGGCAGCACAGAATCTGGAAAACATGAGAACTAAAACTTAAGGCATTACCACCAGTGGATAAGAGCTGCAGATCTGGCCCATTGTCCCTGCATATGGGATGGCCTCACCCTCAGACTGTGCCTGCTGTGGCCTCACAGCTCCACTTTGTCCTTGGGCCACAGCTGACATCACTGCAAAATGCCACGCAATGCTTGTCTGCTCACTGCTTCACTGCTCCTGCCCTGCACTTATTCGTTTAGTAACTGAAAGGTATTCTGGTTTATATACATCCATTCAGATGTAAACTTAGATGGACATTCTTCTGGGAAGCAGCAATCCATATTTATCAGCAGCTGAAGGCAGGAAAAGAGGTAAATTGTGCAGCATTTGAAACATCCACTCCATCTGCTCTTAGCCCTTCAATAGTTTATTTGACAAAGAACAGGGAAGCACTGTCAAGCAAGCACTCCAGAGCTGGCTAAGGGCACAATTGCTACCTTGCCTTGTGTGCACTGCAGATATTGTGCAATATTTTGTAGGGCTTTGCTCTGTCTGATCCACAAGAAGGACAGACACAGTGGAGGTCCTGGTAGCAGTGGGTTGTCTTAGGCTCACATTTATTTAAGAGATTGGAAAATCTGCACATTTTGGAAGAGTGAAACCAGTATTTAGGGCAATTTTTTATTTCACCTCTTCATTTTTTTCTTTATGTCTGTCTTGGATCAGTTGCTGAGCTCTGCTTCTTCTGAGAATTATCACCTTCTTCCTCAGTTTCTGGATTTCAAAAAATGATGAAATGCACAATATTGAAAACAAGCAACAGAGAGACTCAGAAACAGTTTCTAGTTGTTCCTTTTCAGATTCTTTTTGAAAAGCAGTTTACATTTCAAGACAGGATTTCAGGGTTGATTAACTGCCTTTGCTGTTGTTGCAACCATTATTTTGGTGGGCAGTTCTCCAACATCAGTGTGTCTATTTTTAAGCTGAGTCAAATGATGTAGAAGCATTTATTTGTGTCCATCTCTTCTGGTATCTAGAAAAGTTAAGGGAAAGCCTTAGAGCACTGGCAAAGGCTGTGAGTGTGGGCTTGCTGAGCCAGTCAGAGGGCCATTGGGCATGTCTTACCTGACAAGTCACCCTGCAACTTTTTCAGGGAGAATATTTTGACTGTTTATAAATAAATGTCATTTTTTGAGATGCAAATACAATGGAAACTATGACAACTGGTGGAAAACATCACGTCTTGTGGCTAAAGCAATTTAATAGTCAGAATTTCTGGTCAATGCTCAGTAAATGTACTGCAAATAATTAGTACTTCTTGCTATTCACCTCCCCATGTTTTCTTAATAATGTTGTTTTATTTTACTAGACAGTTCCCATAAGGCTGCTCATGTGACTGTGATTCATTATAGACATAAAAGCATTTGTTTTTATCTGAAGAGTGCAGAAATCAAAACACTGCATGCAAATACCAGATAAAAGTTAAGGAGCACAAGAGAAATAACAGAGAAATAACAGATCTTGCATCAGTAAGAACTGAGCACCACAAGGGGGAAAGTTACACATCACTCAGTGCCTCATCACACAATGAGGGCTGGAGCACAAATCAACATAGATTGAAACATCTCTGGTCATCTCTGCCCAGTCCTGTTCCTCAAGGTGAGCTGCAGAGCAAGCAGAGGGCACAGACTCCCTGTGGCAGAGAGCTGTATGAGCAATTATCATCACCTGTGCAATGTGCCCCTGATCTGCCTCTGCAGAAAAACCTTGGGGATTTTTTGTATTCTATGCAAAGCCTTTCAGAATAAAGGTCGTGGCCCTTACATGTATTTACACACACATCCTAGAGGCAGCCTGGGATGGGGACATTGCAGCACAGACCCTCGGGTACAGCTGCCACTCTGATTTGCTCCTACACGCAGTTCTCACTTCTACTCATGCCTGCAGGTTTGTATTTTGGACTTTCAGTCTTTAGACCTCAAAGCAGCTGTGTAAGACAAGGAATCATGTGTAAGTATGAGAAATAAATCACATTTACATGTAATGACAACATTTAATGCTACAAGAAGTAAAACATTCATTGATTGAGGAGCAAGTCCATTTCTGCTTCTGAGGGCAGGGATGGTTAATGTGACATAGAAGATCCTGAAGAGTCCAAACACCCAACAGACAAGCTGCCTGTTTCTCCCCACCATTTTTAAATCTAGGTCCACGCACATCGATATTGCAGGCGCACACAGGAATGGAGATGTATCTCTTTGAGGGTGACCAATAATTTACTAGCTTTTGTCTAAGTAGAAATACATTTGCTTGTATCTTCTGTACTTCTAGAATAAGGATTTTTGTGACAATGGGGGAATTCATTCAACTGCCAATACAAACGAAAGGCAAGTTTGGAATTAAATGCTGACAGAAGTTAAAAATGCATATCTGCATGAAGTTTACATTGTTTGCATAACTGCTGCATCAAAGCAATTCTGCTGTTCTTTCTTCAACAAATGCTCTGCAGCTCTGTGAAATGTTATACTGTGTGACTGACTATTTTTAGAAAGGCAACTTCATGAATCTCAGTCCTGGACTGTCTAAATGTTTGTTGCAGCAACAAGAGTCAGGTCACACCTGGAAATTTTGCAACAGTCTTCCTGGCAGTATCCTGGGATGCTTCAGACCTCTAACTTCTGCATGTTCAAAAGCAAAATATAAGAACTCTAAAGAGTATCCTAGCTTTTCAGGACTTTAAAAGCATGCATTTTGAATTTTAATCTGGAAAATAGGCTGGAAATTATATTCTTCCCGGTGATTTGGTTGTTCTAATTTAAAAGCTTGTCATAATACCAGCTGCAACCTCTGCCTATTCATTCATTAGAAGAATGGTACTTGTTAAAACAATAAAATTTTAGCTAAAATGTGACTTCAGAGCCATGACTTACGAAAACATCTTCATCACTGCTTGCTGCTTCCGACAAAGCTACACTGGAAATTCATATCAAGTAACATGATAATGAGCCTGCTGTTACAAAAATAATCCTCTTGGTTATTAATAATAAATTAGGTTGGACACTAATTAATTCATGACATAATATTAAAAGCACCTTATGAATTAGAGTTAGGGAAAAAAAAAGGAATGTTTATGATTAATGAGTTCTTTTGAACAATTTCCAAAATCAATAGATAAAGCTTTAAACTTCCCATGTCTAATGCAGAGCACAATGCTTTGGCCAACAGCATTTACTGCTCTTTTAACTGGGGAGCAGCTACCCAGGCTCCCAGGTAGGTCTGGCTGAAAAGTCCTGCAGCCAAATGTGTCTCTGAACTCTGACTTTCCCTACTGCTCAAGAAAGCTGAGGCAGTGCAACAAAAGAAACAGCAGAACACGTTGCAGGACCAGAAACAAAAAGATCAAGAGGAATGAATTTGATTTTAACCTGTCCACTTGACCTTCACGTTCATTCCAGTTTTCTTTTAGGTAATGTTCACTGCTTGTTGTAGTTGTAAGTTCAAAACTTGCTATCTCAGCTTCTGGTTCAACTTCCTCCAAAGAAACAAAAATCCCATTAACTTTTATAGAAAAAGGATCATGACCCTAGTGATCACTTAGCAGGGTTTTCTCTTTCCCCTAAAAAGAGAATAGCCAGAAGGCCTGCAAGAAAGACAAAAAAAATCTCTAAAGAAAGAGTAAAAGAACCCACAGAACTCCCCTCAGAGCTTAATGAAGGAAGGCTGCTGGGAAGCTTTAATGAATTTTTGCCTACAGAATCCCAGAGAGACCCTCAGGAGTGGATCTGTGCCCTCTCCAGCAGCAGTGAGTCCAATCAGCTCCCAAAGCCACATCTCCAGTGGTAGGAAAGTCTGAACCTCTGCAAAAAATGTATTGAAATTTTTACTATATTGCCATGAAAAGCCTTGCCCTAACACCCAAGCTGCATGTTATTCTTGTTCATCTGGGACGTGGGGGACAGCTTTTCTCTTTGCAGCAGCTTTTCACGTATTTAATGATTGTTACCAGAATCTCAATTTTTTTACTGTATTTCCATTATATCTCTGTAATGCTAAACAGTTCTACTTAATTCAGCATCTCTTTGCAGGCTATGTGTCCTGGATCTATGATTTCTTACATTTCTACCTATTTCTCTCCCACTTTTGCTACACTCTGTAGCAGAGGTGAAAAGCTAAGTATGTGCAGTGTGTCCTAGACCATTATGGGCTCTTATTCAATTCAAAAACAGCTGAAAAGGTATATGAAGCCTATAAAAAGATTTTTGTCTTAGTGAGAAACAAATTAATAACAAGTAATAAAACTGACTTTGGAAGGTAAAGGATGTCAGTTTTACCAACTGACTTTGGTAAAAAGGATTCAATATTTATAATTAATATAATGAGAAAAAATAGATTAAAAGGGAAAGAACTTTTGATGGGTAAAGAACTGGATAGGAAAACACCCCCCAAAAATAAAATTTAAAAAAATTCCTAACAAAGTCCATCATGACTGTGTATTGAGTCCACTATCTTACTTACCAGTGAACTAGAAGGATACAAAAACTATTTGAAAAATGCTGTGTTAAAGAGGATTATCTGAAACAACTGCATGTCTTGTCAGGCATTTCTTATACAACAAGAGAAAAACAGCATGCACAACAGTAATTTCTCCTATTTTTCTGAGGTCAGCTTTTTATGATCCCTGGTTATGTTTTCCTCTCTAGATTCTCTGCAGCTTCCCTTACTATTCATTATGTTTTGTAGTCACTGATAGTAAACCCTCCACAAATTTAACTGATCCCATTTGGTCTCCACAGTGTATTATGTCAATATGTTCCACAGTTCAGTGATGTACTACCTGAAAAAGGCTTTCTTTTTATTGTTTTAAGCCTATTAAACATTATTTTCTTGGCTGCCCTGCTGTTGTTGAATTGTGAAAAACAGTGAATAATCAATGCCTATTCACTTTCTTCAGGAATTTATAGGCTTTTACCCAAACTGCCTAAATCATCTGTTTTCCAATCTATTTGTTCTGCTCTGTTAATAGTCTTATTTTACAGAAGCTGCTCAAACTTTTGATCAGCTTTGTTCTACTAAATCCCCTCAGAGATGGAGTGACCAGGAGTACACAAAGCATTCATGGCTGGACATGATGCACTGAGTGCTACTTGCCTTGCTATTTTTTCACAAAACACATAGCTTTTTTATATGATTCTGTATTTTTCCAAATGCTGAAATGAAATTTATTGTTAGATGATATTTTGGTTTTCTTTCACTCTATTTGAAGCATAAAAACAAAGAATTGGTGCAAAACTTTACTGAGTGTTATGCTTCCCATTTCACCTCTCACAGTTCAAACAATTTCAAATGTCTACTAATTGTAAGTATTCTTTATTTATTTATATATTTTGTGGTACATTTTTTGTTTGCATTTTTTCTATCCTAATTGCCTTAGCTGCCTGACCACAGCTGACTATGTTTTCTGAAGACCATTATTAAAAACTTCTCTACTCTGTAGCTGACCAGCTCTTCCCTGGGTTCTTCCTACCTTTCTGAAGGTACTTACAGAATGTTTTCTTGTTCATTTTTATGATCCTTGCAAGCTGTACCTCATTTTATACTCATTTTGTGCCTTCTGTATTGTCCATGAATACTTATCTTTACTTATCTGTCCTTGGCTTAGTTTGTCCATCTCCAGACTCCCTTCCTGTACTGCCACCTGTGATCCAGCCACAGAAACCTCTTCCTGCATTTCAGACTGAGCCCTTGCACAGTTTGAAGTTGTGCCATTACTGTAACTTTCTTCAGAGACCTCCCTATTAGCTCATTTTCCTCTTTGTATAGGTTTGATTTGAATAGCAATGCTCTGAGTTTGATGATGCCTTAACAGCGCGGGGACAGAACATTCTCGGTCTCGAGGATTTCCCTCCTCAACAAACCTCAGATTTTTTCAAGAATTCTAATTCCATTATAACTTGTATTGTGACTGATTTCACTGCCTACTCACAGGAAACTGCATCTACCTCATTTTCACAGAAAATTTGTCTTTAGAGGATCCCTGCTATGGCAATAACTTTTGTTACTGTTTAAAGAATTCCTACAAGTACATCAATGTGTTCAGCACTTAAATACAAACCTTTCAGGTATATAGCAGTGTTTGCATCCACTGCCAAGAACAGCACAAAGCAGCTCTAGTCCAGAAAACATTAGGACACACAGCTGGACACAGCTGGAACCCAAGGGAGCAGATCAGAGCAGTGCTGAGGGCAGCTGGCTCTGAGCCCAGGGAACACGCGCAGAGCACTGCCCATTTGGCCATGACACTCCAGGAATGTGAATCCAACCAAAGGC
>VZSR01001299.1:8316104-8339638 GCA_013398615.1 Brachypodius melanocephalos | reverse complement strand
CATCACTCACAAGTCCCATTTCTAAACTCAGGTTGCAACTGTTCAAGTTAAAGACTATTTCTGAGAGCAAGACTGTGCCTTTTTACATGAGTAAGACAAGCCTACTCTGTTTGTCATTTCCCCAGCAAAGGTGAGTGGCTGCTCAGGCCCTGAAAACCTCTTTGTGCCCCAAATTTTTTTTTTAATTTATTTTCAAATAGGGGAGGGAAGTGTAGGAAATTAGAAGAGTGGGAATTATTTGAAGCAGGAATGTATTTGAGCACCTGAATTGCTGAGCTCACCAGCAAGCAAGCAAATTGAGCTGAGCTTTTGTTATGTTTTGGTATTATTCTTTTTCTGTTTCTATCAATATCTTAGGTTTAGACAAATGTATTTATTTTTTTTTCAAGAGTGTGTTCATTAATAAACAAAAGAAAATTCAGGTTCATACTATTTGATTTGTGTGAGGTTAGCCAGCTGAATTACAGCATGAAGTACCTGATAGGAACATTATTCTCCTCATTCATTTTATAATATACAACTTTATGTTTTTATTTCTTGAAATATATTTGCAGTCATGCTGCAAATAACACACAGTCTTAGAAAGGAAAAAGAGTATTCATATATATTTAGCAGGCTCCATTTAAGTTAATATAAAATCACTGTTCCTTGAGATTACAGAGGAAAGAAGTTTTGCTGCAGATGTGGAGGTATGAAGGTACTATTTTGTGGGCTTAAAGCAGAATACTAGTTATTTCTGAAAAGCAAATAGCAATCCTAATGTATAATCTCATTAAAATAGCAAAGAAAATTCATTGAGTGTCCTGACAAGTAACTTCATAGTGCCATCAAAATGTGATGTTACTGAAAATCAGGACGTGATTTGGACAATGAGGGTTATTTCCACCCATGATAGTGGGAAGCTGCCATACCAAATGCTTTTCCTTGTGGTTTGTAGGTCTTCTTGGATTTTTGCTGTACAAAAACAGGTGTCTGCTACCAGATCCTATATCTATATGTAGAGTTATATTACATGTCCCATTTTTAATTGCATGCAATACCATTTCTGACTATCTAAAAAAGGCTTTGTGCTGTGTATGCTTTTTAGCTTCACTGTGCCTGAATGTTTTATTGCAACGTTAACTCAGGTAACTTGAGAATTACTGGGTAGTAATGCACTAGTCAGGGAATTTAGATGTGGGATTTTATACTATTTTTCAAATAATGGGCTAATATGCAACTATTTTTTGTTTAATTATTCTTTTTTGAAGGCTATTAGTCATCCTTTGCTACAGATTAACCTTGCAGGTTAGAAACTCTTATGAAAATAAACCTGTGATTTCAGAAGGGAATCACACAACTGTTTTATTCATGTATTGCATTAGGAGAAATTATTTTCATACATTCCCAGTCTAGTTTTAGTTCTGATTATTGATTAGAGTGGATTTTCACATAAAGTTGATCTCTCAGTCATAATGAGTCATATTCGACATTTGGTCTTGAGCCATAAAGGTCTTAATATTTTAGCTATATCTATGTCAACAGTGTCTGCAGCCATCCATTGGCCACAACTTTTCTGCTTTCACAGTAGCTCTGATCATTTGAAATGTGTTTCCTTGATAAGAATTCCAGTCTTAAAAATCCCTAGTTAAAACTCATGACTCAGGGTTTTTGCAGTGTTCAGATCTTTAGGGATACTGAGCCACATATTGTTGATTCAGTAGCACATGAATTCTGTAGTGTTCAAATGACTGTCTACAGATGTACAAACAATATTTGGTCCAAAAGATTGATTCATTGCATCTGCCTTAAATACTCAGGTTCCCTGTCTAATGGGGAGACACCTCTCAGAATGAAATTCTCAAAGTCTTTAAGATGACCTCTGTCTCTCTAGCCTTTATAAAGCAAATATTTCCTATCTGGGCTATTCAGCTTCCCACATCCAGTGAGGAGCTGCCCAGAACCCAGAGCCCAGTGGGATGGGGAGCTCAAGAAGGGAATGATCTTGTCTACACCCAGACAACTGCCCTGCACAGGGCAGCCCAAAATCCAGACTTGCTCCAATATTACTTTAAATTGGTTTTCTCTGGTCATGGGAGGCAGAGGTAACAATGATTAGCTGTTAAAGGCAATCTGATTTTCAATGCATTATCCACTGATGAGGGCTAGGAGCAAGCAGACTGGTTCTTACAGACATTAGGTTCCCCCTTATTTCCATGAAATTAATTACCTACAGACTCTATAATGTCCCTTTACATGATATAGAAAAAAAAAAAAAAAGTCTGATTGCCAATCTCAGTTATTTAAACATTTTGGAAATCACTGCCATATGTCGACATGCATGTAAAAGCCCTGATTTTGAGCAGGTAATTTTCACTCATCCTTAATGCAGTTAAATGCTTTTGGTTTCCCAATTTCTGAGCAGTCCAGGAGCTGTTTGCTACAAAATCCAATTCTTTATTCCATGAGACTGCAGATAATTCAGGGACCATCTGTGTGTACTTATAACTTAAATCATTCCTTTCAATGTGCTTTATATTGTGCTTGTCAAGGTTCAACTTCATCCTCAGTGCTCTTGCCTGTTTACCTAGTTTTGCCCTTTCCCAGTGGAGCTGATCACTTTCCTTCTGAGCTTGCACATAAATAATCTTGAGACAGCACCATATTTTACAAGTTTTCTCCATTTTGGCGAACCATATAAAAAGGGCAGTTTCTGCACAGCTGAATTGCAGAGGATACTGTGCTGGGATTGCTGCCCATCCTCCCAGTGCTCTCTCTCACTGGCACAGCACTGCCCCACGAAGCATCCAACAGCAAAGTGTAATTGCCACCCCAAACACAGGCAGGGCAGGGCAGGGCAGGGCAGGGCAGGGCAGGGCAGGAGGCTGTCCCACCTCATCCTCCCTGATGTCCAGGTGTCCTTGTTCACATCAGGGAGGAGGAGCAGGTGTCTGGCTGGCACCTTGAAGAGCCCACCGAAGATTCATGTGACACAAGAAGCATCTCCTGATGGATGATTTCTTTCAGAGAGCATGACAATAGCACAGAGAGAGATAATTAGCTCTAAGGTAGCTGTCTGAGGTACCATGAGCAATGATGCCTGAGGCTTCACTGCAGCTATATAACCATTTGCCAAAGGCTGTGTTGCAGTGAGCGTTCTGTATCTCAGCCAGATGGACTTAAGGTACTGCAGGCAGATCAGCTGAGGCCCTTATGCACAGGCAAATGCTCCTTAACTTGCTTTCTGTACATTTGCTGTCTTTTCAGAGATGTCAATATCTCTTTTTAGGCCCAACCACTTATAGGAGATATAAAGGGTCTGTGTTTCTGATGAGGGATTAATCTCCCTGAACTCCAGTTCTCAAGTGCATGCAGCTGGAGCTGCAGTACTGGCTGACATTTCTTCAGCACCCTGCTCTGTGTCATCAGCTCACAAGGTTTTATCATGCAGCTTTTTTTACTTTGGGGATTTTTCTGAAAGTTCTAGTTCTCCTGTGACGTTAATTTTTTCATAATGTGACTTTTTTTTGTTCTGGAAAATGTTTCATCTACAGCCACAAGTACCGGAAAGAAAAGAAAATACAAACATCTATAATTACTAATGCCACATGGCTTTTAAAAGCCTCAATTACAATTACCAAAAGTTGATCACTGCTAAGTGTAGCCCACAATCAGAACTGGAGACAACTTTGGCAGGCAGTGCATGCTGTGGTTACTGTCAGCTGCCCAACTGCAGGATTGTCTGCGTCTTCTCATCCTGAATCCTGGTGTCCTCTGAGGAATGGAGCTGAAGGACTCACCAGCAGTACAGGGATCTGCAGGTAGATAAATGAGGAAACAAAAAGTAGTCAAAAATTAGGAATAAAAACATGGCAGCTATGTAAGGTACAAAAGAGAAGGAAAGAAAAAATGACAAATCTACAGGTGGTCCAAGAAATGGAAGAGTGTAAGCAATGAATGAAGGTGGTTTGCAAGGAGAGGAAACAGCCAGGGAGGAGCACAGAAGAGAAATGTGGGCTAGCCTCTGCCTTTTAGGCAGAACCATCAATGTGCCTCTTTCCATCTGAGTGTTCATCCTCTCCTGTGGAGCCCTGCTGAACAGGAACCTGCCAGACGGTGATCTGAGGTGGAGGACAGCAGCAAACCCTTAAACATCTGTCCAGGGATATTTTGCACCTTGGGAAAAGGGACAGTCAGGAGAAATCCTTTGGGAGAAGGAAGGAAACACTGACAGTGGTTTACAGGGGGTGTTCTTCTCTCATCTCTTTATACTGCATGTACATTGCAACAGAATCTGTGTCTCTGTATCTGCACGATGTTGAGCACATTTCAAGAGCTGCACTTAAATAAAAGGGAAATACTGTGCAAAAAGGAACTGTGGGGTTTTTGTTCACAATAAACTCAAGATAACCCTACTGAATGATAATTTATCTACATTTAATAGTGGGTTTCGTTCCCACTATATGTTTGTGGTGTATCTTCAGCTGTCTTAAAATCCGAAAGGTCATTTTATGGAACACAGTTTTTTAGTTTGAGTTGGTTTGCTTTTCATTTTTTGTTTTGTAGACATGTATTATAGAGTTATATAAATGTGTGATGAATGTCCCACCAGCACCCTACTTAATTTAAAACTTACTGATTTTTTTGTTGTGCAGATTTCCTTCACAGTTTTCTGGGAAGAACCATATAGATACAAGCTGTGAAAGTCAGAGGAAAGGTGCAGGAAACAGATACTCTTTAAAAGGACAGAGAAGACAATAGAAAATTAGATACTGAAAAGAGATAAAAAGGAGGTAAAATGTAAAGAAATAGAAATTAAGACCAAGACCAAAAAGAACTACATATCTTCATAAAGTATACCCTAAGAAAAATTAAGTAGTTTTTTTTTTTTAAATTACACAATATTTCTGTACCTAAAAATGTAACCTGCTATTGCACAATTCTGCCAAAATGCTATATAGCCCTGCAAATGCTCATTCTCTTCTAAGAAAATCTTCTCTTAAATATTTTTTCTCTTGTCTCTCCAGTGGGTGCAAAATATCAGCAAATTGTGAGGCATATTACTTCATGCATCATCCTTTAGTATTTGAAAACTGTATTGTACAATGTTACATGTACTGCTAGAACCTTGATCCTGCACTTTGTCATTAAAAAAGAAAACTAGGAACTAGAATTTTCTGATGTAGTTAAATACATTTTTTGACATTAATATTGCTCCTAAGAGCCCAGAGTCAGCACATAAATGAGTGGTTTTGTTAAGTCTGATTGTCAAACGTGGCCCCCCTGCCAGACAGAGCTTTTGCCTCAGCAATCACAGAAAACTGCAGGACTCCCAAGGCTTGTTAGGCTTCCTGAAAAAATTGAGCATTGTAAGATCTTCCCAAATAAGTGTATGCTTATTAAAGAAAGGATAATCTGCATAAACCCAGAGGTTATTGCAATGCATTGACTAGAGTTATACACTCCTCACTAGAGGGACTTTTCTCTTAACTCCAAATTCATGCATTTTTCAGCAATGTAAAACAATGAGGGAAATGTGTTTACTAGCTGTAATTTGTTAAGAGGAGCTTACAATATTCAGTGTAAATGTCTAACACAGATCTTATTATGAGGTAAATGCTAATAACCTAAAATGCACTCACAATGCCACTGTGTACTCCGCTTATGTGAGATAATTGTAGCAAATGGGAGAGTTTTCCAGAAGAAAGGGTTGTTTGGCTCACCTCTTCTTAGGACACAGCTGTAATTTTAAAGTCTATGTATCATGGCTTTATTTCACTATATAAATTAGTAATAAATAAATAAACCCATCACTTACTTGGGTTGTAACCTTATGAAATATCTGCTGCCTTTATTTTTCTTCCTTTTTTTTATGTGCCTTATCAATCTCATTAGATTTCCAAGTCAGAGATTATCTCATGACATATTTTGCTCTCAGCTATGGCTCAATAAAAAGACCTTGATCTCATTTAGACTCTGCTCACTACTGCAACATAAAGTAATGTTAATAAAGAGTCCAAAGTAGTAATACTTCTGTTGCTGTCCTTGAGGACTATGCTGTAGACCAACATTCAAAGGAAGTAAACTTCAGTCAAAGGGAGTTTTCCTATTTCATGTATTATCACAGCCTTTTCTTTCTCTGCATAACTCTTATCTGCTCTCAGCTGTTCTGCTCAGTGCTGTCCTGAACACTCCTTATCTACCTCAAAAGTCCACTCATCAAGTATTTATAAATTAGATGAATGTTTCATCACTTCTTAAGTTAAATGCACACATTGCTCTTTCTAAACCCTTCTCCAAATCCCCCTCAGCCCCTGAGTTTCATTTTGTAGTTTGCCTTTGGCCATCCAGTATTTCCTGCAAAGGTCCCCTTTTTCCTGCAGACAGCACAAACAAAATATCACCAAGAAAATTTATGGCCCTAAAAAATTGCTTCACAAGACCTGAAACAGCAAAGCCTTCTTATTAATCCTGAATGTACCAGACTACAGGAAAGTAACATGGATCCCCAGTGACAGACCATAAACCACACTTCTACCAGTTTTAGTACCTTTCGCAGAAGAACAGCTTCCCTGTTTAAACTTTAAAGTAAATGTTAGATATTTAAAGCAAAAGGATTCCTTTTGCCCTTCAGATGCTTTTCCAGTCCTAAGGCACACCAGGATCTCCTCTGCTAGCACCAACATCCAGCTCTTGTGATGCCACAGCTGATCACACCTTACAGAAAATGAGAGCTGCTAGCAGCAGGGCCAGGAAGGCTCAGCCTTCCCCACCTTTTAAAGGCTTTGTTTGATTCAAAATGCAATTCACAGCTCCTATGTGATATTTTTCCCTTGTAGGTATACGTTTGAAACAGTATGACAAGCAAAAAAATGTTTGTTTTTCTTTTGGGGGGTATGAATACAGCACATATTTTTCAAATCAAATAACTCAGAACATTGTGTTAAGTGGTGGACTTTTTTCACACAGGGCTATTTTTTCAAGGTCAAGGTCTGTTCCCAGTGAAATCCAGAGGAGATTCACAGCTGATTGCAGTGGCACTAGCATATTGCATTAAACTCCAGGTTCTTTCCTCAGAACTTAGCTTTCATATATGCAACAAAGTCAGTGGCATGTTTATGGCATTGTATTTTCAAAACTTTCTCATGATTCACAGTATTATTTTTGTAACTCCAAGTTAGAGCTGGTAAAACAGGAAAAAACTGTAGCAGAATCCATCTGCCTGAAATATTTAGTGATCACAACCTGCCTAAAAAGCAAAATGAGAGGAAAAGCAGCTTCGTCTTCTTGTAGGGTCATTTGAGTAATTTTCAGTCACTTTTTTCCATTCTGTTTTCCTTTATTCTCACATTGTTCTCCAGTCTCTCCCTTTCCTCCTCCCATTTCTTCCATCTTAACCCTTACAGAAGAACATAAACACTCTTCTGCTCTTAACATAGATGGACATCTTTTTTGTTTCAAAGAACATTTCTTCTGAATAGAATGTCATGTTCTAATTCAGTTATGACTTTTTATGGATATTATCTCAGATTTTTGGAGTGTCCAGCTCTGGACAGCTTCACCTGAACAATTTTTATGCTCATTATAGCTCTAGTGATGAGGAAGGTTATAAAATTAAGCCAGTGACTGTCAGAGGTGTTCAATTGCCCAAGCATAAGTGTCTAGTGATGAGACACCCTGGGGCATCTGAGACATCCCCACAGGGGTAGCAGATACAACAGGGGGCCCTGCAATCTCCTGCCTCTATTTGGACAATTGAATCAAGGCACTTTTCTTTGTAGATAAACTGTTGAATGAGCTCTGTTCCAAGATTTAAGTATGTCTCTGATGGCTATAACCATTATATAAGGGAGCTTAGATGCCATAACATCACATGAACCCCTACAAATACGTTTAGATCATACACCTTGGTTTAGAGACAAGTTTCATTCACATGGTTTCAACTGGCACAAGTAGAATTATGATCATTGTCATACACTGCCAAAAACTTCTTATTACTTGGTGACAATTTTGATGCCAAAGAAACGTGGGCTTCTCAGAAGACTAAAAACACCCCAACCCAAAAGAATCAGTTGCCAACAACTTGTTACTTAACAATCACTTCTAAGGGAGAGGATATCTACACTAAGTTCCTTAAAAAACCAACCAAAATCATACCAGATCAGATAAAGTATAAGAATCACTTAATACCATCCATCTGCCGTGCTGAAATCTATGCAGAGGATGATCCTTATCCAGAGCAGGAATAAAACCTCTCACTGTGACACAGCATGAACTGTAATTCCAAAGATTTCTAAGTATGAACAGATAATCTGGTGCTAAAATAAAGTAATTACTATTAATCTTCTAGTTGATATATAGAGGCTGCAATGTATAAGAAATTATTGCCTTTCTGAGCTTGAGACTGTAGTGTAAATAGCTTTTTTAAAAAATAAACTTCCATTTCTGCAGGTCAGAAACAACTGACTGGCTTTAGTGAACTCTAATTCAAAGATTTTGGCTCCATACACCAATTAAGGCCTGTTTAGAAACATGATGTTTTATCAATACAAAAGTGCTAGATTAAAATCAATACTGTAACTGATGTTATTTTTCAAGAGGAGAGGCATGTATTTTATCTATTACAAAATAGAGATTAACTAGCTGCAGACCTTAACAACAACGAGACCAGAAATCCTTGACATGCAGCAACACCAAGCCATGATTCAATCTCACATTGCTCTGGCAGATTCAGATAAATGCAGATGACAGAAGGGTCTTGAGACAGAAAACCCTCCCATGAAGTTTTACATGGTGGCCATTTCTCAGTCCTCATGACAGAGTCAGCTTT
This sequence comes from Brachypodius melanocephalos, assembly GCA_013398615.1. Lineage (NCBI taxonomy): Eukaryota > Metazoa > Chordata > Aves > Passeriformes > Pycnonotidae > Brachypodius > Brachypodius melanocephalos. The sequence goes on along the minus strand of VZSR01001299.1, from coordinate 8,330,829 downwards.
GATGATGCTGAAAAGTGCTGAGAAATTTCAAATAATGCCCAATCAAAGGCAGCTACAAGTGTTTAGAGTTTCATCTGCTTCTGATTCACCTGCACAAAATGTTGGGAAGAAGTGCATAATAAAAAGTGCCAGCCAGGTTGGTGCACGAGCAATGTCTTCTTCAGTAATGTAGAAACCTGACACAACAGACAAAGAACTCTTCTGATGAGAAGAAACACTGCCTGTGATGTTTCACTAAAGCAGTTACTCTTCTTTGACCCATTAAATTCCCCAACTCTGAGATTATAAAACAGTATTCAATCTGGGGCAGAGCAAGACAACCTAAATGTTCAGAATTTAGAGTTTGTAAAATAACAATGGGTTTCTACCATCCCTTATGTTAGTGATTTTCAGTGTAATTTATAACTTTACTTACACATTTTAGCACCACATCAATAGATAAAACTGATATGCTCATTACTTGGGGCACAATCAGGGACTGTACACTTAGGAAGAAAATATTTCTGAGATTTATGTGATCTTGATTGTGTTTTGAGTGTCTGAAGTGAAGCATTTCAAGGAGGCACCAAAAGGAAATGTATAATGAATGATGTCCTGAAAATTTCATGAAATTTGTTTTCTGATGGAGAAAACTGTTTAACTTACGACTGTCTGGTCTGACACCACAAGTCCAAAGCCATTTTAATGCAATCAGTGAAACTTTCAACTGTGGAAAGCTAACACAGTCTTAAAATTGGACCCATTCTGATTAAATAATGTTTAAAATCAGCTTTAATTTACTGTATCTATCTGTACAATGTTTTCTGAGTCTTAATTTTGTCAATGAATTAATACTGATCACAAGTCTATTCTGAGTAAAAATAAAAACACATTCAGATGGCAAGACTATGTGAAATGACAACAGGTACAGATGCTATTAATGAAAGCCAGTGCTGCTGAATACTCGGCTAAGACAACAGCTAATGTGTTGTTCTTTCAGGCTTTCATACAATGAAGGCTGTTACAAGCACTCCTTCACTTTGATCAGATAATTTACAGGGGAAAAATTGGGTATTAGGAAACAGTTATTAATATGGAAAATGAGATAATGAATAGAAAGCACTAAAGCTTTTTGAAACCAGAGTTTCTGTAAAATCTTTTGATCTCAACAGGCTTGTAAATACACCGAGGTTTAATCATGTCACCAGAGAAGGAGGAGTGCAGGCAGGGAAACTCAGCTGCTCTTTTCCTTGTAATGGCTATGGGGGCCATGAATCAGGCTTAGGGGGCAGCAGCTGCTCTAAAGTCTGCACTCACTTAAATTTTGGTTCCATCTCATTTCCCTAAAGTGGGTAAGGCCTTAGCCAATGTCTGTGGAAGAAATGGGCAGGAATTAGAGAACAGCCTGAAAATAATTTGATATATTGGGAGAAGCAGAGAAAATTGTAATGCAATCCTAGACTTTGACTTAAAGCTTGTGGCCCTTAAGCACAGGAGAATTAACAGTACAGGGATGGCCTTAGCTGGTCCTTGGTCTGAGAGTCCATTTTGCTATTTTGGCACAGGTAGCACTAAAGTTACTCATTCTAGATGGGATTTGCCTTGTCTATTTCAGCCTTGGCCACCTTCAAATTAGGCTACAAAAACATGTGGCTCCATGGTGCAGGAAAAACCAGCACCAATGCCTTCCTTTGCCTGCAAAGGCAGTGCTTCTCTGCCTCGTGCTCTCCAAACTGTTCCCAAAGTTTGGATGTGTGCCTTGGACACAGAACACATGTGTCTGAAGAGCATTTTATCTGCTCTGGGTGTAGTGACAGGGGTGAAATGAGCTGGGTGACTGGTTGCCTCTTGTTTTGGAGGAAAGGGCATTGCCAGAAGGGCATTTCCCATGAAGGGTGGAACTGATTTCACTGAGCTGCTACAAGATCTTCTCATGCATGCAGAGTTTATTGATCTGGCAGCTCTGGGGGAAATCTTACACATTTGGTCAGAAAGACAGGCAAAGTAGAGTTTCTTCTGTTGATTTTCCTTATTGGTTGGATGTCTGAAGCCCTTTACTTATGCCTAGGGGCTTTTTTGTTTGTTTGAGTCTGTGTAAACAAGTGTAATTACAAATCTATTAAATTAAAGTCCACAGAGGTTTTGTATTGATATTTTCATTGCTGTTTAAATCAAAAAAATGCAGGTCTGGGTAATTTTTTTCAACTGCACAGATGAGTGTATAATCCAAATATGTCCCAATAATGATTTTTTTTTTTTTAACTTTCTGTAATGAAGTAGGATTACTGAGGTGAGACTTCAAGGAAGAACACTGCAGACCACAACACTGAAGGTGTGTTTTTTGCTTTCTGAAAAATTTAGAGTTCAATTAAACGCTTTAAAGAGGGACTTGATCAGTCTTAGATTTCAATACATACATTATAAACAGGAACAAGAATGTCTATTTGTACAAAGTCAAAGATGGGCAAGTGATGTCCTTGATGACAAAAAAGCACATTGGGTTGTTTATCAAATACAGTCTCAGCCTTTCTGCCTCCTCAGCTCTCCACCTAATCATCACAGTTTTGGGGATAAAAAGTATGGGTTTACTGGTCCTGCTGTACATTCAGGAAGTTATCCTTAGGTCTACAAGGATTGCAGAGCAATTTTTTAGCATCCAAAATATTTTCATGTTAAATTAACACGTGTTACATGTTAACTGCATGAGTATCTAATCTCTCCCCATAACACTGATCAGAAAATGGTTTCCCTTGCTCAAATGTTCCTCTCTGTGTTTCACAGTTTTATCTGTTGTGACAGATGAGCTTTGAGTTTTAAATGGAAGGTGATAATGTGCTAGTCACATCATCCCATTTGATTAGTTATTTCATAAAACTATTTTGATGAGTAATCACTTTTACCGTGTCAAAATGAATCCTACTCAGTTTGAAAGGTACTGTACAGACACAGCAGTAATGGATTAAAATTACATGTGGATAATGACTTTAAAATTTTTAAAATGCAGAAACATTAGTTCTCTACACAATTTGTAAACCACACGTGTGCCTATGCATAGCAATGAGGGAACAAGACTGACTCCTGAAGTGTAATTGTTTGATGACACACATTGTATCGTTATTTTCAGAAACCAATATGGTTCTCTGTCTTAGTGTCAATAAGGTTTTATACCCTTATGCTTATAATTGGAAGTCTGTTCCCAATTCTTGTCTCTCTCATGGTTAAAAATCTCCTCATATCCAGCCTAATTGCATCCATAGCTAGTTTATATGCATTTATCCTTGTGTCAGCACTGTCCTTTACCATAAATAGTTTTTCTCCTTCCTGATGCTTACCCATCAAGGATCTTTATAGAGCAATCATATCCTCTCTCTGAGACTTCATCTGATGGACTTAACAAGCAAAGCTTTTTTTAGTAATTTTTTATGAAAAGCCTCTCCATTTTACTGATCATCCGAGTAACTGCTATATTTCTGATCCAGATTTTGGTTCAACTTCTTAATAAATAATATTTTAGATGGGTTTTTCTCCAGCATCTTGAACAATCCCTAATGATTGTATGATCCACCTGTTACATCTCAATATTGCATTTGACTTTTTCTTTTCCATTGTTATTTATGGTGTTTCATGCATTGATTGGTGCATGCCAGTCACTGCTGGTCCCAAGACTTTCTCTACCTACTGATTTGTAAGTGTCCACTTGTGCATTTTCTAAAATCACTAGCACTTCTGCTGTGATTAATCACAAAAATAAATGCAAAATATCTGTTATTCGGTGGAGTAACTCTCTCTGCACTTGATTTATGGATAATTCAACTTTATGCCAAGATGAATAGTGAGAATTCAAAGAAATATTACTTCAAGGTTTTGTTCAAGAGATTATGGCCTTAAAGGTCCTGAACTTTGTTGAGATGACTTCACAATCTGTTAGCAATGATTAATCAAGACCCAAGTTTTTAAAACAAGTCTTAAAGATCTTATAAATATCAGTACAGACTTTAAAGATGTAATTACAGACCCTGTAGATGAATTCTCAAAATCTCAGGTAAGTCCCATAGAGTAGGAATGCAGAGCTCAAACTGAAAAATCTACTTGGTGTTTTGAGTAGAGCAGATGGACATTGACAAATGATACAATGAGGCAACAACAGAGAAAGCAAATTTAAATAATTGTTGTGTGAAGGAAAAACAATGTAGAAATACTCTCAGGCATCTAACTTTCATTAAACTCTATAATATGTGAATCTGGCCACTTTAGACACATGTAAAAATACCAATTTCCAAATTTCAGCAGATGGACTGAGTGTAAAGAATAGGTCAGAGAGATAAAATCATTCACCCTTTGATTTTTTCTTTTTCCCTTTTTTCCCCCCCTTACATTTTATGAGAACACTGACACTGGAAAAATAATTTTGCCAGAAAACCTTTCTGCTGAAAAACTGGAACAGATCCAACATACCTTTACAGTCTAAAATATAAAGTGTCCTTGATTTTAGCTAAAAAAGTTTGAGGTGAAGGTCATGCCAACACCATAATTTTTTTCCTGTGTGCCTTCCCCAGGGAGCTCCAAACATGCCAGCTTCTGCTGAGGACAAGGGTGCTCAGTCAGACAAGTGCTGAGCTCTGTGCACAATGTGCTACGTGCTCAGTTAATCGTGAATCCAAACCCATCCCAAGATCACCATGACTGTGCACCCCAAGGCTGATTGAGTCCAGTGCTGCTGAAGATGCTCTGTGGACAGATAAGTCACAGGCAGCCACATCCATGAGAAGCCACCTGAAACTGGCAATTGATAACCATAATATAGATCTTTTGTTTGTAAACTTCCATAACATTCTGCTTTTGCCAGTCTCCTGAGTGGAACAGAAATATGTGTCACACGTATCAAAACAAGAAATTATCAAAATAAATCCAAGGGAAGTGTCTCTTCCCTTATTAGGTCACAGAGTGCAGTTTAAGTGGTGGTCTACCCTTTTCCACCTAGACGGGCGGATGGGTAATGGGATCTGGAACTGGACACTCTTTTGCACAGACCCACAAAATGTTTCACTCTACCTCATTGCTGACCTAATCATAAATTCATGACTGCTGTAAAAAACTCAGGCTGTGAGCTTTATTGACCCAGGCATGACACCCAGCAATTCAGGAGGGACCAATCTAAACATCTCGTTTCATTTTCTTTCTTGAAGCCAAGAGCCCATATTACTTTCAAGTTCATTTCAGCTTTCTTGTGTGCTTCAGCAGAAAACAACCCCCCTATGCACACTTCTGGTCCACTAAAATTATGTGAAATTTATCTATGCTAAATTTCACAGAGTTTCTAAGGGCAACATTTTATATAGTTAGCCATACAGAGAAATGCATCATGCTGAGGAAAAAGAGTAAAATTTATATATAAAAGTATGTAATATCTGGGATATTGTATCCTTTAAATAGGATAGTCCTTGAAAAGAGTAAAGAAATGCACAGAGCTTCTCAGAAGCAGGGATTCATCAAGTACCCTGTCTGCTTGTGTGACACTATAGGGAGTGAAACAAATTAAAAATCTAAGATATTCAAAATCAGGCTTACACAGAATGAATCAATGGACAGGGTTGGGAACAGAGTATCTAAATATATATACATACATATATATACATATGATTTGGAATTTCCTTTCTTTTATTTGGAAAATCTCATAGATATTCTTTCACTCAAGCTTTCAGTGAGTAAATCGATTTTACTGGAAATGTATTCAGTTTCTCAGAAAAAAAAAAAAAGAAAAAAAAAAAAAAAAAAAAAAAAAAAAAAAAAAAAAAAGAAAAAAAAACCTGAACACTTCTTCCATGACTGAAGCACCAAAAAAATTGACTAAAAAGGACTTTTCCCACTGTATATGGTAAAATCAACTTGTATCTACAAGAAACATTGCTGTTGTTTTTGTTTGTTTGAGACACAGACACTCTAAAAGTTAATATGAGCTTGGGTTCAACATATGTTAGTTAAAAGGCATCAAACCTAGGTGAATAGTTCAATTCACTTTCAAACTGAAAATCGTGAAAAAAATTTGCAAACACTTGCATTCTGAATAAAGATGCTCAACTATGGATTCATAGCTTTCATTTTCTTTAAAATCATGTTTTTAACTTGGATTAATGGCCCTGAGAGTCTTCAGGAAAAGACATCCTGAGTCTGTTTGACTCACTCTAAATTCAGGTTTTTTCCAAAGTGTGAAGCTGTGATAAAATGGACAGATTTTTTTTTAAAAGGTGATATATGAAGCCTACAAAGAGTTTGTCATATCCATACAGATGTAGATAATAAAAAAGTAATAGTATCTGAACGCATCAGGATCTTTTTGTGCCAAAGAATCACAAGATCAAATCAATAAATTTTAATGCATTTCTTAGGAGAATCCCTTTCAGATGAAAAGCAGGGAAAACTCAGGGAGAGCTTGATCAGGCAAGAGGAATGATAGATTCGGGTAGCATGGTTGATTTTCAATCAGCTATTTACATGAGATATCACTGTATTTATTTCCCATTTGTTTTCCTCCTACACCAGAGATGTTTTTGCTCAGAATAAGCCTCTTATTTCAGGTCATATAAGAACTTGAGAAATTTCCTTTGCACTGCCATGCTGACCAGGATTTCCATGGAACAGGGGCAGCAGATACCAGCCCCAAATATCTGCCAGGTGTTCTGTCAGTGCCAGAGTGCACACATGGACCCTGCTGTTCCTGCACACAGCCCAGGACCCCATCCCAGCCCTGGCACCCCCAGCCCCAGCAAGGCGACAGGGCACATCCCCAGCCCCACCATAGCCCTGTCCCTCTGTCCCTAGGCTGAGTCTGGCACAGCCCCAACCCACGTCCCATCCCCAGGGCTGGGGCTGCCCAGGAGCCCCCAGCCAGCTCTGCTCTTGTCCAGGAGCTTCTGCCCCTCATCCCTGACACTCCAGAGGCAGAGGGGATGGGAATGATCCAGGCAGCCAGGAGCAATGGGGTAGCAGCAGCAGAGCAGAAAAGCACAGCCCTTCAGGACATTCAGTAACTTGTCGAGCAGAAGGGTGATAAGGATTCCCTTGGACTGCTAACAGGACAAAGCAGATACCAGCTCTTCTTTATCTGGAGAGCAGCAGCTGAAGCTGACTCATACAAAATGTTAAATCTTATACTGACCTGCTCTACCCTCTATTACAATTACTGTGTCTCTACTTAGAGATTTATGTTCTCCATACAATATGTTCAGCTCATCAAAGTGATGTATGCACACAAGCCTCCATATTCATGCTGGCTCTCAAGAATACATATATATATATATAAATGGATTCATGAAATTATAAAGATATAAATATACACATAGATAGGACAAAAATCTCCATGAAGTATCTGTATGTGAAGTCAGATTTTTTTTTTAAGCATACAGTTCAGTCTTGGTAATTGCTCACACAAATGCTGCCTGGAATATGGTAGGAGCTTTAGCAAAGATGTAGATGTCCAGAAAATTCAGAGCTACACACATATATTTTATATTTGTACTATGCAGAAGGAAATACTTCTTTGTGAAGATTTAAACTGATTCATTGGAAAGGTCATCAATTAATCTTTGGGCAAGGAAGCCAAAAGTGAAAAGTCGTTTTTATTTCATGTCAACTTCTCTCTCTGAAAATAAACCATTTAAAATAACAAAGTTAAAAATAATATCAAATTATCAGTAACATTTTTCAGATGGGGAATTTTAAATATTTTTATTTTAGGTAAAATTCTTGATGTTTTCAGATTCATAAACACTCCTAGGAAAAAAACCCACTTTGGTTATATGTACATTAATTTTCAATTATTGTGTAAAATATTTCTAAGTCCCAAAGCATCATTCATAACAGGGGTCTCATTCCTAGCAGGTATTTTAATAATTGTTGCCCAACTAGCTCTGCAGCAGAGCACTACCGTGGTGTTTCACAGATCTCTCTGTGCTCCCCAGCAGGACATAATGCAAACCTGCCCCCAATGACCTTTCATAAGCAAGTGATTGGCATTTTTTTTCCTTCTTTGACCAACCTACACATCTTGCTTTGCCAGTCAAAGCCTGAACTGAAAAGAACTCATCATCACACTGACAGATTGTCACATTTCTGACTTGATTCTGCATGTTCACATTAAATTCATCTGCCTCTGCAAAAGGATTGGGACCATTGTTATATAGGCAAATGTGTCCAATTGATCAATAAAATACTCTCATCAGGCCATGGAAAGTATTTACTTGCTCTCAGTGAATGTCAAAATTCCCTGTCTAATTCAATATGCTAGCAAATGAGGACACATTAAATTGCTTTCCTGTATGTATATGTCTATTGACAAGAGATTTCATGCTAATCTCCTTTATACCACAGAACTATTTTAATGGTTGAATGATTCAGCCTTTGTCTCCACTGGGTAGTAAAGGTAATCAGGCTTTCTCTTCCCTGCCTGCAGATGCATACAGAACATTTTCTCCATAAGCTTAATGGAAAAACTTTGCAGTTTGGAAGAAAATGCATGTACTAGTAATAAGCAGAAAGCTTTGCAAAGTTGATGCTCAGGCCTGGAATTCTTCATTTCATCCAGCACCATCACATACTTTCTATGATGCCAGAACATAGTTTTATTATCCTGCCTGTTTTTCAGACCTAATCTAAGGTGTGTTTTCTTTGTTCAAGACCTTGTTAGAGATTCCATCAGTTTTATTTACATGACACAGGGTTAGAGACATTATTGTGACAATCTGATCTAGGCCATCAAAATTATCAACAGTTGTGTGTGTGTCACATCAGGCATTGAGAACCTCACAGGAGCCTGAAGTTAATCTTTCTGCCACACATCAGGGCCTCACAGCAGGCAGGGTAAAGTTGAGCCATGCCATAGTTCACCATCACCGCAGCCCAAACAAAAGGAAATTATCCAGGGCACACTGGATTTCTCTGGCCCAGAAGCTTGTTCCAGTGTCTCCTCCACCACGCCAGTTCCAGGAACACACCTTCATTACAGATTTGGCCAACATTTCACCAGGTTGATGTGTAAGTCAAGTCAGACAGGACTATCTATGAAGGATGTATCTATAATATTATCAAGATACTATATATGGCATGGATTTTACAAACACCATATAATTTGTTTTTTTGGATTCAAGGATGCCTATTATTAAAAAAAAAAAAAAACAAACAAAAACAAACCCCCCCCAAAAAAACCAAAACCAAAACAACAACCAAACAAACAAAAAAAAAAACCCTGTAACAAATTCATACAAATAAATCAACTCCAAACAGCTCATTGAAATAGTCATAGGGCACAGTCAATCATAGGTCCATGATCATTGAAATACCACCCTGGCATTTAATTCATTATCCCATTCTACAGAAAACAGAACAATAATTCTTTGTCACCCACACACAATATTTGCTGCAGTGTCTTACCAGGGTCAGATGAAATATTTTTGGTGCCTTTAACTGTTAGTTAAAAATTTGATTTATATTTGCTTTCTCATGTAAAGAATAATAATGTACCTTTGTGATCAGAAGTATTAGAAATATTTTGTTAGCAGGTAGGTGGTAGTAGATATTCTTTTAAAAGAAAAGAAAAATAAAGCAATATATTATGGCTTTTGAAAGACAGCTCTGCAACTTGTCTAGTAATGTACTTCAAGCAATACCTCTTTGTGCTGCCATGACTCTGAACAGGTTCCTATCTGCATCATGTGAGCTGATAAGATAGTCAAATACCACAGGTCTGTGGTTTGTAAACATCTGAATCAAGGGCACTGCTACATTCCCTCATCATTCATGCAGTGGAGTGCAGCAAAATGGAACAGAAAAGCTCTTTGGAGCTCTGACTGCAATGCCCAGAGTTCAATAAATTAGCTGAGTCTGGGAGGAGGTTAAAAGAAACAAGCTGGTTTGATTCAAGTTATAATTATTTTTCTTGTATCTTTTTTGGCATTCTCACAGCTTGTTTATGCTCTAGAAAGGCATGTACCTCTTCCAGCTCCATGCAAATTATTGCTCTATGCATGACCTTGTCAGGCAGCCACATTGAACATTTCACTGTCTATGGGAAAACTCTGCTTTAATTCAGCCAAATAATTATCACAAAAGTGGTGCAGTGAAAAAATAAAATCCCTGGGTCTAATGCTGCAATATTACAACTTTTTTTTTTTGTGTGTGTGTGTGATTTTGAAGACATACAAAGTGGAAATAAGGTAGTCAAGTGAAAATAGTAGTAATTTCCATTCATTTAACTGATAAAAGTTCAAGGCAACAGGGTCCATACACGTTTTTATTTCAATCATGAGATTACATACTGCATCTCAAAAAGGACATCTGGATTGACACTAAACGTGGCTGCAGCTCTTCCTGCCACATTATGCTCACATGGAATTTGCCACTGTCTTCCCAGTTCTGAAAATTTGTCTGAAAGGTACAGATTTGTGTGCATCAATAAGAGCTTTCTCTTCACTTGGCAATTGTCCCTTCCACTGTGATGTGAAGTGGTACCAGAGAACCCCCTGCTTCTCTCATGTTTTTAGCATAAATATTGCAGTGACGCCCTGGTTGGATTCGTTACCCCCAAAGAAGTAAAATTGCTTCAGATTCAGCCTCTTTTCCTGAGTTCAGGTGCAGTTTAATGTCAAAACAAGGATTTTTTTCAACAAGTGGAACAGCTCATCTCTTCATTATAAATTAAAGATTTTAAAGGAAGCATGGGTGCCTGAGGGGGCAATTCACTGCCTGAACATTGGTACCTGGTAATGAGGGCTTTGGCATGTGTTTTCTAGTTGTCTGTTTGGGGTTTTTTTTTCTTTTAATAAAAGAAGCCATAAATGATACATTTATTCAAAACATAGGAGATGTGGATCAGATCTGCTCCTTTTTTTGTACACATACGGACCCTTAACTTTCAGAATCTCTGTTGTGTGCACACCCAAGCTGTGCTTCATTCAGTGAGATCAGGTGAATAATGTAGGTGTGGGATAGGGCTCAGGGTGTCTGCCAAGTGCTGTCATCACTGACCACCTTAGCTCTCTGTGCCCTGGAGCTAATCTACCTTTAACAACAAAGCTGACTAAAGCTAATTCCTGGAGGTGTACATGACCTGCTGTGGCACTTGGAACAGCAGAGTGAATGTACTGCTAGAACACAACCTCCCAGGAGAAGAGGTTCCAGTGGGACCCAATGCACTGCAACCCCCTGATGCCTTATGCTTTTCTGTTTTCAGATTCTATTCTGCTTAGGGATGGAGTTCTGAGCCTCGTAGTAAGTTCCAGTGAGCTCTCTTCACAGAGTAGGGAGACAAAACAATCCAAGAACAACTTTCAGCCCCAAAAGCACAAAGAGTGGTGGACTGAAGAGAGAAACAAGAAGGATTGGACCCCACAACCTGAAGCTGTAATTGGACAATTAAACCCCAATATGCAAATGGACCAAAGCTTATAAAAAATTAAGCTCTCAGGACCAGTCACCCATTTTGTTACCATTCTTTGTCCACCCTGGGTGCAGCCCTGGTCAGGCTCCTGTCCTGCCCAGGGTGGATCATTTAAGGCCTTTTAATAAATATCTACTTTATTCTCTAGCTCTGTCCACTGCCTCTTTCAGGTCAGCCTTCCAAGGCATCACCCCAACACCACAGTATCCAGTACTTTAGGGTGTACAAAAAGGTCACTAAAGTCCCCTTTACCCTGCTTGGGTCTTAACCCTGAAAAAAAAACCCACTTTCCCCTCCAGAACCACACCTTTCATACCATTTAAAAGTAGCACAGAAGAAGCAACTTTTCTCCCTGAAATAAGAGCCCTAAGAACCCTAGGTTTACCAGAATGAATTAAGTGGGGCAAAAAAAACGCTGTAATCAATGCTCATTTTAGGCTCATTTAATTTTAATTTTTATTTCTGGGTTTCAAAATTGGATGAATAATCTTCTTTATGAACATTTATTTTGCACTGTAAAATTGATAGCATATATCTTTGCAGAAGTGCTAAATGTTACAATATTTAATTTGATTCTGCTGGTTTAGAATAAAATTTATATTCATTACAGACAGATTGTCTAGCTTAGTTTTTTATATATATATATATATATATATATTTCAGCCCGGCCCTAGGAAAATGAAAAAGAGTGTCATTTTAGATTTTCCTTAAATCATTAATTTAAAGAACAGCATTTTTTTTTTTTACAAAAAACTTTAAAATTACATTTCTTGCTCTCAGGTTTTAAGGTCTCATAAGAAATGTAGAACCTGTTATTCAAGTATTCCTCATGAAAACTACTGTTTGTCTCTTTGAGGTCCTGAGACTCATTGATCGAAAAGTCTCCCAAAGCCAGACCTTTCAAGGAAGAAAAAAATTCAAATGACATCTTTTAAGTCTTGCAGCCACGTATCCCCAGTGCTTTCATACGCTCAAATCTGTTTTTCATGTAAACCAACAAGGTCGTTCTTTGTTTGGTTAAGTAAATATAAATAAAATTAACAAATGTATAATACCTGCTTGTACTCACATGTGAAATTTTGTGGCTTTTTAAACCATAAAATTAAGCCTCAAACAATGTTGTTACTGGCTAGAATTTCAAGTCAGGAGTGTTTTGCATTACCATGTGCCTGAGCTCTTTCTATCATGTAATATTCTCAGATTAAATGAAGCTCTTTCAAGGGCTGCATGCAGACATTGCTGGTGGCATTACACAGAAAACACCAGGAAGGATCATTGCCCTCAGTCATGGAGAAAACAAGCAAAATACAGCCTTTAACCACCTTCCCTCACCTACAAAACAGTATTTTTTATGAAAAAAGAGTAGTCACAGCACAATTTTGGAGGACATGCAGCAGAGCAGTAAGACTTGTGTGCCATCTCACTGCTTACTAGGCAGAAATAATCAGAAAATATCTGATATTGAATACTGATGCTCATTCCCAGGCCCAAAAGAAACCTCACATTTATGATTAGGGATACAGACGCAAACAATATGTGAAAAACAGATGCTCAAAATGTTTGTGGAGAGAGAACCAAGAATTATGTTTGTGAGTACCACTCAGTCTGACAAACTAAGTCAGAGACAGAGTCAGATGAAAATGGCAGTGCACACCTCAGCAGTCCTGTGCTCCTTTACATCTCCAGGAATGTCAGATCAAAACTACTGTTTATTTGAACAGGAAAAACCTCTTTCAGAAGACAGGTTTTTTCCTCTCAGGCTTTCAATGCAACTGCTGTCCAAGAAGCTCTCGTCTGATTTTTGAGCTGAGTTACATCACATTGTTAATGAAATTGCAATATAATCATCTAAGTTCATAATTCAACAGTCAGAAAAACCAGTTAGAAAAACCCATGCTGAGCAGGTTTCCAGACTTAAAGAATTAAAGAATTTATGTTTTTCCACATGAATTTATGCCTTTGAGAACCTAGATTAAAATTACTAAGTTATCTCTTTCCAGTACAGACTGCACTTTTAAAGTAAAACTAAGCTGAAAAATCATTTACTACAATCGTTAGACCAGGTATTGAATTTTGAAAAAATATTTCTGCAAAGGAAAGATCAGAGTCTTTAAACAGTAGGGAAACGTAGAAGTCACAGAGAATTAGTAAAGTGTCCAGAAACATGATGAAATCAGAGTAAAAAATACAGGAGAATTGCTTCTTTCTGTAATTTGACTTCTGCTGCATGGTTTTAGTGGTGATCACCAGGGTAAGTGTGATACTGAGCTGTATGAGGTTAGATCATGCTTTCATTTCACTGTCTATTTGCTGCTCTGCAGTGGATACTTCCTATACTTTATGGTCCTTCTAACTTCTAGATACTGTGAAAACAACAACGTGTGCCACAGTTTTCAGGACAAAGTCCTTGGTTATTTAAATGTGCTATGGTTTTGAGGAAATGTTGGCATGCACCAGGCTGTAGGGGTGATCCTAGGGCTGTTTCCCTGTAGGTTGTATATTCTGGGTGACCTAGCATGAGGTCCTACACCTGCATGAAGACCTGAGGTCCACCACTGTGCGTCCCACAGCCATGTGCTCCCATTCCAAGACCTGCACACCCCAGCAAGGACCCCTGAGAGAGGAAATGTGCTCCAGCCTTTCCACATGACAAGCCAATGGAGACCAAAACACAGAGGAAGAGTGAAGGTATGAGTGTAACATAACAATCTCTACAAAACCAGAGAATTTAGCCTTCTCCTTCACTATCCTGCTCACAGTCTAGCCTCACATAAAAGTGACAGGTAGAAAGAATCAATGACTAAGGAAGGACTACAGACAGGTTCTTCCAAAGACAGGGCTCATCTCAGTTTTGAAGGCAGAGTTAGAGAGGTGGTCTGATGTTTCAGTTCAGCCTGCTTTATCTTGGCCAAGGTCAGGATGAAAGACAGGGGAAATGTAGAGTTGGGTTCTGTTTTTGTTGTTTATTATCTCTTATCTATTTACAGTCTCATGAAGAGTGAGAGCTCCAACTCGCCAGTTAGAGAAACAAGACAAAACGGAGAGCTCCTAACTCTTACCAAGGCTATTTAAGATATAATTACCCAATACCAAGGTGACACCAGTATTATTTACACTTTTGACCCAATAATGACCACCCAAGGTCTGCAATGAGGACATCTTTCACCCAATTAGAGAGAATCACCCAAATCCATGACAAAGAAGGAAGAAGAAGGCAAAGAAGAAGAACACAGGCAATGCCCTGAATCCTCCATCTTGGCTCACACATATTGCTGTCATAGTCAAGACAGCCACTGCACTCAGAGTGTTTCAGTA